>VDFB02154279.1:55606-418121 GCA_007258455.2 Sequoia sempervirens | reverse complement strand
GAATATAGAGTTGTCTTCTATCTATGAATATCATAATCTTTACAAAATATATCAAAATCATTAGAGAAAAATTCAGTACTATTATCAGTCCTCAAATATTTTATTTTCTTTCCAGTCTACAACTCAACCATTGCTTTAAATTCTTTAAATGACTAAAAAAATTACATTTATTCTTTACAAAATATACCCATGTCCTACTATAATCATCAGTAAATGAAACATAATATGTGGATTTACCAATTGAAGGAACGTCTATAGGACCAAATTCATCAAAATGAATAAGATCCCATACACCACAAGATTTATGAGAGCATGAGTAAAACTAAATGTGGTTTTGTGGCCAAGTCTCTAGTGCTATAACATAGTTTTCTCTATACATAACTTTGTCTCAGAAGAAAGAGCACCCTTGGCTACCCAAAATCCATGACCATTTGTTGAAGGTGAAATCCTCACTTCTTCTACAAACTTTCTTTTCACAAAAGTACTATTGCACTCAATAGTGCATACATCAAGCTTATACAATGTCCCATATATGACTCCTCTAGAAATCACCATAACACCTCTCACCATCTTGCATCGTGCATCAAAAAATACTACCTACACACCCGCATCTATTAGTTTTCTCACAGAGATAAGAAAATTTGTACTAATCCAAGGATATGAAACACAAAATTAATTATTTTTTATTCTACCATCAAGAAACCTAATTTTAAATTTACCATGGCCAACAATGTCTAGATGAGAATCATCACCCAAGCACACCTTACCTCCATCAAATTCTTCATATTCAAGAAACCAATCTCTATTAAAGGTCATATGAAAAGATGAACCTAATTCAATTAACCATGCATCATTACCAACACGAATTGCTAAAGATGCAATGAATGTGTCACTGGATCTTCCTTGTCAGACTCAAAATCATAATCATTTTTTTTATTTTTCTTCTTCATTTCTACTTTGCATTCCTTATGAACATTTCCAAGCTTACCATAGTTCCAACAAGTAAATTTGGACTTTCCAAGAGATTTAGATCTCCCCTTAAACTTGGATTTGTCATGATTCTCATTCTTCTAACATTTTTCCTTAGGTCTTCCATGAACATTTAGGGCCTCCTTGGGAGTAATGGATACCTTCCTCCTCATCTCTTCAAAAAGAAAAGATCCAACCACATTTGTATTTATCAATATAACAAAAGTACTCCTAATAGCCATAACAAGAGAATCCCATGAATCGGGAAAAAAAGAAAGCAAGATCTAAAATTTATCCTCCTCATCCATTTTGACACCAGCTAATGCCAATTGAGCCACCAAAATATTGAATGCTTCTAGGTGGTATGTGATTCATCCACCCTCTTCTATTCTCAAGGAATACAACTTATTCCTCAAGAAAATCTTGTTCGTGACTATAGATTTTTCCTGATACATCTCACTAAGCTTCTTCCATAGTTTTTGTGTAGAGGTATCTTCATGGACATTAATTAAAATAGTATATCAAGCACAATCTGATTAGACCCTAGGCTTTATGGTCCATCACATCATACTGAGAAACTTGAGTAGGATCTCTAGACCTTGAAACATTATCATCAACAACATCCCACAGATCTCGATATATCAACAAATCCTCCATCTTTAGCTTCCAAATCTCAAAATTATTTCTATAAAATTTCTCCACCTCTATTCTCCCTAATGAACTTTTCATCTAAAAATTCCTATAAAAATATCACAAAGTGTCTTCTACACAAACTCCCACTCAAATCTAGATTAGTTAAAAAAATCCAACAACCTACAATTAAAACCAAAGGTGATCAAGTTGTGATACCACTTGTAAGGAAGCTAAGGTAGAAATAACTTCCTACACTAATCTTGAGAGGTGAAAAATGCAAAACTAAATACAGATCTTTAATAGTTACAAAAGCTTAAACAGAAACAAACACAAATATCATGTATACCACAACACAATGATTTACATGGGGAAAACCCTTTTGGGAGAAAAAACCCACACTCCAAAAGTTGCTCAATATATTATTCAAAAATCAAAAGATTACAATATACTTGTAGAGCAAGCTTCTCATAGGAGTATCACCACCAAAGATCAAGAGACAACATGACTACTATCAAACTCTCATAATACACCATCATCTACATACATCTCATCTGCTTATAACAAGCTTTTTGGAACCTTCTAGAATTAAGGTTTTACAAGGTCATTTTTCATTTGGTATGTTAATAGAAAAACCTTGATGTGTTAGTGGGAAAAAACCTTGATGTGTCGGTAGGAAAACCTTGACCTGTCAATGAAAAAAAAAATTGAGGTGATGCCCTAAACCCCATGTCTTTTTGTGAGTGTACAGTATTTGCATGATCAATCACCACCTACCAACAATAAATCATATATAATTGAAAGGTTAAGACACATTTTCCCAACATGCCCAAGTTGCAATTGATCATTTTTCACATTTGTGGGAATTAGATAGCCAAGTATATTTTTCAAGATTTTTATATGAAACAAATAAATTTCAATGTGCATATGATAATGATTTTCCCATAGGTTCAAGTAGAGGTCGATTTTCTATCTGATCCTAGTCAATTCTCTTTTTTGGACTTTCTCATATGAACTTTCCCATTCAAAATGAATTCATCCAATTTAATTGGATCTTCCTGCATGTCCACTTTCACTTCATTTATTTGCATCCCCATATCATTCTAACATTATCCATCCCTTTTTCCAAGTTCCTTTATTTGTATAATTTCCTCATAAATATCTTTAGGTGATTAAGGGTTTGTAGCATTAATTATTTTATGCTTCAATACAAAAGAAACTTTTATATTATTTGTAAGGGTTCTTCTCCCATTCTCTAATAGAGAGGCTTGTACATATTTTGCATCTCTACTACTATAAGAAATATTCAAGCCTCTAAATTAATAGAAATTATATATTATTTCCTCTTTTCCATTATATTATGTTGTGCATAATACCTTGCCTTCTCCTCTAAATATGATGTTTTCATTATATCTTTATGTGTTGTGTTGATATTTATTATAAAAATTGTTGGGAATCAAACCCTTTCCTTTTAGTCTTTCTCAAGCCTAACATTGACATGAACTTATGATTATTAGTAGAATAGAGGACTATGCAAGATCCTTGGAATTTCAGTAACTTTTGTGCTATAAAAGCAAGAACCAAACTCTAATATTGGTGTAAGGGAGAGGTAGGGATATCTAGAGAGAGTTGAGATAAAAATATTAGAGAGGGAAGGAGAGAGAGAGAGGGGGGGAGAAGGAGGGAGGATTCTCGGGGTAAAGATGAAGGGAAGGTCGGTCGATCGGGATCGGAAGTTAGAAGTCGATCCGGTCGGAGATCGGATCAGGCAGAAATTCGGGCAGAACGGATCATCAGGCTGCGTCAGGATCATCGATCATCCGCCCAGTCAATCGGCAAAATCAAATCAGATCCGTCCGTCAAAATCCTTGAACATCCGACAAATCCGGAAAATCAAAGAAACCTTGTCCCGCACTTCGAGGCTAACTTATTAGCACAAGTGAATTTAAGAATTTCTAACTAAACACAATTTTTTGTGAAACATATGATCTTGTAAGATTCATTCTAGCTAAGTTAGACATGTCCACAACATTTCCAACTAAAATTGTTGGATAAATGCATATGTACCACAACTTTTATGCCAATTTACAAAAAAAAATATTTATTTGAAAAAATGACATTTCAACAACTTCTACTCATGTAAATAATAGTTTTTCTAAATATAAAATACCCTTTTGTAGCTCCATAAGTGTAGTTTTCCTATATATACATATATATATTATTCAATTATTATTTATATTTTCCTTTTTATTTTTACTAAAAGTGGGTTATCAACACAAAAATATTAGGTTGATTATGATGTCTAGGAGAAATAGTAAAACATTTTAAAAAAAATTGAAAAAAATATGATGCACTAGATAAAAGAATCTTTATCAAGATGGTATAATTCTTTTCCATTTTAGATAAATAGATAATATGAAAGTTGGCATCAAATGTAAACAACTATGTTTTAATATGCACACATTTTAATGTTTATTTAAAAAATATATATTTATCAAAATTGGAAAAACAATATCCATGCACTAAAGTTTCAAGTTATAAATACACACAAAAAGTTGAAGGAAACAAAATAAAAATTATTATATAAATATTTTTTTTTAGGTGAAAGGTGATAAGCCTGTATGATATATTAATATTAATAATTTGTTACAAAAATCCATGAAAGGCAAGAGAGCAAAAATATCAAAGTGAATGCAGTAGCTATAAGCATTCACCCACTACCTATACACAAGTATAGTATCAGCTTTTATTTTACATATCCAACCCTATACATAGTCACTTAATATAAAAAATTGTTGTTTATAACCCCTTATCCATACATATTTCATCATACCATCCCTACCCAACAACCCTACACCCATCTTACATATCATTCAGTAAACAAATTGAAATGTTTAACCTCCTCTAGGAGGACAATACACATAGTTTTCATCTTCCTCTCCTTGTGAACCCAGATGAACTTGATTTGTTGCAACTACCTATGAATGGACTATGATGTTGATGTATGGAACTTGAGGAGAAACTCTTTTGTCCCTAGGAGCCAGTGGCACAACGGACACTTGCAATCCTTGAATGCATACATGAGTTTTGAGAAAGGAAATTGCATGGAATTTCTTTTTAAATTGGTCCACTTCCTCTCTACTAAATTCAAAATGATACCTACTGAGCACTTGATAGAGGTATGAATAAGATTCATGAAAATTGGCCAGTATCATTCCTTGGAAAGCTTCGGCATACCTTTTCTTGTGATGAATGAAATTTTTGGGAAATAGACCTTCGATGAAACCATCACCCTTAGTGAAGTCATATTGTTGAACACTTTTTAACAAAGCATTATCTTCCAAGTAAGCCCCAACAACCACCTTACTCGTAATAGTGCCAATTTATAAAAACAAACTATATTCAAATAATTTTATAATTTTATAAAAATAAAAACATAAAATATACTAAAAAATAAATATTTAATTAGTTTACATCATTTCAAAATTCAATACATATATGTCACTTTTCAATGTTTGAAGTTAAAGAGTTGGATCATTGTTGGCCATTTCATTTAAAAAGTGTCACACAACTTTATACTTTTACCTAGGTAGAAGGAGAGGGAGAGGGGAGATAGATAAATGTACAAAGGGAAGGAGGGAGGGAGGGAGGGACATAGAGATTCTAGAGAGCGAAGGAGGGAGAGAGAGATAGATGGACAAGTAAAGAGGTAGTTCTTGAGCTCAAGGGAGAGAGAATCAACTAAAGGGATGGAGATAATGAGAGAAAGAAGTCTAGAGCATAAGAGGTGTATAATGAGTGAGATAGAGAGATAGAGAGAAAGATGGTACAAATTGTTGATTATTGAAATTTGACCTGATTACTAAAATTTGACATGCTAATTACTGAAGTTTGACTAGGTTCAAAAAATTATAAGATATTTTAAAACTAGAATTTGCATTATAACTCCAAGTGATATAAAACCACTCTCAAACATATTGAAACTATATACATGAAATATAACCTAAATAATTATACTTCAATGTTAATTTCATGTATATAGTTTCACTTAAAGTATATGCAAACATCAACTTATACTTAAATGTTTATTTCATGTATATATTTTCATTAGTAGAGAAAGACAAAGACAAAGACAAAGAAAAAAAGAAAGAGTTCAAGAAAATACATTCTAAAAAGTTAGCATTCACATTTGGTGAGTGTCAAATTTGGCACTTGCCAAATGGGTTGCATTGGGAAATACCAACCCTTTGGGTTGTATTTTCCTTGGGCATACAACCCAAAGGGTTGGATGACCACTTCATGCTAAAGATGTGTTTTTTAGAAGGGTAACAAAATTTCACATATTTTTTCTTGTGCTCTCCATCAAGTTTACATTTGTTTTAATAAAAATTTATAAAAATGCCATGATAATGTTAAGCTCTCTCTTAGCCATCTAACCATATATAATTTTTTTGACATTTTGATTATGTTCAGTTTTTCATCTTTAACTTTTTTTTTATTGTCTTTGTCTTTTATCAAAAACTAGCATGTGCTAGTTTGGGTATCATTTTTTACTTTTCCATTAAATTTTGAAACAAATTACATTATTAGAAACTAGAATCCATTCTATATGTATTGAAAAAATATTATTTTTGATTAGTTTTCAAAATATTTAGGGGAGAGCACAATCAAATTTCTACTTTATAGGATGTTTGTACTTCAAAAATTAGTAAAATATTACATATTCATTAAAAAGTTAGCTGAAAAATCGGCATAAACTACATGGTGTTAGCTAGTTTCTCACTAATGTGATTTTTGAAATTCTATAAAAAAGCTAACATTTCAGGGGGAGCACAACAAATGCTATGCTATTTTTTGATAAAAACATGACCATTGTGTGTGATTCCCCTTTTTCAAACCCTTAATCTTCACTATTTTAAACAACTCTTATTCTTATTCCATCTTCAGATTTTGAGTGTAACTATCTTCATTTTCTCCTCAAACATTAGAATTTATTTATTTTAGAAAGAAAAGTGACATCTTAAGAGTCATTTTTGTGTCACAAATCTGTGCACTTATCCAAAATCAATATGTTTTTAAATATGTGTAGAATAGAGTTTAGTTTCTAAAAATGTAATTTATTTGAAATTTTGATGAATGGTTAAAAAATAAAGTGAAAAATACCAAACATTGGGTTTTGACATATAGATGAATATACTAGCAAAATAAATTAAAGATGAAAAAGTTGCATGGTTAGATAGCTAAGA
This sequence comes from Sequoia sempervirens, assembly GCA_007258455.2. Lineage (NCBI taxonomy): Eukaryota > Viridiplantae > Streptophyta > Pinopsida > Cupressales > Cupressaceae > Sequoia > Sequoia sempervirens. The sequence goes on along the minus strand of VDFB02154279.1, from coordinate 411,276 downwards.
GAGAACTGAACATTATTGTGATGTTTTTTTTCAATTAACATTGAAACGCATGCAAACTTGATGGGGAGAACACTCATGATTATGTGAAATTTTTAATAATTTGTAAAAACATGTCTTTAAGAAATGGAAAGTCACCCCAAGCCTTTAGGTTGGAAGCCCAAGGAAAATCAAAGCCAAAGGCTTGGAAATTTCCAAAGAAATATAAAATGTGAGCATGTTCTAATGTGCTCAGGTTATGTCAAAGAAAAACATAATGTGAGCATGTTATAATACACTTGTGTTATCTTAAAGCAAGCATAATGCAAGCACATTATAACACACCCGCATTATGCAAGTCACTAAATTCAAGGTGTATATGCCCCAATCTCAAGAACACGAGCATCAAATCCAAGTGATAACAAAGGGTACATACTATTACTGCAACTCCATTATGCTGACGAGGCAAACAAAAGCTACACCAACTCTAAGCCTGTAACCAGAACACAATTTTGAAACTAAATAATCCTCTAGAGAACAAGATAAGCCATCAACTAAGAAAAAAACCAAACCAGGTTTCCCTTATCTAATTGATAAATCCATGAGATTAGAAATAAAATCCACAACAAATGCTAATCCATCCAATCTACCATACCTCAAAGTTATCCAAAACATCAATGGAACTTATGCTAAGAAGATATCCAACCAATAAACTACAATCAAAAGTTCCATGTGTCAAAAATTTCAATGAATACCAAGAAATACCAAGGCATACCAAGTCTACCAATAGTAATGTCAAATCTGAAAAAGATCAAGGAATACCAGGTCTACTAATAGATTCACATAGAAGATGAAATCAACATCATGTAATACCAAGGAACATCCACAATGATATGCAAAACCCACAAACCAATAATTTTTAAGAAAAATTCTCACCACAAGTCTCCAAATCTCTCACATGTTCTCCACACCCAGCAAAGTAAAAAGATAAAGGAGCCTCCACGTCATCACCCATGAACATAAGTGAAAACACATGACCACAAGATATTGATCACAATAGCTCCAACCAAACCTCAAAACTAATGTAATGTGAATCCAAAATTTCAAGAATATAACCAAGACTAAAGAGAGAAACATTACATATCTTATACCTATAGAAAATCCTTCTACATACACCTCTAAATGCCAACGGTGTCAAGTATGATCTCCTCCATAACAACACCTAACCCATTCAATCACCAAGATCAAACAAAACATATTTATCAAGTAACCAAAATGGATGTAAGCCTCTCAAAAATAAAGAAAATCAAACTAAATCCATTCCCAATGAAGGAAATAATCCTAATACATCTCCTAAACTCAACATCAATAAATGTAATCACAATGCATAAGGAGATAAACATACCAAAACTCCTCAAATGAACTCTCCAAAACTTAATATTCATAGTTCAAGATCCATATGCATGAGAATACAAAACATAAACATAATGCACCTAAAAGGCACAATGGGCAATACCTCTCAAGTGATAATCCTCCAAGGAGACCTAGAGTGGGGAATGACAATGCTCCTCCAATATATCCAAGTCATCATGACTTATCCCAGAACACTCTATTCATAGGTCCATGTTGAACTCAAGTCCAACCAAGGTGTAGGCTCCTCATACATCTTGCTAAAGTCTCATCAAGAGTAACCATATAAACACATGTCTCTAACCATAAGATAACTCTAGCCTCACCTAATTCTCCAAGTATCCATGAGCACCTGTAACTAATCAATCCATGTGAAACTCTAGGTGGAACATAGCATCATCATGAAATAATCGAGAAAATTATCATGTACTCAATACAAAGAGATCCAACCAAGAACAAAGTCAAAGTCCCAATAGTTGAATCCAGAACGTAACCATGACATCATGATCTCACACTTCGTCAAAAAAATATCATATGATCCTAAGAACATAACAAGTACATATATCATTGCAAGGATCACATACTACAATTCAAATCAACAGTAAACTATGACATACTAACATATCCATCTTATCAAAACAAGGATCACATATTACAATACAAATTATCACACCTCAACCAAATAATAAAGAAGTCCTACATGAAAAACCAATATGTCAATATATCTATTCACATGAAAATAACCATCTCCAAATAATTTCCATACAAATGCAAAAGGACACTTCTACAACAACAGGATCTAGAAGATCCTCATAGTAACATCTATAACACTAAAGAAGATCATCCATCACCAAGTGATGAATCCATAGTCATTGCTAAAGATCCCACTAAATTGTGATACCAAGCTCTCGAAGCATCATGTCAACCATCTCCTTAATGAAGATTCTTCATGGATCTAGTACAATAAAATACAATATCAACAACAACAAATAAGTAGAACCAAAATCTCCAATCCAAGAAGATAAACACCATGCTACAAGTACCATAACTGACTATCCAAGCACTCAATATCATCCATCCTCTCATCTCTAGAAAAAAATACCATGCACAAATAACCATAGACAAGGCCAACTAATGAAATCTGCATCAACACTAAGTCAATCTCATGGATATAGACAATTCACATCCGAGTCATTCCACTATAGCCAATGGGTAGCTAATCCACAAACTACATAAATCATAGATCCCATACACTAAAGCATGCAACATCATCATCATGTTAGTAACATGCAAAACTAAGATATAAAAGAAGATAACATGTAGATTTCGAGAGTCAAACACCAAATCACTAGGAGACTCTATTTTCCAAACAAATCCATAAATAATTACCATATTCAAGGAACTAATCAAGCATTCGTGTAAATCTGCAATTGTTCTCATCCAGAAAACTATAAGAGTCTAAACATAATTTTTTTATTAGATCTACAAACCACATATATTTTGGTTGACATGTAAAAATTATAAAAAACATCTTTGTGTAAATAAAAAATCACTTATACATTCAAAATAATAGATCACACATATTTCATTTGAACAAATGGATACTCCAGATCTACTCAAACCCACAACTTTTAGAAAATAGGAAAATTGTAAAACCTTCAAAGGAAATAGGTTGTAAAAAAGCTTATTAAATATAAAATGTACCAACTTCACAACCACCATTAAATTTCCATTTTATCAATGAGAAAGCTGCAAACCTCCTCAAAACATGCATGAATCATACGTGTAAACATGTAACTATAGTACATCCACAAATACCCCAAGGGAAACATAACCTGAAAAATAGTTAATCTATAGATTTGTAAAATCACAAGTTTTGATTAACCGTGTAAAACCTACAAACCCACTATATTTTGTAATACACATGCATATCCACATCTACTTAACATCTAGAAGAACTACAAGTTTGAAAAAAACCATAATATTTAAACCAAAACAATTGAATATCATGAATGTGCATAACCATATATTTTAAACAAAAAATATATAAAACCCTCAAATCCAAAGAACATGAATATGATCCATGCAAGTACAAAAATCCATCAGGAAAGTAGAGGTACGAGAACTTCTAGGCCCTATTATAGGCCAAATCCACTACCACTATGTACATGCATTTGAGAGAGAATTAGAAATCCTAGAAGCTTCTAGATCATCCAATTATCAACTCCATAGCCTTTCATGCATTCAAGGTTATTCAACTATCAAAAAAGAGCTCCAAATCTATAACATATCAAATATAACCACATGATCAACTCCATAAAACTCTATCTTCTCCATCCTTCACAATGCCTATTATTTCCAAAAAATAAGATCAACTACAAAAATTCCACTCAGACAAGGATTAATAATCAACCAATTCCATTAAAACAAATTCCCTCAAGCTTACCAGGCTAAGAAATCACAACAGAAGAAATACCTAGAACCCCAAACACCACATGCATCACCATACAAGCACGGGCAAGTAATATGCAAGTCCATGCAAGTACATGCAACACACATTCAAGTACATGAAACTTACATACATACACATGCAAGCACATGAAAAACTGGAACTAAGCTCTAATACCAAAATGAAAGGGAATGAAAACCTTGGAAAACCTTCCAAGAACTAGTATACACCTTCAATATCTTGTGTTTCTTCAAACAAATCAGATTTCAATCATCTTGATACAAGAACATACTATTATGTCATAAAGTAGAAACAAACACAATTAAATTCTCATGTGTTGAGATATGGGGTTGTACAACATTGCATAAAATGATTTATTATAATATTGTAATTAAATAATTATTTAGTTGTGATGAACCTTGGTGATGTGGATAATCACACTAGGTAATTATTTGGGGACCACTTGATGTTGTATTGTAACATTGTATTACTATTTAATGTGTGGGAAACATGTGATAATAATTTAATATTTGGGAAATATTAAATAAGGGCTTAGTGGTGTTGTACTCACATGGTTTTGTGGTACATGATTTTACCTTACCACTAGTTATATCTTTTGTGAGCTTGTGTCTACAAAAGAAAACACATGTGTAGTGGTTTAGGTTGGCTAAGTGGTTTGATTGTCATTATTGAGTCTTTTTGACAAGTGCATATGTGAAGCTTGGAAAGGGATGTGTGGATTCATGCTTGGACACATGAGAGTGCATTGGAGGACTTGCTTCTTCAGAGGTGTTCATTGTAATTCTTGTATTTTTTTTATGGATAATTAATATGATGGATTACAGATGGTTTTCCCAAGGTATATATTGTCATATTTGATGGGAATGTAGTATATTCCCTTGCATGTGAATTCTAAGTACTTATTTGCATGAATATCTCTTTTGGGCTATGTGGAAATTGTCATTAGATGGCTGCAAGTTTCCTTACAAGTGGTATCAAAGCTTTCATGGTTGAAGAAGTTTTATTATAACCCTAGGTTGAAAAAATATTTCTTCAAGTTTGAATCTATGCAATGCATGAGATAATGAAAGGCACGGAAATATGTGAGGGCTTTGCAGGTTGTTTATTGCAGATCTAAGGGTTTTGGGTTTGTTGTTATGATGGGTTGTTTGTAGATTTGGTGTGTGAAATTTTTTGGCTAAAATGTGTTTCTTGGTTGTGCATTGGGTGGGTTCAAAAAGATTGGGGGCCAAATTGTGGCCAACATTTCAAAAATAATTTGATATGCTATAATGTGAGTGTGTTGTAACTAGAGAGTTTTATGGCTTGGTGTGGCTCCATCACATTGAGCCTATAATGCACTCACATTATAATGTGAGCATGTTATACCTTATTAAAACAAAAAAATCAAACACCAATTTACTTTGCTATGTTTTATGTTTTCCGCAGCCAAGAAACCCTTCATTTTCATGTTCATGTTTTGGAAGGAGCTAAACTTGCAATTTCTTCATCGATTTGTTCCAAATTTGTTGCTAGAATGCTGCCACATCAATGGGGAGGTTAAAAAGGTAAGAATTTTTTGTTTTTTTGTGAATTTGTTGTTAAATTGGTAATTTTAGGTTGGTTTTGATATTCATTTGTTTAATTTATAGGAGATGTTAATGAACCTAAAAACCCTTCTCAAAATCATGAACAACCATAGCAACAAGCACATGAACAAAATCCTCAACAACCACAACAACAAACTGTTGGTTCTCAGTTGTGATCCTATGGTTTGTCCTTGATGTCAAAATCCCTTTCAGTTGATTCTACTTGTTGATAGTTTCATATTGGTTTCTCATGCTTTATCTTGATATAGTTGTGTCTATATGGTTTACATGTCTTCTCATTCAATGGACAGTTTACATTCAAAATTTTAATATCTTATGGTACTGTTCAGTTTGAGCTTCTTGTAGTCTCCGGTTATCTTATTTGTACATTATTTCAGTGACACAAAAAGAATAGTTCGGTGTGAGAATGCTAGGGTTTCCCTGATCCATTTCTCTAATAAACGTCTATGTTGCCTATCAGCAAGACATTTTTGATGTCATAACGATTTGATTTTACATACAGGCAGCTTTCAGCATGACGTTGATTGTGGTCTTGGTGACAGAAGAAAAGTCTATCGGCATGAGGTTTGTTCACTACTGAGAGGTCTTACCGAATGAGTTAGGTCTCACTGACTAATACATGAAGTGGTGCATTGGCGTAAGTAATCCCTATCGGCATGTTGTTTCATCGAGCACTTTGTGTCTTGGCAACCGGCACAAGAAAGTTCATATTCGCAAGAGTTGCAGCATCAATATGATGTCTTAGTGAAATTGGTATGTCACACCAACCTCCGTTGAAAGATCATATTGGCAAGACTTATTTGATGTCACAACAATCGGGATCCATCTCTAGGCATCTATCTGCATGAAATTTTCTTGTGTTTTGGTGAAAGAAAAGGATTATATCGGCATAAGTTATACTGTCGATATGTGGTCACAGTGAAATTGCTTTGTCTCACCGATTGGAGGTTGAATGGGAACATATCGGTAAGAGTTTAAGGCTTTGGTGAAGGGTCATAGTGAAAAGGGTGATGTCTCCCTGACTAATGCATATGGAAGTCTTTTAGTAGGAGTGTTGTATTTGGTATATTGTCTCTCCGAAAATTGTTTGTCTCACCGACTGTGCACAAAAGGATTTTATTGGAAAAGGTTGTAGCTTCGGAGTAATGTCATAGTGAACCCGTTAAGTCTTGGTGACTAAGTCTTATGTAGGGGCTTTCGGCGAGAGGTTGGTATTGTCTCAGTGACTCTGAGTGGATAAGCATTTTAGGTATGACTCATGTGCTTGAAGAGAGGTCTTGGCGAGTGACCTCTAGTCTTGCCGATGGAAAACAAAAAGGTCTTTGTCGGCATAGGATCTAACTTGTCTCAGTGAATAGGTGTGAATTCGGGGTGTTTCGGTATGACTGAAATGATCTACAAGATGTCTCCCTGATGGTTTGAAGTCTCAGCAACATGTATAGTACAAATGGACTCGTCGGCAAGAAAAACTATGTGTCACGGTGACCATTGTGTATCAAGTGGGCTTTCGGTAAAACAAAAGGTATTCTCTATGAGGTCTCCCTAATGACAGTATGCTATAGCAACACTCATAAGATAGAAGGATGGATCGGAAAGAGAACCATTATGTTACAATGACTTACAAGAGATAAAGTCTTTTGGTGAAACATAATGAAATCTACATAACGTCTCCCCAATAGCATAATGTCACAACGACAAATAGAGGGATGAATGACCAGTGATAAAGTTCCTTTCGACATAGGTATTGAATAGTTACGGCAACATGTTGATTACGAGGGCTCTCAGCAAAACAAAGATTTGTCTACAAGATATCTCTCTGATATCAAAATGCTATAGCGATAGAGAATGGAACAAAAGGGCATCTCGGTGAGAAAGAATCTTGTGTCTCAGCGACTGAAACAAATATAACAAAAATGTGATCTCGGGGAAACATAAAAGATCTTCGATATGGTTTCTCCCCAATGGCAGAAGGTCATGGCGACACACAGGGAAAAAGGAATGATGAACGTTATAATTTCCTTCAGCATACTTGTTTGGATGTCTCAGCAATTGGAAAGAACAGAACATGTGGCATCTGTTGTCTCAACGAATTATTTTTGAAATCTCATACACTATGGCCAACATGGATTTTTCTAAGTATAGTTGCATGCTGACTTCTTTTGTTGGCATCGAATCTTAGAATGGTTACATGGAAAAATATTCTTTGAGGACTTAGAGGATATGATTTTTTTTTAGTGGGTTGTCATGGCTTTGATGAAAATCTTTTAGTTACAATCTCTTGTTTGAACACAGATATTTAAAGCTCTCTGGATAGGCGTTACTCTGATTTTTACCATCATCTACAGACTGTCATGATTCAGCTTCATATTCTAAAGTTAGCAAGAGTGTTTCAGAATCTTGTGAAAAATACTTGTTGAAGATTTCTTGATAATAGACATACTTGAAATGTATATAAAAACCAGTGTTGAAAATTGTGAAGGAGGTATTGGCTAGTAATTCTGAGAGAGTTATTTTGGCCATATCAAGAGATGTATTGGAAAACTCTGTAATACAGAGTTGTATTCTTAGAGTATGAGGTAGATAAGAGTGTTGAGTTTGTTGAGCTTGACTGAAAATAGAGAGATCCTCTGAGATAATTTTTGTTCAGATGTATAATTTGAGGGGTTGGTTCTCCTTGAGAAAGATATCTCTAAATGAGGGGTTGGTGCTCCTTAAGTGGGTGCTAAAAAATCAGCCTATAAGGCATTGTGAACTTTTGTTTAAAATATTAAGCCTAGAAGGCATTTAGGGAGTGGTTTTTATACCCCAGGAGGGTTTTCCACTTGGTAAAATCTTGAGTCTTCTTGTTCTTTTGTGTTCCCTTTGCTTTACTGTGTTGTTGATTATTTCAGTTCACTATTTGGTTATTATTTTTCTCAATTCTATTTATGAATGATTACATTCAACTCATGAATGCATTAATCAGAATATATTGAGATTAAATCTAAGCTATGGTTTTTGAATTTGTGAAAATTGGTCAAATCTGTTAAGACACTAATTCACCCCCCCTCTCAGTGTCATTTTAACTCCAGCACAAACTCCTTCAATTCCTCAACATCCTCCTAGCATTCAAAAAAAATTAATGGGGGTAATTGAAAAAAAGAAAAAATAGATTGAGTTAATCACGAGGTTGAACAATCCTGTAAGTTCAACCATGGAAAGAATAACACTTGTAGGTTCACTTCAAGACATGTCAAAACATGTAGATGCAATCAACAAACAATTAAGTGGTTGAACAAATAGGAGGTAGGCATGGAGGAATTTTTATGTAGATAAATTATCATATAAAGAAGTAAAAGATGAAAAAAACACAAAATTTGATTTGTGCTCACTATTCACTAACCCACGTACAAATCAAAATCTTGACCTTAATACCAAGAGGTTTCCTATCCATTGGTGCCACCACCAAGATATTAAGAACAACTTTTGGGAAAGGTGGTACATTGATTTTTACTATCCACCAAGCAACAATTATGAAGTCCCCCAATATTTCATGAGGAAACTCTACTATAAGCTCATGTTCAAAAAAATCCCTAACTATTTTGATATGAAGGAATTTGATGGGAGAGGTGGAGGAGGGTCGGCATAGGATAGAACCAGTCCTTGATAGGATCCTCAATGGCAAGGGAGAAGAGCTCTCACTAAATCAGCTTGTGAGCACATTGTTATCCGTTTTGTCATGATGGAGAGTGTTGAGGTGGAAACTTTGCAGTCTATCATCTCTTTGACCCAAATTATCATCCAACATGCCAGTCTTGTAGTACAATGCCATCTAGGGGAGTCTTTGAGGGGTAGGCTTCCACCCCATTCTTGTCAGGTTTGTGGTTTTTCTTGTACACTTGACCCCACAGACACTTAGGAGGATGGTGCATAGGATATGTCTGTAGTCGTGGGGATGGTGATGGAAATTGACATTTTGAATGAGGCTTTTGGCATCGATACTTAGGTAAATGTTAGCATGTTCATTGAATTTAATTTATTAAATTTTAGTTTTAAAATGCAAGATTAACTAATTCAGTTTAATGATTGTAATAAAATTTCAGGGTCACAATGTAGATATTGGATAAATAGCCCTCCACCTATTTATTACTGCACTGCATCTACCACTAAGTTATGTAAAGAGTAAAAAATTATAAATATATTACATGTGAATACAATTGTTATATGAATGGTATTAATATCTGAATTTGGATGCTAAATAGATTAATATTGGAGGTTTCATGGGAACACCTCCCAGTGCCAGTGGAGTTGGACAAACCTTCACGTAGGTAATAGAATAAAGAGTTTAACTAATGAATTATACTTAATAGATTTGTGTAGTTTATATTCATATTTTTTATTACATCACATTTTACATCTTTCAAACTCAACGCATTACTTCACATTGCATAACTAATAATTAGATGAACTGATAGATGATAAAATTTCAATTACAATATAGTTGTTTAGAAAGTCAACATAAGCAATGATGCAATTACTACACATAACATAAGTAATAACTAGGAGCAACTACCAATTGCATTTTCTTGTCATGGAATTCTTGAGACCACTTTTTATTTAGGAATTTTTTCAAAAATTTCACTTCCTAGTCTAAGCTATGGATGCTTGGAAAAAATATATGAAAGAATAATAGTAAGCAATAGAATAGACAAGGAAATGAGTTGTTTGAAATAATTCCTCAAAGAAATTTGGTCTCATAGTGATGTCCATCAACATGAGACCCAATTTCTTTGAGGCATTTTTTAAAATAGCACACCGCATTTTCTATGCTACCACATTTTCCATACATTTCTACCAAAGCATTTTATCAAATAGTTCACTTCCTTGTTGCAATGACTAAAATCCTAAGAAGGTGCTTTCCAAAAAACTATGAATTCTTGGAAAAAAATATATCAAAGCATAATAGTAAGCAATAGCACAGACAAGGCAGTGAGTAGTTTGAAAAAATGCCTCGAAGAAATGTGGCCTCAAGTGATGGAATGCCATTCCATCACCATGAGACCACATTTGGCATTCCATCACTTGAGGCCACATTTCTTCGAGGCATTTTTTCAAACAATACACTGCTTTTTCTATGCTACCACATTTTCCATACATGTCTACCTAAGAATTTTATCAAATAGTTCACTTCCTTCCTATTGTGGCTAAAATCCTAAAAAGGGTGCTTTCCAACAAATTATGGATGTTTGGAAAAAATCTATCAAAGCATAATAGTAAGCAATAGCATAGACAAGGCAGTGAGCAGTTTGAAAAAATTTCCTCGAAGAAATGTAGTCTCATGGTGATAGAATTCCACTCCATCACTATGATACCACATTTTTTGAGGAATTTTTTCAAACAACTCATCACCTTTTCTATGCTACCACATTTTCCATACATTTCTACCAAAGATTTTTATCAAACAATTCACTTCCTTACTGGTATGGTTAAAAGCCTAAAAAAGGTGCTTTCCAACAAAATATGGATGCTTGGAAAAAATCTATCAAAGCATAATAGTAACAAATATCATAGACAAGGTAGTGAGCAGTTTAAAAAAAATCCTCAAAGAAATGCACCGTCTCATGGTGATGGAATGTCATTCCATCACCATAAGACCACATTTCTTCGAGGATTTTTTTTCAAATAGCCCACCACATTTTCTATTCTACCACATTTACATACATGTCTACCAAAGCATTTTATCAAACAGTTCACTTCCTTACTACTATGGATAAAATCCTAAAATAGTTGCTTTCCAACAAACTATGGATACTTGGAAAAAATCAATTAAAGCATAATAGTAAGCAATATCTTAAACAAGTTAGTGAGTAGTTTGAAAAAATTCCTCGAAGAAATGTGGTCTCATGGCAATGGAACTCCATTCCATCACCATGAGACCATATTTCTTTAAGGCATTTTTTTAAACAACTCATCAACTTTTCTACACTACAACATTTTCCATACACGTCTATCAAATGATTTTATCAAACTACTCTCTTCCTTTCTGCTAAAAGCCTAAAATAGGTGCTTTCCTACAAACTATGCATGCTTGGAAAAAATCTATCAAAGCATAATAGTAAACAATAGCATAGACAAGGCAGTGAGTAGTTTGAAAAGATTCCTTGAAGAAATGTGGTCGCATGGTTGTGGAATTCCATTCCATCACTATGAAACCACATCTGTTTGAGACATTTTTTCAAATAGCTCACCACCTTTTCTATGCTTCCACATTTTCCATACATTTCTACCAAAGAATTTTAACAAACTACTCGCTTCCTTGCTGCTATGGCTAAAACCCTAAAATAGGTGCTTTCAAACAAACTATGGATGCTTGGAAAAAATCTATCAAATAATAATAGTAAGCAATAGCATAGACAAGGTAGGGAGTAGTTTTAAAAAATGCCTAGAAAAAATTTCATCTCATGGTGATGGAATGCCATTTCATGACCATGAGGCCACATTTCTTTGAAGCATTTTTTCAAACAACTCACTGCCTTTTCTATGATACCACATTTTCCATACATGTCTACCAAAGCATTTTATCAAACTACTCACTTCCTTGCTGCTATGGCTAAAATCTTAAAAAAGGTGCTTTCCAACAAACTATGGATGCTCGAAAAAAATCTATTAAAGCATACAATAGTCAATAACATAAACAAGGTAGTGATTAGTTTTAAAAAATGCCTCAAAGAAATATGGTTTCATGGTGATGGAATGCCATTCCATCACCATGAGACCACATTTCTTTGAGGCATTTTTTAAACAACTCACCACCTTTTCTATGCTACCACATTTTCCATACATGTCTACCAAAGCATTTTATCAAACAATTCATTTCCTTGCTACTATGGCTAAAATCCTAAACAAGGTGCTTTCCAACAAGCTATGGATAGGGAAAATAGTAAGCATGATTGTAAGAAATATATAGTTCTATAAGTACTCAAAATTTTGTTTATTATCTAATACATTTTAAGCCATGCCATGCATCACTATTGTAGTTTTCGTGATTGAATAATTTTTTGTTTTATTTTTAGATGTTACAAGTAGAAACACCTCTAGATTTTTAGAGGGAAATGAAGCTTGGTGTTTCTTTTACTATAGACTCCTCAATGCCTCTCATGGGGGTATGAGGAAAATTACTAAATTTTAATTTCCATTAATTGTTATAGCTATTAGTTAGTGAAAAACCAAACCATTATTGATACATAGTTTAATTTCACTTTGGATGGTTTTTGCAAGGCTTCAACACCCCACCACATGGGCATGCAAATATTTCCCTTGAGGAGAGTAATCGTCAGATAGTAGTAAGTGATTTTTTTAAAAATATATCATTTTTATAATGTAATTTCTATATATTAATGTCTTTACTTTTTATTGTAACAAATAAAGCTTTATCAAGAACTAAACCCTAGGTGGAGCACCTCGAGCATTCCTTGACCTCATAGTAAATGAGTGACAAACTTATCACCATCTGATCGACCAACAAAGGGCAAGAGTTTTCTTCAAGAGCCTGGAGAGAAATTACTTTTGATTCTAGAGCCCTTTTTTGTATTCCTATATGGCATTTTTGGACATATTTTATATTACATATATTTGACATTGTATGCCTATATGGCATTCTTGTAACCCTATATGGCTATTTTTTATATATTTTACACTTATATCAGCATATATTGATGTATGCCTACATGGTTATTTGGTTAATAGAAATCAATTTTATCGATGGTTTCCATATTTTCATTATAAACCCATTGTTCAATAGATATGAGTTATGTGTATTCAAGTGTATACTTTACAAGTTACATTTATAGTTTGTGACTTATGTGTATTCCAATGTATACTTTGTGACTTACATGTTTTCATATGTATACCTTGTATTCATGCATATATACTTTTGTATTAATATGTATATTATGTATTCATTTGTATACTTCAAGGCTTATGTGTATTTGAGTACTTGTACTTCACTTATTCATATGCATGCTTCACTTATTCACGTCTATACTTATTAATTGGTTAGCCCTATCATTTCTCATTTTTATCCTTCATGGTTTGTCTTGAATAATTATTGATTGATTCTAAACAACTTTATTAGTTGATGCTAAACAACTTCAATATTTCCAAAAATGATTCACCAATGATGTATCATTTACTTATGTGCTAATTCAATATGGAATCCAAGGAATAATTTAAAATAGATATAGGAGAGAATTTACTTATAATCAATTAAATGTAAGTATGAGATCCACATAGTAATTGGATCATAACCCATTCAAGAATGAAAAGGTTTATGCTCTCCTCAACTATTTTGACACCTAGATTTTTTACCTCTTTCATGCAATCATATGCTTTTGGTGTGGAAAAATGAGACTTGTCAATTTTCATGTGAATCTCTCTTTTCCTTTGTTTTGTATGTCATCATAAGGGATTGATCTGGTTGAATGTAGCTCGAAGTGATTCAAAATGTTTGGGTGTGAAAGAGGACCATGCCTAGCATAAAAATACCCATCTAGATGCATTGGAACAATTTGTTTGGTCACACGAGTTGTAAAACATAATTTGCACTACTTTGCAACTTTACACTACTTGTATTTGACAACTTTTTCCTCAAATGAAAATTCATCACCATGGGAAAATGCCTCCTAGATAGAAAACATTGAGAGATTTTATTGTATAGGGTCCCAATGCGATCTCATTGCCTCATACAAATAGTTTGTCAGTATCGTGATTTTCAAGCAATAGCTTCGAAGATTGCAACTATTTTGCACTTTGGACTCTTAAGGGATCGAGCCAATTGAACATAGCTCAGAGTGGTTCAGCATGTTTGGGTGAAAAAGAGTACCATGCCTAGTGTTAATTTACTCATTCCCATGTATTGGAATAGTTTGTTTTATCATACGAGTTGCATAACGAAAGTTTAACCACTTTGTAACTTTACACTACTTGCATTTGATACTTTTTCCATCAAGTGAAAACTAGACACCACGGGAAAATGACTCCAAGATAACAAAAAGAGACAGTGTTTATTGTATAGGGGCCTAACATGATCCCAAACCTCAAACAAAGAGTTTTTAAGTGTCACGGTTTCTGAGTAACAGTGCCTTGAAGATTGCAGCCATTTTACACGTTGGACTCTTAAGGGATCAAGTTGGTTGAACGTAGCTTAGAGTGATTCAGCATGTTTGGGTGTGAAATAGGACCATGCCTAACACAAATTTACCCATAGAGATGCATTCGAATAGTCTTTTTTGTCACACAAGTTGTAAAACAAAATTTGCACCACTTTGCAACTTTACACTGGTTGCATTTGACACTTTTTCCATCAAGTGAAAACTAGACACCACGAGAAAAAAAGTTCAAGATAAAAACAACCGAGATAGGTTATTGTAGAGGGTCCCAATATGATCCTGTAGCTTCATACAAATATATTTTAAACATCATGGTTTCCAAGTAATTTCCCATTGAATATTTCAGCCATTTTTCACTTTGGACTCTTAATGGATCAAGTTGATTGAGCATATCTTGGAGTGATTTGTTGTGTTTGGGTGTGAAATAGGACCATGAATAGAATAAATGTGTCCATATGAATGCAATGGAATAGTCTGTTTGGTCCAAAAATTCATGTGAGCATTAAAAATCTAGTGAGCTCACTAGCTAGTCAATGCAATAAGGTTGAAAAGGTAGGGGAAATTTGAGAAAATGGCTCATAGAAATGGGGTTTCACAGTGATGTACCTTTTTTCAAACCCCATTTATATGGGCTAGTTTTTTGAAAAATCCCCTACCTTGTCAACCCTACCACATTGACAAGCTAGTGAGCTCACTAGCTTGTCAATGGTACCACATTTTGCATACATGTCTACCAAAACATTATTGTCAAAAATTCACATTCCTTGTCCATGCTTCTAGTGGGCCTAGCGATCATGGGTATATTGAGTTTTTTACCATTTTTAGAGCAATACAAAACGTGCTCACTTTATAACATGCTTGTGTTATAATGTGAGTGTGTTATGACTTGCTAAACAAATAGCTACATCATAACTTCTTCAAAACAAACTCGCGATATGAGAAAATTGATTTTTTATAGGTCTCTTTTTTATCTCTCTCATCCTTATCCATCCATCCACCTTAGCCCTCAACCCTCAACCCTAAAAATTATGCCTTAAACCCTAATCCTTTAAACCTTAAACCCTAATCTCTCTCTCTCTCTCCCCCTCTCCCCTAAACCATCAACCCTATGGGTCCTCAACCCTATACCCTCAATTCCCAACCCTTTACCCTATATATTGTATCTTCAACCCTCGTTTATCTTTGTCCCTCCCTCCTATTCTTTCTTCTCTATCCCACTTCTCCCTCCATCTATCCCTCCATCCATCCCTCCCTCTCTAACCTAATCCCTCAACCCTATACCCTCAACCCTCTACCCTCAACCTTAAACTCTCAACTATCAACCCTTAAACCCTCTACCCTCTACCCTCTACCCAATACCCTCAACCCTAATCCCTCAACCCTATACCATCAACCATCTACCCTCAACCTTCAACCCTTAAACCCTCTACCCTCTACCCTCAAACATAATCCCTTGAACCTAGACCCCCAACCTTAAACTATCAACCCTTAAACCCTAAACCCTTAAACCCTCTACCCTCTACCCTCTACCCTAATCCCTCAACTTTAATCCCTCAACCCTTAAACCCTTAAACCAAAGTAAAATATCTACCCTTATCCCTCAACCCTCAACCCTTAATCCCTCAACCCTTCAACCCACAACCCTCTACCCTCAATCCATATACCCTCTACCCTATGCATTGGACCCTCAACCCTAATACCTCAACCCTATACCATCAACCCTCTACCTTCAACCTTAAAATCCCAACCCTCAACTCTTAAACCCTAAACCCTTAAATAATAAACCCTTAAACCCTCAACCCTCAATTCTCAACCCTCAACCCTTAATCCCTCAACCCTAAACCCTTAAACCCTAAACCCTCAACCCTTATACCCTCTACCCTATACACTGGACCCTCAACCCTAATCCTTCAACCATATACTTTAAAAACTATACGATAAGCCATCTACCTTCAACTCTAAACACTCAAACCTAAACCCTTAAACCTTCTACCTGCTACCCTCAACCCAATACCATAAACAATCAACCCCATAAGTCCTCAACCCTATACCCTCAATTCTCAACCCTCTACCCTATACATTATATCCTCAACCCTCAACTATCTTTGTGTCTCCCTCATCTTCTCTCCTTCTCTCTATCTCATTTCTCCCTCCATCTCTCCCTCCATCCATCCTTCCCTCTCTACCCTAATCCCTCAACCCAATACCCTCAACCCCTAAACCCTTAAACACTCAACCTTAAACCCTAAACCCTAAACCCTCAACCCTTAAACCCTCTACCCTCTACCCTCAACCTAATACCCTCTACACTCAACCCTTAATGCTTCAACCCTTAAACCCTCAACCCTCAACCCTTGAACCCTAAACCCTCAACCCCTATACCCTCTACCCTATACATTGGATGCTCAACCCTATATCCTCAACTGTCTACCCTCAAAATTAAACTCTCAACCCTCAAACCTTAAACCCTCTACCCTATATATTAAATCCTCAACCCTTAATCCCTCAACCCTCAACCCATACACCCTCTACCCTATACATTGGACCCTCAACTCTAATCCTTCAACCATATACCCTCAAACTTATACCCTAAACATTTTACATTCAACCCTAAATCCTCAACCCTAAACCCTTAAACCTTCTACCCTCTACCCTCAACCCTAATCCCTCAAACCTATAACCTCAACCCAATACCCTAAACTATCAACCCTATAGGTCCTCAATCATATACCCTAAATTCTCAATCGTCTACCCTATACATTGGATCCTCAACCCTCATCTATCTTTCTCCCTTCCTCCTCTTCTCTCCTTCTCTCTATCTCACTTCTCCCACCATCTCCCCCTCCATCCATCCCTCCCTCTCTACCCTAATCCCTCAACCCTATACCCTCAACTCTTAAAACCTTAAACACTCAACCCTAAACCCTAAACCCTCAACCCTCAACCCTCAACCCTCAACCCTTAATCCCTAAACCCTTAAACCCTCTACCCTCTACCCTCTACCCTATACCCTCAACCCTATACCCTCAACCCTTAAACCCTTAAACAAAAGTAAACTCTCTACCCCAATCCCTCAATCCTCACCCCTTAATCTCTCAACCCTCAAAACCTCTACCCTCTACCCTCTACCCTCAACTCCTATACACTCTACCCTATACATTGGACCCTCAACACTAATCCTTCAACCATATGTTGTGCATATGAAGTCCAACAAATTTCCTGTCTATAACTCTCCCATGGCTCTTCACATTCCTTCTTGAAGGAATGTTATTTTTTGAATGTGAAAATGTAATTATCTTTTGGTTGAAGCTATTTTTCATGTAGCATATGGATGTATTCAAAATACATAACTTAATAAAAGATTTCCTTTGCTAAAAGTGGATGTATCTAGTTGGTGAACCACTATAAAAATTATGTGTCTTTTTTCTATATATTTTTGTCTTTAAATTGTTTTTATTTTTTGCAATCTTTTTCTTTTCATTTTTCTATGAAAATTCCATTCACAATTGGTATCAAATCTTGGTGAAGAAGCTTAGTATTGAAGCGATTCTTTTGGAAATTAGTGAAGAATTTCTAGAGCCATGGATGACACTAAAAAATGAAAGATTGAGAAGTTTGATGGCCATAAATTTGGATTGTAGAAGGTATAGATGAAATCTTTGTTTATTAAGAAAGATCTATCACTTGCATTGCTTGGAAAAACCAAGGGAAAAGGTTTTATTCCAGATGAAAATTGATAGAAAATGGATATGAAAGCAAGGGAAATTATTTTTCTTTCATTGTCCAGCAATGTGATTTTCAATGTTTTGGCTATGAATACAATGAAAGAGTTTTGGGATAAACTCTCTGACATGTACGAGATGGCATCGACATCAAACAAGGTATTCATCATGAAAAATTTATATAATTTGAAAATGAGAGAAGGTGGGATCATGTCAAATCACCTCAATGAATTCAATACCTTGGTTACCCAATTCATTTCAATGGGTATCAATTTAGATGATGAAATTAAGGCAAATTTGTTATTACGTTCTTTACTGAATAGTTGGGAAGGAGTGGTGATGGTAGTTAGCACTTCAGTGGTTGCCAAAAGTAAATTAAAATTTGATAATGTTGTAGCCATGCTTCTCAATGAAGACATGAGGCAAAAAAGTAAAGACCCCTCATCTGGTGATGATTTAACTATTGTAAGCATTGGTAATAGGGGAAAGAGTCAAGATAGAGGAAAAAAAAATAACAGAAGAAGGTCCAAATCTACCCCAAGATCAAAGTCCAAGGGTAGAAATGGTGCTTGCTAGTTTTGTGGCAAACTAGGTGACACAAAAAATAATTATTGGAATTATAAAAAGGCATAAGATAAGTTGATAACTAATGAGGTAAACATTGCATATGATAAAGAAGATGGTGTTTTGGTTCTATCAGCAAGAGATATGACCGAAGATTCATGGGTGCTTGATTTTGGTGCTTCCTTTCATGCTTGTCCATGCCAGGGTACTTTAACAAATTACCAAGATGATGTGAAATAAAGAATGTGAAATAATAGGAAAAGGTGATATGATATTGTCTTTGAAAAATGGAAATAAATGGATTTTGAAATATGTACCACATGGTCCCACATTCAAATGAAATTTAATATATGTGAGCTAGTTTTATCCTCAAGGGTGTGATGTGAAATTTTCTTTAGATACTTGGAAGGTAACCAAGGGTGTTTTGGTTCTTGCAAAAGGAAAAAAATTGGGTAATCTTTATGTTTTAGAGTGCAATGGTGAAGTGGGAGTTGCAATGGTAGTTGTGGATAGTGGTTTGTAGCTTTTTCATAAGAGGCTTAGACATATGAGCAATAAGGGACTTGAATTCATGCTTCAAAGGGATCAACTTCCAGGCCTAAAATTAGTTGATTTGGAGTTATGTGAAAATTTACTTTATGGAAAAAAGAGCCAAACCAACTTATTGAAGATTGGCCATGACAAGAAGACTACACCCTTTGAGCTTGTGTACTTTGATTTTTTCAGTCCAACAGCTCTGGTAACCTCCTTTGGATGTGCTAATTATTTTGTTAATTCTATTGATGATTGCACTTGCAAAGTTTGGATTTATATGATGAGTAGAAAACCAAAGGTTTTTTCAAAATTTGAAATTTTAGGGCTCTTGTTGAAAATCAGATTGGGCACAAAATTAAATGCCTACTAATAGATAATGGAGAGTTTTTCTCTTCCTAGTTTGACATTTTTGTGTAGATAATGAGATTCACATAATTAAGGTAGTTCCTTTCACCCCTCAAGAAAATGGTGCAGTTGAGTGGTTGAATCGAACGATTCTTGAGAAAACTTGGTGTATGCTCTTAAATGCCAGATTGTGGAAATAGTTTTTAGCAAAGACTTGTAATATTACAATGCATTTGATTAATTGATCTCCCTCATATAAACTAGATTTTGATATCCCTCAGGAAAGATGGCTCAAGAAAAGAATTTCTTATCATCATTTGTGTGTGTGTTTGGTGGTGAAGCCTTTGTACACATTCCTAAAGTGCAACAGATGAAACTTGATCCCAAATCAAAGGGATATATATTTCTTGGATATGGTGAGGATCAATTTGGATTCCATCTTTGGGATCCCATTGCAAAAAAAATTTCCCGTAGTTAGGATGTTTTTAATGAGAAATTTTTCCCTAATCTGTATGGACAGAGGGCTTCTTCAAATCAATTTATCAAATTTGATATTTTTGATAATGCCACAAATCAAATGCAATAGGGACATGTTACCCAAGAACCAACTGTTAGTTTTCAGTCATCAACAATTTATGTGCACCCTTCAAGCATTGGTGTCCCTCCTTATAATACTATGTAACCTCTCTATTCTATGCAACCCCCTTATATTGGTAAAATGCTCCTTGAAAGTGCTTCACACCCTTTGCATTTATCAATGCTTCCATTCACAAGTTCTTGACAACCTTCAATTTTTAATTCACAACCTTCAATTTTTAACTCACAACCTTCTTATATTTATGTTCAAACTTCACTTAGTCAACTGTAATCTTTAGCAAAATCTAGTATACCATCTTCCTCTATCAATTCACTAACTCCAGTAAATTTATCATTTCCTACTAATAGGATTACACACCCTCTCAATGGTAGTTTTCAATATTTTAATCCACCACAACCTTATTATGTTGGTTGGGTATGTGTAGGATCATCATGGAAAAAATAGGCCCTTAAGTGGTGAAAAATTAAGAAAAATCAGAGTTAGGCAACTTGACATAAAAATTTGAATAAGTTATCTATATTATTTCAAAAATATGTAAGAATAGAATCTGTAGCAAATTGAATGTAGTTTCTAAACTACTAGGTTTATTTGAGAAAAAAATCTATTTGGTGAAAATTTGAAATTTCAATGTAGTAGTACTTAAATTTTAGGAAAAAATAAGAAGTAGGTGTCTGTCTAACCACCCAAACCACAATAAAATGATAATATTTTTTTATAATATTTTAGATATAAGTAGAGGACTCATGTCTCGATGTGATACATATTTTTTTGTAAATTTTTTCCAAGTAAATAATTGATTATGATTTTTTTATCACAACTTTAAAAAAAATAAAAACTCATATGTCTAACCACCTTAACTTTGTCAAAAATTCATGAAATTCATTTTCTTAAAATCCTATATTATGCAAATCATAGAATGTGACACATGTTTTGGATTCAAAAAATGTGATACCATTTGAAAGCTGTAGATTTTTTTCAATCAACATATCAATCATGACTTTAGTCGTAATTCAAATAGAAAATGAATAACAATTATTTATTAAATTTGAAGTAAAGAGTAATTTATATTGGTGGAAATATAAGAATCTCCTTTAAAAACCTTTTTTCGTTTCATCAATTTTGGGTAAAAACAAGTCCTTAGCCACATACCCTACACATACCCATCATATCGCTACTTTTTAGCCCATCATGATACTGCACATACCCGGTTCACAACCTTCTATAATGACTATGCACTATGCCAATCTTGGTACGTGGTTTGGTGAGAATATTACACCCCATTGTCATTTAGGAAAACATCAATTATTTAAAGGCCCCGCACAAATTCATACAAAACCAAAGAAACATTTGCAGGATGCTAATATATAGAGACAAGGTAGTTTCCCTAAACAAAAAAATATTGGTCTACAAAGCAATAAGGAACAAGGGAGTTTTTATGTGCAAAGAAAGAGTATTGGAGGTAATTTACAATCTGATATAGAAGATATTCAATAACAACTACAAAGATTGAATTTGGAAGACACAAATTTGTAGCCAAAACAAGCTCCTCAATTAAGGAAGTCTACAAGGGAGAAAAGGTGTCCAAAAAAATTTGAAGATTATGAGCCTTTGACTTCTAATCAGTCAGAGACTACAACTTTTAAACAAGTTTACAAAGATGAAAATTCACTAAAATGGATGGAGGCAATGCAGGATGAAATGGAGTCTTTGATGGAAAATGAGACATAGGATCTGGTTACCCTTCCGCCAAATTAAATACCACTCAACAATAAGTAGGTGTACCAATTGAAAGAAGAAGATGGAGGAAATAAATGCTACAAGGCTGAATTGGTTGTGAAGGGTTTTGATAAGAAAAAGGGGATTGGGGTATGTGCAGGATCATCATGGAAAAAATAGGCCCTTAAGTGGCAAAAAATTTAGAAAAATCAGAGTTAGGCAACTTGACGTAAAAATTTGAATAAGTTATCTATATTATTTCAAAAATATGTAAGAATAGAATTTGTGAAAATTGAATGTAGTTTCTAAACTACTAAATGGTGAAAATTTGAAATTTCAATGTAGTAGTACTCGACCTTTCTCACAATATGATGCATTTTTTTGTATTTTTTTCCAAGTAAATAATTAATTATGATTTTTTATTACAACTTTTAAAAATAAAAAAACTCATATGTCTAACCACCTTAACTTGGTCAACACTTCATGAAATTGATTTTTTTTTTAATCCTATAGTATGCAAAGTATAGAATGTGACGCATGTTTTAGATTCAAAAAATGTGATACCATTTGAAAGCTATAGATGTTTTTGAATCAACCTATCAATCAGGACTTTAGTTGTAATTCAAATAGAAAATAAATAATAATTATTTATTAAATTCAAAGTAAAGCATGATTTATATTGGTAGAAATCTAAGAATATCCTTTAAAAACCCTTTTCATTTCATCAATTTTGGGTAAAAAAAAAAGTCGTCAGCCACACACCCTGCAAAAACCCATCATATTGCCACTTTTTGGCTCATCATGATCCTGCACATACCCATTGATTTTAATGAGATTTTTTCACCAGTTGTGGAAATGACCACCATTTGTGCTATTTTGGGCATGGCAACTATTTGGGACCTTGAACTTGAGCAACTTGACATCAAAACAATGTTTCTTCATGGGGATATTGAAGAAAAATCGTATATGGAGCAACCTGAAGGTTTTGGTAAATTGGTTAAAGAGCATTTATATTGCAGATTGAAGTGAAGTTTGTATGGGCTTAAGAAATCCCCGAGGAAATGGTATCTCAAATTTGATAGCTTCATGATTAAACAAGATTTTACTCCTTTTGAATCAAACCCATGTGTCTACTATAAGAAGCTTGTAAATGGTGAGTTGTTATACTTTTTCTTTATGTTGATGGTATGTTGGTTGTTGGCACTAGTGTGAGGAGTGTTCATGAATTAAAGAAACGTTTAGCTCAACACTTTGCTATAAAATATTTAGGGGTAGCGAAGATGATTCTTGGATAAATATAATTGGGGATCGACAAAAGAGAGAAATTAGATTATCTCAAGAAAAACATATTTCCAAAATTTTGGATAGGTTCAATATGACAAATGTAAAGTTTGTTTGTACTCCTTTGGCTAATCACTTTCGTTTATCTTCAACTATATGTCCAAAAACTCAAGAGGGTCAAGAAAAAATGAACAATGTTCCATATTAATCAATAGTTGGGAGACTCATCTATCTGATGGTTTGTACTCATCTAGATATTGGTCATGAAATGGAAGTTGTGAGTAGATTTATGAGTAATCTAGGTAAATCTCATTGGTAGGCAGTTTAGTGGGTATTATAGTACTTGTAGGATACCTCAAATCAAGTTTTATGTTTTGGAGGTAAGGACACTCAGCTGTGAGGATATGTTGATTTGGATATGGCTTGATATTTGGACATACAGAGGTCTACTATAGGTTATGTGTTTATCTTTGTTGGAGCAGTAATTATTTGTGTTTCACAGTTACAACAAGTGGTTGCACTCTCATCTACCAAGGTAGAATACATTTCTCTCATTGAAGGAGAAAAGGAGATGATATGGTTGCATAGGTTGTTGGGTGAATTGTGGTGTAACCAATCTATTTTCACCTTATTTTTTGATAGAAACAATGCTATTCATTCTGTGAAAATATCCACTTTTCATAATAGAATGAAGAATATAGAATTAAGGTATCTTTTCATTCACCATGTTCTTGATGAGGGTTAGCTATGGGTGGTGAAAATTGATACTAAAATGAACCCAACAGATGCATTAATGAAGGTAGTAGCAATGGAGAAGTTTTAATTTTTTAGAGCTTCTTTCAGCATTTTGAAGAAGTGACAATAAGGACCAAACAAGGGAATGTCTTGTATGTTGCAGAAGCCATTGGACTTCAAGTGGGAGATTGTTGGGTATATGAAGTCCAATGGAGTTCTTGTTCGTAACTCTCTTGTGGCTCTTCACATTCCTTTTTAAAGGAATGTTATCTTTTTGAACTTAGAAATGTAATTTAATGTTGGTTGAATACGTTTATGCTATAGTATATGGATGTAAACAAAATACATAACTTCATAAAACATTTCCCTTGCTAAAATTTGATGTAGCCAATTCGTGAACCACTATAAAAATTATGTCTTTTGTCTATGTATTTTGATCTTTAAATTGTTTTTTATTTTCTACAATCTTTTTATTTTCATTTTTCTATGAAAATTCCATTCACATCATATACCCTTAAACCTATACCTTGAACCCTCTACGCTCAACCCTAAACCCTCAACCCTAAACCCTTAAACCCTAAACACTTAAACCTTCTACCCTCTACCCACTACCCTCAACCCTAATCCCTCAACCCTATACCCTCAACCCAATACCCTAAACCATCAATCCTATAGGTCATCAACCCTATACCTCCAATTGTCAACCCTCTACCCTATATATTGGATCCTCAACCCTGATCTATTTATGTCCCTCCCTCTCCTTCTCTCCTCTCTATCTCACTTCTCCCTCCATCTCTCCCTCATCCATCTCTACCTATCTACCTTAATCCCTCAACCCTATACCCTCAACCCTTAAACCCTTAAACACTCAACCCTCAACCCTCAACCCTAAACCAGCAACACTTAAACCCTCTACCCTTTACCCTCAACCCAATACCCTAAACCCTCAACCCTAATCCCTTAACCCTATACCCTCAACCTTTAAACTCTCTACCCTAAATCATCAACCCTCAACCCTTAATCCCTCAACCCTTAAACCCTACACCCTTAACCCTTAATCCATCAACCCTCAATCCCTAAACCCTCAACTATCAACACTTAATCCCTCAACCCTCTACCCTAAACAATATAAATTAAACCCTAAACCTTCAATTCTCAACCATCTACCCTATGCATTGGATCCTCAACCACAATCCCTCAAACATATACCTAAAACCTATATACTCAACCCTATACCCTCAACCCTCAACACTAAACCTCATCCCTCAACTCTTAAACCCTTAAGCCCTCAACCCTTAACCACTCAATGCTTAATGATTAAACCTTCAACCCTAATCCCTCAACAGTATACCCTCAACCCCTATCCCTCTGTCACTATGTATCCATCTCACCTCTCTCTCTCTCCCTCTCTCCTACCCTCTCTAATTTTCTCTATCTACCCTCTCCCTCTTTCTATGTACCTCTCGCTCAGTCAATCCCTACCACTCTCTCTCACTCCCTCTATCTCTCTCTCTCTATCTCCATCCCATTACCTCCCCATCACTCCCTCTCTCACCCACTCCCTCTCTCTCGCACTCCCTCTCTCTCCCCCTATCTCTAAGGTATCTCTCTCCCACCCCCTCTCTCTCTCAAGTATCTCCCTCAGCACCCTACCTAGGTAACTCTTTCTCTCTCCCCCCCCTCTGTCTATCTATCCCTCTCACCTTACCTAGATAATTCCCTCTCACTCCACCCCCTCTCTCACATTCCCTCTCTCTCTCCCTCTCTCTTGGGTCACTCCCTCCCACACCCTCTCGCTCTCTAAGGTCTCTCACTCTCAAAATTCCTCTCTCCCACTCCCTCTCACTAACTATCTCTCAAGTCTCTCCCTCTAGCACCTTACCTACATAAATCTCCCTTTCTCTCCCTCTCTCTCTTCCCCTTCTCTCCCTCTCCCCCTCTCTCCTAATTCTCTCTCTCGCATTCCCCCCTCTCTCTCTTTCTCTCTCCCTCTGTCCCTCTCACTCCAACCCCTTATCTCCCACTCCCTATCACTTAGGTCTCTCCCTTCCACCCTCTCCCCCTCTCTTAGGTCTCTCTCACTACCTCTCTATCTCTCTCTCTCTGGTCTTTCTCTCCCTCTCTCCTTCCCACCCTACCTAGAAAACTCTCTTAAAATTATCCCTCCCTCTAAAGACATACATAAATACATACATATAAGCAGACATACATACATACTTACATACAAGAATACATACATATGTACATACAATATTACATATGTACAAGCATACATGTACATATGTATATACAATCTTACACACATACATACATATAGGCATACATACATACATATAAGCATACATGCATGCATAGAAGCATGCATATATACATATATACATGTCATACAAGCATACATGTACATACAAACATACAAATATCTATACATGAATTCAATAGAGTAGCATATAACACAAAGAAATACATCACACGAGAACATTATAATGTGCTCATGTTGTGTCTTGATAGACATGTCTTCCACAAATGTAAAAACCATGTCAAAACTAAGAAATAACATGAGCGCATTGTAGTTCAAAGAAAAACACATGAGAGAGTTAGGCAATTCAAATATAATCTATTCAAAGTATACTAAAAATCCTCAAAAGCTAGATAATTGAGCACAAAGGAAAGCTTAAGAACAACATGCATAAAAGAAACTATTTTACCAAACATGTGATCAATTCCATTGAAAAACCTCCATTATTCTTCTCCATTTCGTCTTGTATAGTCTACTTGCCCTCATATTTTCAATATTTGTGTGCAAGCATAGCGTAAGTGTTGTGATAATGATGAGACATTGAAGATTTAAGATAATTGCTCTAGAAGTCATACAATTTTGAGAGAGACACGATTTCAAGAGAGATTGGAATGATGAAGGACAGATCAATTTATAGAAAATTGATCATTTGAATGATAGGCCAGGATTGAAAGATCAACTAATGGTTGAGATCGGTAGATTAGACATGCATTCTGATAACTATTAGTAGTGATATGAGTGATACAAATTAGAAATAGAAATAAATATTAAATAAATGATTTAATCCTTGAGTATGGTATTCGAAAACAGAAGAATAGTCTTTGCATGACAAAGATAAAGATGGATTAAAGCAAATCTTTGTTTGAATGCATGCACAAGATTTAATTAATTAAATAGAAATATTTAATTAATATGCATGTGCATGCAATTGAGTTAGAACTTGATGATTGAATGATATGATAAAGAGATTACTCTTGCAAGCAACTCAGATATTAAATACAGAGTTAACTAAGCGAATTAAATAGATCTTTGAGTCGAGTAAAAGTGAATACTTAGATAATTTGCACAATTATCTTAAATATAGAGGAATGCATTAGAATAGGATTTATGAATTAAATAATTCATTTAATTCAAGATTTGATATTTGAAGAATAATTAAATAAATAAGATTTATTTAATTAAGTGATGAAGGGATTTAAATGAATAATTAAATAAATAAAAGGATTTATTTAATTATAGTTGAAATATGATAGAGGTAAATTAAATAAGAATTTATTTAATTTGACAAGAAGAATAAGGTTAATTAGTAGCATAATTAAATAAAAAGCGTTTGTTTAATTAATCAGATGGAATAAAGAAAAGTGTGAATTAATTAAATAATTAATATTATTTAATTAATAGAAGAAATTAAGACCTTATATAATAATTAAATAATTTACATTATTTAATCATGACCATGGAAGAAATATGAATTATTAAGAAATATTAAAGTCACAGGCTTAGACCAGATTTCGATGTCTACACGCATTATAACATGCTTGCATTATTTCTTGCTTTGGGAATCCCAAAGCCTTGGGCTTGGCATTTTCCTTGGAATACCAACCCAAAGGCTTGGAGGGGCTTCCCAACATCCAAAGATGTGGTTTTGAAAATTCTACAATATTTCACATAATTATGTTTGTACTCACCATCAGGTTTGCACGTGTTTCAATTTCAAACAAATTGAACACCTTGGTAATTTTAGGCTCTCTTCTAGCTATCTAACGATGTAATTTTTTTCACTTTTTGACAATGTTGATTAGTCCATTTAATGGCTCAATTTTGATAGGATCGTTTATCTATTTTTGTTGCAATAATAGACTTTCACACTTGGTTGTTGATATTCTCCTTGAAAGCATAGACCTTGGGCATAAGTTTATCTTTGTGATTTTTAATGACATTATCATGTTGTGTGAATTATCTATGTTGATTTTACAATTTTGGTTGAATGAATGTTGCTAAGGTAGTTATAAATATACAATTTTTTGTGCATGCTAATGTTAGTATGCAGTTTTCCACTAAAATGTTGATGTCAATGAAGCTTGCCAAGTGGGAGAAACTCTTGCCAACTAGTTAGTTACCAAGAATCCAAGAAGATGGTCATTAAAAGGTCAAAGGAGGGAAAAATATTATGGAGAGAAATTCTTAATTTGAATAATAGAATGTAACTACCTTTTTAATGGTCATATTCGTTTATTGAGAAAATCTAGGAAGTGCATTGTGCTAGATTCCCATTGGAGCAAGTCTACTTTGACCAATTTAGCACATGCATAACTTCTTCCATCTTTTTATATGCTTTCAATAAGTGGTATCCTCCTATTTTGATGGAGTCAACTGCGTAGGTAGTTAGGGTTAATTAGTAGTTTTTCTCTCTATAAATAATGTTCAGATGCCCCTTTTGATAAGGTTGAATGTTCTAAGTTTGTATTCACATTTTTTAGTTTAAGTAATACAATTATATTGTTGAGATGTTGTAAACATGATTTCAAGAAATAATATGATATTTTGAGTTGTTGCATTTGAGTTAGTGTAAGGGAGACTCACCCAAGGGGGCCCACTTGTGGAGAATTCCACCTGCTTAGTTTATAAGTTATTTTTTGTTCAGTAGTTAGTTTCAATTTCAGCAACTGTCTATTCTTGTAGCCACTTAAATTATGGTTTGTGACTATTCCTGTAGCCAAGGTAGACAAAGTAGTTTCCTATGTGTTTTCTAAGATTTCCATTTCTATCCTTCATTTATAGTCCAGTTGTTAATGCTTAGTGCAGTTGTTGATTTATGTTCAGAGTTTAAGTTTATTTCCTTCTAGCATTTTATTTCCAACACTGCTTCTTTCCTTGTTTATGGATGACTGCAGTAGATTCCTAGTGCACATACAATGCTGACCCATTTCAAGTTTACATCCCTGGGTTGACAAATAAAGTGCACCTTCATGATGAGTGAGATAGCTACTTAGTGCAAATGTCTAATCTCTAAGTCATAGCTCTAAGGGCTTAGTTATTAAACCATTAAAGGAGGCCAACATTTTTGGTGCCATTGCTAGGGATGGTGTCAAACTAGGAATTTCTTTGGAGTCATTGATAGTTTCTTTC
Source organism: Sequoia sempervirens (assembly GCA_007258455.2). Taxonomy (NCBI): domain Eukaryota; kingdom Viridiplantae; phylum Streptophyta; class Pinopsida; order Cupressales; family Cupressaceae; genus Sequoia; species Sequoia sempervirens. The sequence continues at coordinate 381,765 of VDFB02154279.1, read as the reverse complement.
TTGATGTAGTATTTTTGAAAGTTTTATCTTAGTATACCTTCATTTTGGAAAGTAATGACCCACTATTCTTTCACCAATTCTTTGTGTGGGTTGGTTGATACTAAGTTGATACTACATGCATAGAAAAAGGAGAAGAGATGATTATGGGAGATTCCTTCCTAATGACCTTGATCCATTTCAATTAGTTGAACATCAAAATCTGCCAAAAGATCAAGAAGAATAGGAACACCCTTTTAATGATGCATTTTCCCATCTGACCAGTTCAAAAACTTCCTTTGAAGATCAAAATATGATTGTGAATCCATTTTATTTGGAACTTCATCAACCAAACATGGGTGATGAGAATAATGAGAATAGACACATAAACAAACCTAACTAGCCAACTTTTCCATTCCCCATTGCTTATTAGAATGAAGTTGACAACCTAAAAAACATCCCTACTTCAGTCATCCCTAAGTTCTATCGACTTGTTATAGAAGACCCTGACACTTTCCTATTTGAGTTTGATATTGTCTAAAGAAGCTATGACTATACCACTAATTCTCATAGGCTTAAGTTGTTTCCTACCACTTTGAAAGAAGCTGCATTGAGATGGTTTATGATTTTAGGAAAAAATACTGTGGAGACTTGGGATGACATGAAGACAATATTATTTAAGAAGTACAATGAATATTGTAGGGGAAGTGACATGAGAGGAGGTGACATCTTTAGGATGCGATAGAAGGATGATGAGATTTTGGAGGACTACATTTCAAGGTTTTTGTTTTTCCTACAGAAATCTCCACATCATACACTCATTAAAGAATCCCAAAATCTACTGATGAGGGCGCATCTTGAGACTTAGAAAATAACCCACAAACAAGAGAATAATTTTATTTTTCAAAAAATGGAGCTTCTTACATGTAGAGGATCTCAAATCCCCAAGTTCTACAACACATGCAAGTTACAGAAAGCTACAGAATCACCCTTTCGCAATATGTGAGCTTGTCCCCAAAAAGTTACCCAAAAATTAGAAACCCACCCATAAATAGAGCTCCTTTTTAGTTTTGAGCAAAAACAACATTCAAATTTTAGTTTAGGTGGTTTGGCACCAAAAAATTACAACTTGAAGTTCAAATTTCAAAAGAACATTTGCAATTGTTCTTCTAGAAAGTGCGCCAACTTCCCTGGGCCATAACTTTTGATCCGGGACTCTGATTCGCGAATCGTTTGAACCATTGGAAAGGTCTCAAAGTCAATAACGCGCTCAAAATCCACTACACCAATTTTGAAAAGTTTTAGGGCCAATCCAAGAAATATAAGTGCCTCAAATCTAACTCAGAAGATTTTTAGGTGCAAATCTAGGAAACTAAAACTATAATATCTTTCAACCCAAGAATAGAAAATGAAAACTATAAATTGGGAATTTCATTATGATGAAAAGGGTATCAAAAAATGTAAAAACATCTAAAAACTCAGAAACTTGAAATTTAACTATTTTTGGGTGATGAAAGATTGCTCTTACATCACTTGATTCTCCTACATCATCTACTCTTCCTAAGAGGAATCAATGATAGCTGCATTGATTCTTTGAACCTAATGGGAGGAGGAGATATCACCCAAGTTCCTTGGGATGATATTAAGAATATATGTAAGAACTATTCTAGGAAAACTTCAAAGAAAGGAACAATTTACCAATCCTCTAAGGGTAAATCATCCACCAATGGAGTTTCAAGGATGGAGATTACTCACTTGTTGGTAGATTTCAAGCCAGACATCATAAACAATCTAGCTACTCAGTTGGATACACTTTAAGTAAAAAAGAAACATGAGGAGGAAAACACAATGTTGGCAGAATATTGCCCTCATTATAGACAAAAGAAGGACTACAAATGCAAAATGGTACCTAACATTGACAATAAATAGATTCCACCTGAGTTCAAGCCAATCTAGGATGATGATGATCAAGTCTACTACATTGCACAAAGGAGACTATGGGGTCCAAGAAAATGTATGTCACTAGATCCATTGTATTTTATTGGGACTTATTTCAATTCTTATGCATTTGGTAACCAATGGCAACCCCATATCCATCCAACTATGGAGGATATCTACCTCAACCTTGGAATAACCCTCCAAATACCTGAACCAATCAACAAAACTCTCCACCCCAATGGCAACAACCTTAGGGGAATTGGCAGTAGTTTCAAGAGAATTGGCAACTACCTCTAGGAAACTTGTAGTAAACATCCTAATGAAGGGGAGGACAACAATGGCCAAACTAACCAACCAGTTACATGTAGAAAACTTCACAACCTTAGCAGCCTACTATAATGCATCCTCCTACTAGCTCAAGTTCATGCACACCTAGACCTACTCAATTAATAGCTTAGCCCACACCCAACTCAAATAAAAAACCACATTAGCAGCCACTATACTCTACAGATCCTAATCAATTCCCTACATATGTTGTGAGTGTGAGTGACATCCATCTACATTCAGGAACTACTTTTCCAGCTCCTTCTATTCCTATCATCATTGAGCTTCCTATGGAAGAAGAGGAGCATTTGAATATCCCCATTTAGCTGAGTGTGCCTAAAAATCCTAAACCAGTCCTAGTTTAGCAAACTACCCAAGATCCACCATTTCCTCAAATGTTATAGGTTGCTAAATAGAAGGAGGGTATGTGTAGGATCATGATGGGCCAAAAAGTGGCAATATGATGGGTATGTGACTAGCAAATTTTTTTTTACCCAAAATTGATGAAACGAAAAGGGTTTTTAAAGGAGATTCTCAGGTTTCCACCAATATAAATTATGCTTTACTTTGAATTTAATAAGTAATTATTATTCATTTTCTATTTGAATTATGACTAAAGTCCTAGTTGTTAGGTTGATTGAAAAACATCTATAGCTTTCAAATGGTATCACATTTTTTGAATCCAAAACATGTATCACATTCTATGCTTTGCATACTATAGGATTTAAAAAATAAAAAATTTAATTTCATAAATTTTTGACCAAGTTAAGGTGGTTAGACATACGAGTTTTTATATTTTTAAAAGTTGTAATAAAAATTTATAATTAATTATTTACTTGGAAAAAATTACAAAAAATATGCATCACATCGAGACATGAGTCCTCTACTTATATCTAAAATATTATAAAAAAGTATTATAATTTTATTATGGTTAGGGTGGTCAAACAAACACCTACTTATTTTTTTCCCTGAAATTTAAGGACTATTGCATTGAAATTTCAAATTTTCACCAAATATATTTAAAAAAAAAAAAAACTAGTAGTTTAGAAACTACATTCAATTTTCCATAGATTCTATTCTTACATATTTTTGAAATAATATAGATGATTTATTCAAATTTTTACGTCAAGTTTCCTAGCTCTAATTTTTGTGAATTTTTTGTCACTTAAGGGCCTGTTTTTTCCATGATGATCCTACACATACCCAAGAAGAAAAGGAGGAAACAACCTTTGATATTTTGGATCAATTGAAACACATATGTGTTAAGATACCTTTGTTCCAATCCATAAAAGATGTCCCTATATATGGAAAAAAATCAAGGAAGCATGCCTTAAAAATCGAGGAAAAATAAAAACCCCACCATAGTTCATGTGGTAGGACAGCTGGTAGATATAATGCTTGGAAAAGTTACAGTTCCTAATTACATTGACCCAAGTAGTCCTGTGGTAGGGATTATTATAAATGGAATCCAAATCAAGAATGCTTTAATTGACTTGGGAGTAGCAATAAATGTGATGACTAAGGATATCCTGCAACAACTGAATGTTGCAAACATGAGACCTACTCCTACTATCCTACAGCTTGTTGATAGTTCCAATGTTAAACTTGATGCTATAGTAGAAGACCTTGTGGTAACTCTAGACTCTTGGGAGTACCCAAAATATTTTATGATCCTTTCTCCTAAAGCTACACTAGGTGGGTATCCCATTATTCTAGGAAGGCCATGGTTCACCACATCAGATGCTTACATTGGATTTCAGTCAAGGGACATGACCATTTTTTATGGGAAAAGCACCAAAAATCTTTTTCTCTACCCTCCTACTCAACCATCCCATGACATGGATAACACCATATGGACACATGTTGGAGAAGAGGTTGAGGAAGTCAATTCAATGTCACAACTCATGATGTTAGGCAAAAGTTATTTCATGCAACTTTAGGAAGAAGATGAAGTGTTGTCCCAGATAATTCAAAACCATTGTGAGCTATATGAAGAGTTATTTACTCATGAAACTAGTTCTACAAGTCTAGTGAAGACACTTTTGCTCACTCTTCCTGCAACAACTAATATGCTCCATACATTTTTGCCACATGAACTAAAAATTTTGAGTATTAGTGAAGCAGCTATGATACAGTTAACCACACAATTACAAGTGTAAGAAGGGAAACATCTAAAGATTAACAAATTGAGTCAAGAGCAATAGTTTTCCTTGAAAAACCTATTGAAGACCCATCAACATGCATTTTCATGAGACTACCATGACATGAAAGGATTGGACCTCTAGCTTTGTACTCATAGGGGATATATTAGAGTTGATTACACACTAGTGAGGCAACCACAAAGGATAATCAACCCTACATTGAGGGAGATTGTAAAAAGGGAACTACAAAAATTATTGGATGTAGGATTTATATACCCCATCTCATATAGCTAATGAGTGTCCCCATTGTTGATTCTACCTAAAAATGGAGTAAATGGAGAGTCTATATTGACTATAGGGAACTCAACTTTTCCACCAAAAAGGATCACTTTCCCCTTCCTTTCATAGACCAAGTACTGGATTCCCTTGCAAGGAAGCAATAATTGTCTTTTCTAGATGGATTTAGTGGCTATAACTAGATACAAATTGCACCCAAGGATAAATAGAAGACCACCTTTACCTATCCATGCAGGACTTATGCCTAATCAATACTTCCATTTGGATTGTGTAATTCACCTACAACTTTTCAAAGGGTGGTCATTAGTATATTTTTCAGATATCTCACATGATTACATGGAGATTTATATGGATGATTTTACTACCTATGTTGTTGATTTTGTAGAAGCACTGGAGAATCTTAAGAGGGTTTTATAGAGATTTGAAGACCATAATTTGTCTTTGAATAGTGAGAAGTGCTTCATGATGATGTAGGAAGGAGTAGTCTTTAAACACCACATTTCTCAAAAAGGAATCCAAGCAGACCTGACCAACATTAAAGTTATTACCAATCTGCCTATTCCTATAAAACAAAAAGATGTTAGAAATTTCTTGGGTCATCCAGGGTACAATAGGCATTTTATCAAAGATTTCAACAAAATAGTAGCTCCACTATATAATCTTCTAACTAAAGATGTTGAATTCTAGTGGACAGAGGATTGTGACAAGGCACTCTCTAATTTGAAAGCAACTTTAACCCATGCTCTTATACTCAAAGGCCCTAATTGGGAGCTTCCTTTTCACATTCATATAGATGAATCATACTATGCTATAGGAGCTATCTTGGGACAAAAAGAAGGAGAAATTGAAAATGTTATCTATTTTTTTAGTAAAAACCTACAAGGAGCTAAATTCAATTACACGGTGATAGAAAAAGAAATGTTGGCAGTCATCTATGCTCTTAAACAAATTCAAGCACTACATAACAGGGTTATCAAATTTTCATTCATACAAAACATACAACAATAAGATACTTCATGAATAAACCCTTGATTTCAAGTAGGCTAGGAAGATGGTTGTTCCTGATGCAAAAGTTTGGCATCACCATTATTGGTAAAACAAGAAAGGAAAATGTTGTAGTAGACTTTCTTTCTAGACTAAGTACATTAGAAGACATCCAAGTAATTGATGACTCTTTCCCTGATGAACAATTTTTTTCCATTTGTGTGCACACACTTTGGTATGCTAACATATCCAATTACTTAGTTACAAGGAGAGTTCCTCCTCATTTCTCTCCAAAAGAGAGAAGGGTACTTATTGAGAAAAACTTTCCTTTCTCATGGATTGCAAGATGTTTATTCTACATTGGAATAGACCATGTCATGAGGAGGTGTGTAAGGGAAGATGAGACATACGATATATTGCATGCATGTCACAATGAACCTTGTTCAGGGAATTTTTTAGCCAAGAGGACAATAATGAAGATCCTTAATACATGATATTACTGGCCCACACTTCATAAGGATGCAGACAGGTATACCAAGAAGTGTGATAGATGCCAGAGGATGGGAAAGCCAACCCAATCTGATGAGATGCTTCTCTACCCACAGGTATTCATCACTCCATTTGATAAATGGGGAATGGATTTTGTAGGTCTCATTGATCCTCCATCAAATGGTAAATCCTACATCTTGGTTTGCACTAATTATGTGACCAAGTAGATTGAGGTTAAGGCAATGAAGCATACAAGAGATAATAAGGTTGTTGAATTTATTTATGAGAAAATCTTCTCTCATTATGTAGTCCCAAGGGAGATAGTGACTAATCAAGGGGCTAAATTTACATCAACCCTTGTTACAACACTAGTCAGTGAATATAATGTGAGGCACAAGAAGTCTACACCCTATCATCCTCAAAATAATGGCCAATATGAGGTGACTAATAGGGAAATTGAGGGAATTCTAACTAGAATAGTGGCTATTCATAGGAAAGACTCGACAAATAGGCTGCCAAAAGTTGTCTGGACCTATAAGACCACCTAGAAAACAACCACATGCTTCACTCCTTGTGAATTAATATATGGAAAGATAGCTATGATGCCCATTAAATTTGAGCATAAAACTCTTAGGACTACTATAGATCTTGGGATGGACATATTTCAGGCACAAAAGGACAAAATCATGCAACTGAATGCTTTGGATGAGATGAAAAAGAAAACCCTACATCATACTGAGGTAGTGCAAAATCAAAGGGTCAAATGACATGGTAGGTACATAAAGGGAAAGAAGTTTTAGCCTAGTGACTAGGCACTCCTTTATGACTCCAGGTATCAAGGTAATGAAGGAAAATTTCAAACTAGATGGTTGGGATCATATGAAGTTGTAGAAGTCTTTCCTAGCAGTGTTGTACAACTCACAACCATTGACCCTGCTAGATTCAAACTTTTGGTCAATAGTCACCATCTAAGGTTGTATCATAAGCCAACATCCAAGGAGGAATTCTTGTAGCAATTTAACTAGCACCCAACCTCCAAACATCCTATAGCCAAAGGAAGCAAACATAGTGTCCCTCCTTCTAACTGATCCAAGTACACATGCAATCACTTCATAATAAAGATTTCCACTTTTGTGGGAATCGACTTCTTCATTAATCCACCCATCTGCCCATCCATCTCCATCTTCTCTCTCTTCCATAACTCCACCATCACTCCACTTCACCATTACTCCATTCCATCACCACTACATTAATTGCTCAACCATACTTTTTAAAAGTAATTGATACTTTTTCCATAATCTTTGCAAAGATACTCTATGTTTTAAGGAATGTATGCGATAATTTGTTATCTCTTAATTACTTTTAGTGCATTTCTTTAATTAATATAATTTAATGTGGATAATTCACATAGCATCACATTGTAGTCCACCTTGTCCAGTCATAATTGTCATCTTTCCTATGTGGACACATGTTGTAATTTAGGTTGGGGAGGAGTTTCAACTTACAAGTCCACGTGTCATCCATATCAACAAATTTGAAACAAGTTGATTTGAATGATAAATTGAAATGATGGCTTACATGTGTGAAATATCATTGAACACCACCATTTCTCTTGATAATACCCTTCATTTATTTCTCTTTATTTCCTATTCATAATCTTAAACGTCACCCAACAAGGTAAATTGGTGACCTACATGACATTGCGGTCAACACTATAGAAGAATTGTAGGAAGAAGAAGTTATGGGTTTTCAAAAAGAAATTGCAAGAAAAGAAAATTCACCTAAAAGTGCTTGTTTGATTGCGGGTAACTAAAAAAATGGGAGGTTAGCTAATTAGGAATGAACCCATGGTTCATGATGTGGTAATGTAGGATGCACCTTCTCTGGAAGAGTTTAGAAATTGTGGGTGGCTGGATTATTTCATGAAGCTTGAGAGCTACAATGAAGACATTGCACAAACACTCTCTAAGGGGAAGGAAATGGTGAAAGGGTTGGAGGTGATCATTACTGAGGAAATAATTGCAAATGTAATGGGCTTACCTACTAATGGAGAGCCATACGCTACTACTAGAGATGCAAGGTCAGCTAGGGCTGAATTTACTGAACATAGTGACCCTCCATTGGTTGTAGATAAACAAGGTATGAAGAGAAGTTCCCTACTAGAGCCATGGAAAAAAGTAGTCATCCACATTGTCAAGTATATCACTTGTGAGGACTGTCAATAATGCCTCCATTCTGTACACTTCAAGGTCCTGAACCATATGAGGCATTGAAGAAGAGTTAATGTGCCCAATGTACTATATCACCTCCTTACAATCATGGTAGTCGAGAAGCAAAAGGGTAGGGATAATTATGTCTCTCACTATTTTTTAATAAAATTCTTTAGACAAATATATGCAAGAGGTGTCTGACATGACATGGGAGGAATTTGTAAACATTGATCAATTTAGACCAAAAAATATGTGTCCTAGAGGTCAGTCTCAATCTTGTAGGGTTATTAGGTAAGTGAGGGTTGTTGAAATTACTCCTAGAGCATCAACCTCTGGCGCAAACCATAGTTCAAATCCTCCTACAGCCAAGCAAGCTATTGAAATTGGTTATACTGCATTACAATATTCCGATGAGGAAAGTTCATCCTCAGAATCTGATATCAATGCTCTTCCCAAAACCTCAATTCAAACTAGGGCTGCATTAGGAGAGAGGAATTACATATGAAAGAAACAAAAATGAGAAAGGGAAAGGCTAAGAAGCAAGTGGCAGAAAAAGCAACACCAAGCCCTTGGAAATGAAAGGTTGATAACATTGTTCTTCCTGCAGCTGAAGAAAAAGATAAAAACCCTCCTAAGAAGTCAAAACCAGTTGGGCCAACCATTGGTGTACGTCCAAAGAGAATCCCTAGGCTTAGAAAAACATCTAGGGAGGAGACAGAAGGCCAAATGGGGTAGGTGAATGTTGAAGAAAAACATGTTTTTATGGAACTAGCAAATATCAGATTAGTAGAGCTTGCTGCCATTGTAAAAGAGGTTGGGAATCAAGAGAAAAATGAAAGTAAAGAACCCCTGCAACAAGAACAAGATGAGAACCCAGAGCTCCTGTAGCTAGAGTGGGATGAACAACTCAAATCATTGCGGCTGGTTTTATTTGAACAATAGGAATCAGTGCAAAGGAAGATTTTTGATAGGAACACATAAAACTCCTACCTTTTCATGGAATGATGTAGCTTTGAAACTATGGAGTGAAATGCAAAGAAAAGAGGAGGAATGGAAAAATGAAAAATGCTAGCTACATGGTGAGATTAAAAAAGAAAAATGTGGAGATTGAAGAAAAGAATGCAGAAATTGCTACCTTGAAGGAAAAGGTAGACAATGTGGTAGACTTAATACCCAAAATGCTAGCATGCAGAACTCCTCCTAGAGTGTATGCCCTGCACTTGAAGGAGAAAAATATTTCCTTTAAGCTATGAAGGATTACTTTAGGTTTGAGTCCTACTCTTGACACTCCACATGAATTTTTCCAAGCTTACTAGTTTGCCCCTCCTGATGTTAAAAATTTGTTATGTGAACTATAGTTACATAATTATGTTTTGTCTGATGATCATAATTGGAATCCCTTATTATATATTGGAGACCTCCATTTAAGGGAATTTATGTCCTAGATTCAAAATGAAATTAGTTGGGGAAAACAATATAGAACTTACAGGGAAAGGGAATTTCATACTCCCTTGTCTCTCAAGGCCAAATCTAGTAACCCTGCAAATATTTTCTAGACATGGCATAGAATTCTCTATCGACCAAGCTACAAGAATAGGATTATGCCTATTAGAGAGGAAACCTACAAGGAATATGAGAAGGTAGCTCAGACTATAGGAAAATAAATAATGGGGTACTTAGCACAGAGGTGGAATATTTTTCCAGAAGAATTGACACAAGTTGAACCCCACTCTTTACAAAACTATGCTATAGCATGCAAAAGAGTTGATAGGTACATATATATTGGAAGGTTGAAACAACAATTTTGGATTCCATTAACATTTTATCCACCTACACTATTGTAGCATGTGCTAGATTATAATTTTTACTAGTATGACATAGCTGCAAAAAGGGAAAGATGGAATAGACTAGAGAACAAACAAGGATTCTACTAGGATCCTAGTTCGGACACTATAGAGACCGATGTGGGAAAATTGGCAGTTGGTGATTTTAGGGAATTAACTAGGAAAAATAATGGTGCTCCTTTTTTTGGAGGAACAACAAAATGTTAGGTTGGGGGAAATGATGAATCCATTTAATGGCTTAATTTTGATAGGATCTATTATCTATTTGATGTTGCTATCATAGACTTTGGCACTTGGTTGTTGATATTTTCCTTGAAACCATTGACCTTGGGCATAGGTTTATGATTGTGATTTTTAATGACATTATCGTGCTATGTGAATTATCTATGTTTATTTTACAAGTGGTTGAATGAATTTTGCTAATGTAATTATAGATATACAATTTTTTGTGTGTGCTAGTGTTATTATGTAGGTTTCCACTAAAATATTGCTGTCAACAAAACCCTCCAAGTGGGAGAAACTCTTGTCAGCTGGTCAGTTACTAAGAAGCGAGGAAGATGATCATTAAAAGGTCAAAGGAGGGAAACTCTCATCAAGGGAAATTCCTAATTTGAATAAAAGAATGTAACTACCTTTTTAATGTTCATATTCATTTGTTGAGAAAATCAATGAAGTGCGTTGTGCTAGATTCCCATTGGAGGAAGTCTGCTTTGACTAATTTAGTGCATGCATAACTTCCTCCATCTTTTTCTATGCTTTTAATAAGTGGCATCCTCCTATTTTGATGGAGTTGACTGCATAGGTAATTAGGGTTAATGATCAGTAGTTTTTCTCCCTATAAATAATGGTCAAATGCCCCTTTTGATAAGGTTGGATGTTCTGAGTTTGTATTCACTTTTTTCAGTTTAAGTAATTCAGTTATAGTGCTAAGATGTTGTAAACATGCTTTCAAGAAATAATATGATATTTTGAATTTTTGCATTTGAGTTAGTGTAAGGGAGACTCACCGAAGGGGGCCGCCTTGGTGAGAATTCCACCTACTTAGTTTAGAAGTTATTTTCTGTTTAGTAGTTAGTTTCAATTTCAGCAATTGTTTGTTCCTACAACCACTGAAATTATGTTTTGTGACTGTTCTTGCAGCCAAGGTAGATAGAATAGTTTATTGTCTATTTGTTGAGATTTCAATTTCTATCCTTCATTTCTAGTCCAGTTGTTTATGCTTAGTGCAGATGTTGATTTATGCTAAATAGTTTAATTTTATTTCCTTCTAACATTTTATTTCCAGCATTGTCTCTTTCCTAATTTATGGATAACTACAATAGAGTCCTAGTGCACATACAATGTTGACTCATTTCAAGTTTACATCCTTGGGTTGACAAATGAAATGCACCTTCATGATAAGTGAGCTCACTACTTAGTGTGGATGTCCAATCTCTATGTCATTGCTCTAAGGGCTTAGTTATTAAATAATTAAAGGAGACCAACAAATTTTAAGCCTTTGAACTTAATTTCTTTTGTCTACGTGTCTATTTTTTGGTAAAAACCAGTGTTTCATGTTTTTATTATTATTATAAATTAAATGTTCATCTAAATTTCAAATAAATTACATTTTTAAAATATAGATTCCATTCTACACATATTAAAAAAGAAATAAATTAGTTTCCAAAATTTATAGGGGTTGCATGGCCAAAATTTTATTTTTCAAGAAGTTTCCACTTTGAAAATTAGTGTAAAAAAGCTAATATTCATTAAAAAATCATTAGAAAAATTGAGCATAAACTACATACTGTTAGCTAATTTCTCGCCAAAGTGATTTTAAAAATAAAATAAAAAAGTTAAATGTGCTAGGGAGCCACAAAATTTGCTATGTTATGTATTTTGACAAAAATAGCACCAATTTATGTGGTCCCCTCTTTTTAACACCTTAGTCTCAACCATTTTCAAAAAAAAAATAGTGGTTTAGAAAGTAGATTCGGAGCACTACGATCCTTGTTTTTGTGCATCTCAAAATTTTGAGTGTAACTATCCTCAATTTAATGTCCGGGGTCAATATTTTCTAATTTCAAAAAAAAAAAGTTGGCCAATTAAGCCCCCCTTTTTGGCCCCCCATCTTTTTGCATTTCCCCATTCAAATGGGGGTTTTGTAGGGGAAATTTTATAAATGGCCTCCTAGGAAAAAATGGACCTCATGGTTGGAGTCTGGTTGGCTGAGAGATAAATTTTGATATGGGTATGTGCAGGATCATCATAGAAAAAATAGGCCCTTAAGTGGCAAAAAAAATCAGAAAAATCAAAGTTAGGCAACTTGACGTAAAAATTTGAATAAGTTATCTATATTATTTTAAAAATATGTAAGAATAGAATCTATAGAAAATTGAATGTAGTTTCTAAACTACTAGGTTTGTTTCAAAAAATAAAAAATCTATTTGGTGAAAATTTGAAATTTCAATGCAGTAGTACTTAAAGTTTAGGGAAAAAATAAGAAGTGCGTGTCTATCTAACCACCCTAACCACAATAAAATGATAATATTTTTTTATAAGATTTTAGATATAAGTAGAGGACTCATGTCCCAATGTGATGCATATTTTTTTGTAATTTTTTTCTAAGTAAATAATTAATTAATAATTTCTTATTACAACTTTTTAAAAATATAAAAAACTCGTATGTATGACCAACTTAACTTGGTCAAAACTTCATGAAATTAAATTTTTCTTTTTTTTAATCCTATAGTATGTGAAGCATAGAATGTGACACATGTTTTGGATTCAAAAAATGTGATATTTTTTGAAATCTATAGATGTTTTTCAATTAGTCTATTGATCAGGACTTTAGTCATAATTTGAATAGAAAATGTATAATAATTACTTATTAAATTCAAAATAAAGCATAATTTATATTGGTGGAAAGCTGAGGACCTCCTTTAAAAACCCTTTTCGTTTCATCAATTTTGGGTAAAAAAAGGGTCATCAGCCACATACACATCATATTGCCACTTTTTGGCCCATCATGATCCTACACAAACCCATATAAAATTAGACATATTTCTGTTACTAAAAAAAATACAATTTTTTTTAGCCATACCCCCCATTTGCAAGTTGTGCAGATGTCAATTTGCAATAGAGTCAACTAGTAGGTTTGCCCCACCACTTAATGGGGTTCAAACCACCATATATAAATTTCTTAAAATTTTCTTTTTAAATCATTTTTTATTAAATAAAACCCTTCACCATTTAAAATTAAAATCACCCATGGAGAATATAAAATTTGACTGAAATTCTTTCGAATATGGAAATTAAATAAAATTTATAATATCTCAGGTATGGGTAGTATGAGGATGGCTCTACCACCACTAGCAAGCCACCACCCCACCGCCAAGGGGACCAAATTTTTACCCATATAGATAAATTGTGCAACTTTCTTCCAAGGGGCATAACTTTCGCTCAGGTGCTACATTTTTTCTCTTCTTGGACTCGTTGGAAATCTAACTCAGAGATATACAATTTGGTGACATTGATTTTATCATATTTTTCATTTTTGATAGTATTTTTTTCTTGGAAGTTAGGTGTTTTTTTTGAGCTTTGAGAGGTAATATCGGGTGTATTCAAATCATATTTTGGACTTCAAATAATCAATGGAAATATTTTTTAGAGCACTATGCATTGGATCAAGTTTGGAGTTTTTTTGACATGATTTATTCATTGATATTCTATCTTGAGATGTTTATGGGTTATGTTCATGACTATGGTGTTATTATTAGCTTATGAATTCTCAAATCTAGGAGATTTGATGTTGGATTCATTGTATGCTTAGTTGTGCGTCTCATACTATTCTCATTTGACATGGTTATCAGTATTTGGTTGGATTTGTATGCTTCATTTTATATCTACAAGTTGTGTAACATTGTAGGTGGTCTATACTTGTTGCACATATGACTTGGACATGGGTTGTCTATTCCCATAGATATTTTAGTGTTGATGCATTTTCAGTTTGGTGGCTCGGTTTAGTCACTTGCTTTATTGGTTTTGATTTCATGTTGAGGAGATGAGATGGTATTACTAGGTATAGTCATGATATGAGACTTATGTATTTGACTATGTTATACAGATATATGGTCACTTGGTGGTAATCATGGTGTCATGAATGTTTCTTGTGCTTTAGATACTTTGGCATGTCATGATGGTTTATGCAAGTGCATTGTTGGTGGTGTTGGGTTGGTTCTTGATTCAAGTTGTGGTGGTGCATCTTCTTGGTATGAGGATCATGGTTTTACTTTTCCTTATTTATTGGGGAGCTCATGTTGCATTTGAGTTCTTTGATTGTGTGAAGGAACTCTTGGTTCATCATCATTAGGATATTGTTATCACGATGTCATGATAGCTTGTTACATTCATTGGTTATACACTTTCAGTGGGAGCTTTTGATAGTCATGGATTGGTAGTGATGGATATGTTTATGATGGTTTGGCATTTGTAGGTATCCTCTTGGCTTGGAGATCTTGGTTTCACTTGTATGCTACTGATATTGTAGTTGAGTCTATGCAGACTTGGATGATCTTCATGGAGAGGATGATTGTCATGATGCCATGTGTAGCTTGTATCATGGTTCAATGGTATTTTTTGTTAGTGACATGGATGCATCATTGGTTATGGTTATCTTCATGTGATTGGGGATATATTTTCTTGGTTTAGAGTGATTTCTACTATGTCATGGTTTACTCATGATGTGCACTTAGATTTTGCATGGTACTTGTTCTCTTGATACCAAGATGTATATATATGTTATCATGCATGTAATCTCCTAGGAGGCGATGGTTAGATCATGTTGTCATGTTTATGTTCTTGATTCATGATTGGATATTTAACATTGATCGCATGTGGTTCTCTTTGTATTAGGTTCATTAGTCATTTGCTTGATTACTTCATGATGTTGCTATGTTGCATGAGGATTTTAGCAAGGATTGATTGGTTATAGATACTCATTAATACTTAGAGATGTAGGTGATATTTGGAGTTCTCTTTTCATGAGACACTTACTTGAGATGGTTATTCTTTAGAGGTTTCAACAAGAAGATCGAGAAGATTTCACCTAGTTATGGATGTGAGTTCATTATGGATTGATAGAGGAGACTGTTCTTGGAGTAAGTCATGATGAATTGGTTATCTTGGAGGATAATTCTCATTCACCACTCTTGGTGTGCTTAACAGTTTATGATTTGAGAGATATTTTCCCATTATATCTTTTAGATGTGTTATGTTTTTTTCTTTGATTTCTCATGGGATTTAGTTGATGCATGGTGATTGATTATGGATACTCATTTGAGGATGGTTTAGCATGAGTTTATATGATTTATCTCTCATAGATATGGATCTTGAGCTATGGATAGATAGTTCTAGAGGATTCATTTTGAGGAATTTTTTGGCATGGTTATCTCCTTGTGTATTTGAGTTTATGATATCATTCATTGATGAGGATTATTAGGAGATGGTTTATGGGTTGATTTCCAGTAATGGGGATGGTTACTCTGAGTTTTATCTTCTTGATTTTGGAGGCTTAAATCCATGTTGGTATTACTATATTGATTCATATGTTGTATTTCATCTATGAGATTAAGAATTATGAATGTTGTTGTGGATTTTCATTTGGGGTTGTTAGGAGATCATACTTGACACAATAGTACATGTTTGAGTTGTTGGTAGGACATTATGGTATGCATGTTTCTCTCTTCATGGTTCCTTTTTGGATCTTCATATGCATGTGCTTTTGGGAGGATGGTGGCAACATGTTGTGAGAGGTTATGCAGCTTTGGGTTGCATGTGTGGATCATTGTTATTGTTCTTAGTACTTCATGTTTCAATTTATTTATCACACCTTTATATAATTTTTATTGGTAAACTTTATATGCTTTGAAATTACATATAGAGTGGGAGTTCATGGATATATATGTTCTTCATTGACAGGTTTGATACAGGGAGCTTCATAGTAGTTTACAGGTTGCATATGTTCTTGGCATGAGTTTATTAATGTATTGATACCTTGGAGGTATGGATGGTTGGATGTATTAGCATGTGTTGTGGATGTTATTTTTGATCATGTTGGTTTTTCAGTTGACAATAGCTTGGTTATATCCTTTGTTATCATTTGGATTTGATGCTTGTGTTCTTGGATTGGTTCGCTTTCACCTTGGCATGTTCCTTTCCTTCCATAGGTGGCACATTGGAGGATTAGAGGAGTTCTTTCTTGATATGGTGGTCACTTTGTTCTTATTGTAGGAATTTTGATGAAGAACAAGAGCATGTTGGATATTCATGTGATTTCATGTATGGCTATGATGATGTATTTCATGTATTGACCCCTTATGCAATGTATACAACAAGTGGGAGAATATTGAGATATGTTGTTGTACACCATTGCATAAAATAATTTATTATAATATTGTACTTAAATAATTATTTAGATGTGATACACCTTGGTGGTGTGGATAATCACACTAGGTAATTATTTGGGGACAACTTGATGTTGTATTGTAACATTGTATTATTATTTAATGTGTGGGAGACATGTGATAATAATTTAATATTGGGGAAATATTAAATAAATTAATGTATTAGTACCCAATAATAAATAAGGGGTTAGTGGTTTTGTATTCACATGGTTTTGTGATACATGGTTTTACCTTACCACTAGTTGTATTTTGTGTGAGATTGTGTCTATAAAAGAAAGCACATGTGTAGTGGTTTACATTGGTTGAGTGGTTTGGCTGTCATTATTGAGTCTTCTTGAGGAGTGCATATGTAAAGCATGGAATGGGATGTGTGGATTCATTCTTGGACACATGAGAGTGCATTGTTGGACTTAATCCTTTAGAGGTGTTCATTGTAACCCTTGTATTTGTTTTATGGCTGATTAATATGATGGATTATGGATGATTTTGGAGGCTGGGTTTTTCCCTCTTGAGGGTTTTCCCAAGGTATATCTTGTCATCTTTGATGGGTATGTTTTTTATTCTCTTGCATATGGATTTTGAGTACTTATTTACATGAATATCTCTTTTGGGTTATGTGGAAATTGTCATTAGATGATTGCAAGTTTCCTTACGTCATGCATTAACCCTTAGAGGAAAGTTGATGTATTTCAAATCTAAGAAAATTTTAGTAGTAGGGTATGTGCAAGATCATGATGGATCAAAAAGTGGTGATATGATGGGTATGTGTAGGGTATGTGGCTGACAAAATTTTTTTATCCAAAATTGATGAAACGAAAATGGTTTTTAAAGGATATTCTCAGCTTTCCACCAATATAAATTATGCTTTACTTTGAATTTAATAAATAATTATTATTCATTTTCTATTTGAATTATGACTAATGTCCTGATTGATAGGCTAATTGAGAAATATCTATAGCTTTCAAACGGTATCACATTTTTTGAATCTGAAACATGCATCACATTCTATATTTTTCATACTATAGGATTTAAAAAAAAATGAATTTCATGAAGTTTTGACTAAGTTAAGGTGGTCACATATGAGTTTTTATATTTTTTAAAAGTTGTAATAAAAAATTCATAATTAATTATTTACTTGGAAAACAATTACAAAAAAATATGCATCACATTGGGACATGAGTCCTCTACTTATATCTAAAATATTATATAAAAATGTTATCATTTTATTATGGTTAGGTGGCGACAAACACCTACTTATTTTTCCCCGAAATTTAAGTAAGCTACATTGAAATTTCAAATTTTCACCAAATAGATTTTTTTTTATAAATAAACCTAGTATTTTAGAAACTACATTCAATTTTCTATAGATTCTATTCTTACATATTTTTGAAATAATATAGATAACTTATTCAAATTTTACGTCAAGTTGCCTAACTCTGATTTTTTTGAATTTTTTGCCACTTAAGGGCCTATTTTTTCCATGATGATCCTACACATACCCAGTATAACGACATGTAAATTAACATTTCAAGAATAAGAAAAATGAATAATAGAAGAAAGAACATGGGGAAAACCCTTTCGGGTGAAAACCCCACACTACAAAGCATTGAACCAGTGCATTAATATGTAACGGTATGGTTACAATACACTCATAGGATGGTAGCCTTAACATGGAGACTACGTCTTTCTCTTCTAGAGGAAATCTGATATCATTTCGATACTTGCAAAACTAACTCACAACCCACTCCAAGACATCCAATATATAGAGAAATACAATCATGAAGGTAGCATCTAGAGCAAGCTAAAAGAGATGGGCATCCAAATCCATGTGGCACATTTTTCCAACTCATAGTTGACTCTAGTGACACTTGTCCAACCTATCATAGAATCTAGATCTTACGCATCATTAGAATCCCTCAAAGTTGTTGACACATGTCAAAGAATATATTCCCAAAGTGGAATGTCTACATTTCCTTTTGGGGACCACAACATCTATGTCACATCCCATGTCACCTCCCAATATGTGACAACTCACCGTGCCAAGTCATATTAGATGACAAAAATAATATGAGCAAGAAATTACAACATAAGGATTAATAAATTAATATCTAGGAAATTGCAAAGGTTGAGACACCTAAATTCCCAACATGGATTATCAAGCCTAATGTTTGGTTATACCAAGCCCATTTGGATTTGGTGGGTGTCAAATGAAAAATTAAGAATTAAAAAAACTGAAGTTTTATTTCCTTATTCTACATTTTATCATTTGGCTTTTGCATTTTTTTCCCTTCCCAACCTGCACTCGCCAAAAATAAAGCATTTTTTCACTTGGATCTTGTGAGTCTTTTTTAATATGCCACCAAGACATTGTGGAGGTTAAAGAGGTATGTATTTCTAGTTTTTTTATTTTCAAACTTGAATTAAATTATAGATTGAATTATATTCTTTAATCAAAATTTCTTTTAATTTCCAAGAAATGAATCTCCAACTCCAAGTACTAAAAAATATCAATCACCTCCTCATGAAGACCCTCATGAACAAGAACAACATCAAACTCCTCCCTCAATTTTTAGACATCCCATCGAAACACATATTGAAAATATTCTAGGATAAATAGAAAATAACAAAAAAGAACTAGAAGAATTGATTACAAGGTTAAGTGATACTGCTGCAACAAACCCTCATAGGAGAGACCTTGTTGAATCTCTATAGTCTATTATATCTCATGTTGGATCAATGAGTGCACAATTTACTTTTTGGTCCAATAAGAGAGAGGGAAAAAAAAAATTATATAAATAAAATTTCATATGTGCGAGTGAATTACCAAATCTAACTTGTGTTCCCTTTTCCGAAACCCAAGAACCAATCAACCATTATAAGTTACATGCAAGAAGTTTCCCATCCATTGGTGCCACCATGAAGGAATAAAAAATAGTTTTTGGGATAGGTGGTGGATAGTTTTCTACCAACCTTTATGCAATAACTATGAGGACTCACAATAATTTTTGAGGAAAATCTATTGTGATTTTTTCCTCAATAAGATTCTAAATTATTTTGACTATCTAGATTTTCAAGGTAGAGGTGGGGGCTCCACACATGGCAGAGTGGGGACATGACATAATTTGTAGCTAGCACCAAGCCCTTAGCTAGACTTGTGCTAGAGCATGTGACTATTCCTTCCATTATGAAGGATAGTGTTGATGTAATAACCCCATGTTTCTGATACTATTTACTACTATTGGTTGCTTTTATATGTTAGTGTGATACTAAATTGTGATGGTGATTGCTTCATTGACCTGGTGTGTGCGGATGCATAGTTTAGTTGTTTGCTACATTTGATATTGTTAGTATGATTTATGATACTCTGTGCTTTGTTTGGATTATTTGCTTATTCAATAATCTTTCACTAATGTTATTTACGTCGATGTGATGATTCTATGGTGATCTTGTTATTTGAATTCAGTATTATTTTCTAATGCAATGGTTTAATAATTAGTTATGATGCAGTAGTTAAGTAATCATGTTATCTTATGATCAATTTGGTTAGAAATGTTAGTTCGTCATTGATATTGTAATTGTTAGAATAGATTAGGTGAGAGGATAGTGTAGCATCACTCATTCACGAGTGCCCTGCTACACTGCAATTCCTTTTCACGATAGGATGTTTGATTATATATATATATACATGTGCTACTTGATGTTTATTTGGATGTAGGATTGTAGGAATAAGTCTCGATTCCACCTACTTCGGCAGGACAGGGCAAGCAATAAATTAACCCAATGGGTAAAATGTTGAAAAAGGGAGTAGGTTTGGAAGTGTCCCTGTCCCAAGTCTGTTGTCCTGTTGTAAGTTGTTGTGTCATGACTGAAGTGTTGTCCTTGTTGTTATGCATTTTGATTGTTGAGTATTTATTTATGGTTAGTGTTCAAGTAATTAATCTTATTTGATAAGGTAATTAATTAAAGTTGTCTTGTTGTTTTGATTTAATTGCGAGTTAGAAAAATGTTAAATTTAAATATATTGTAAATTAAAAGGTATTTAATTAATTAAAGTGTAAGAAATTAAATTAAATTAATATTGTTGAGAATAATTAGATATTTTCTTTTTATTAATATTAGATTAGAAAATCATGTGAGGATAATATCTTGATTTAATAAATTATTTTAATTAAAATTGTAGATAAGTTGTGCTTTTAAAAGCTGGAAAAAGGACCAATAAGAAAAGAGGATTTTTGAGAAAAGAAAGCAAAAGAGCTTTATTGAATCTTTATTTTTGATTTATTATTTTTATGAGAGAATTATTCACATACAGAAGTTTTCTCTTTGTTTTTGGGGATCTAGAAATAAAAAGAAAAGAAAAAAGAATTTTGTGGAGACTTCTGGGGAAAATAATTGTTTTGAAGATAGATAGATTCAAAAAGAAAGTTGCAGGAGGAGATCAAGAGGAGGCTACAGAAGGGATTCTTCATCAGACAAAGGATTTCAGGTTCTTCTAAATTATTACTTCTTTTAGTTTATTGTTTTGAAATCAAACTTTCGTTGAAGTGTTTTTCGTTTGAAAATTAATTACTCTGTGTTTGTGAAAGAGGATTATGTAGTTAGAAATTGTTTGTTGGGAAAAGAAATCATGTCTATCACTATTAAATTGATATATTTGTTCGAAATTATGGTTTCATTGTGTTGTGTTAAATCGTTGAAATTTTCTATTGAAAAACTAAAATTAAATCTTCTGTAGTTAGTTAATACAATTTAGTTGAGAAAATATTGTCTGAAAACAAAAAAAAATCCCTATTATTATCATCCTTTTATTGGCAGATCCAGATCTATTGGTGTATGATTTAAAACTTATTGATTATTTCATTTGATTTTAATTTGTAGTTATATATATATATATATATAAATCAACAAGTTTACTGATTAGATTTTCAAAAATAATTTTTTATATAATATAAATATGTTAAAATTATTGCTTTGGATTTCAAATTATGTTGGAAATGAAATTTAAGATAAAATTAAATTAAAATTATATGAAATTATAAATATAAAATTAAATTATAAATATATATATATATATATATATAAAATAAATTTTTGTTTTATTGGGGGGTGGGCGGCCGGCCGCGGCCATACCACCCACGGGCCCCAAGTGGTGGCTGCACACAGCCACCACAGGCTACGCACAACAACCGAGGCTACTGGGCGCAGCCAATGGGGGCTGTGTACCCCCACTGCCCACAGTACTATGTACTGTGGGCTGTGCGCAGTGCCATGAATGGGACTTTTGTCCCTTCATTATTTATTATTTAATACATTTTTTTTATTATAAACGTAAAAAGGTTATTTTATGTCATTCGAATTTGTTTATATATATATATATTACTTAATATATATGTAATATATATTTATATATATATATATATATATATTATATTATATTATTTTATATATATATATATGAATAAATTAAGTGTTAATTTTTATAATATGTTTCTATAAAATGATTTTTATAAAAATATTTTATTCTTAGATATATTTATATATTAATTTTGAGATGCTTTGAACAAAAATTTAATATGATATTTTTTTACCAGATATAGTGATATAGTTTAATTTAGGAAATTGGAAATAAGCTATGTGATTATAAGTAAATCGAATAGTTAAAAAATTAAAAGATATGATGTTATAGTGTAATTGTGCGAATTTGAAATAAACAAAGTGTTTTGGTTTGAGTTGAATACTCTAAAGTTGTTGATTTATTTATTGGATGAATCTTGTTGTTCATTGTAGACAGTTTTGTGGTGTTATTTATATATCGAGTACTCTCGAGTTTATTCATCTTATTTAATTTGATTTTCTTTAATTTGGGTTTAGGACATGTAGAAACCCTAGAGTCAATGTATCATGTGATAGGTACTTGAGTTGTGGTTTGAGGCTTCTAGAGGTTGGATTACTGAAGTTAAATGGGATCTCGTATTTTGATGCTTGGTCTTTGATTTGGTCTTGGTTGGGATTTAGTTTGTTCTTGGATTGTATCGGCTGAGAAGGTCATGCATAGGATTGTGGGCGAGATGGTTAAGCCTCGCGGATGATTTATTTGATTAGTTTAGTGTTTCTTTTATTCTCCATGTCGGGCAAATGGGGTTAAGGGTCTATGTTAGTCTTCCAGAGAAGTTCTCTAGAGTGGGATGTTTGTGTAGAGGTTCAATTTATGAATCACCTTGGGAATGGTGTAGAGTTGTACTATGATGTTGTACCTGGTTTTCACGAACGGGGATTTGTGCCTCCTGGGAAATAGGAGTGGGTAATGAGATTTGTACCTACTTTGGAAGGAGTTTGTTTTCGTATTTGGTTTCCTCCAGTGTTTGGAGTGAGTTTCCTTGTTTTGTTTCCTCCTTTGATTGGAGAGGTTATGTTGTCTAGTTACCTATTGTGGTATTGTACCTTGTGTGTTGTCAATAGGAGAGTGGCTCTTTGTGGGGGTCCGACACACAAAGGGGCACCAGGGTAACTCACCTAGAGTTTAACTAAGTGATAATCTAAAAGAATTAATGGGGATCTTTCACACTAATAAAGATAAAGAATGTCTCTCTCGTGAAGCAAGTGAATGATAAGGCTCGAGATGAGATGGGACGCATAGTTTTGCATGAGGGTCCGACGGCCGGTAGAGGCAAGCCAGGGTAACCCAGGATGGGGGTCCAGTAGCCTAGGAAGGTTGAGCCAGGGTAACTCATGGCAATTTATGCATGAAACTCTTCCTATGTCAACAGTCAGTCAGTTATTGTGCGATGTACATGATCACTGTTCTCTGGAAGCATTGTAACCTCATGTTAAGTGATATTGTGTCTATAGTGGTTAAGTGATTTATTGATTTGTCTTTGGTTATTGTTGGAAGTGGTTTTTGATAGTATGTCTTGAGTTTCATTGATGTTGTGATCATGACTTGTTGTTATGTTCTGAAGTGGTTTGTTGTTGTGACCTTTGGATCTGTCGTTGTTGAGTTTCTAAGTGGTTTTTGATGTTAAGTTGTCTTTTTGGAGTTATTCTTTGTTATTGTTAGGCGTGCTTGGTCGAGGATCCTTCCTTGTCTTCTCCCAGCACGGGGGTGGTTGGGTGGAACGTGCTTTGCACCCCGTTGGGTTCCCTTTCTATTGCAGATGTATTTTTATTACAGGGTTTTGGAGGATGTTGATGATCCAGTAATTCTTATGTACCAAATGTATGTTATACTTCAGATGTAATATATTCATTGATGTATTGTCTCTCACATGTGTTGGGATGATCTTGTTGTAAATTGTATATGTGGTTATCGAGATGTATGTTCAGACAGTTGTATTTTACTATCATTTGGTTGTAATGTATATTCAGGCCATGTATTTATTTAGGAATGATCTTTTGTAATAGTTGTGTTAAGTTGTGTTATATCTATGGTAATGTAAATGCTTCATATCTTTATAGTATCTTTCATTGTCATATGTACATATGTTATGAATATGGTTATTGTTTAATAGATATTTTAAATCATGAAATGGGAATGAATAGATTTATGTAACTGTTTAA
This sequence comes from Sequoia sempervirens, assembly GCA_007258455.2. Classification (NCBI taxonomy): domain Eukaryota; kingdom Viridiplantae; phylum Streptophyta; class Pinopsida; order Cupressales; family Cupressaceae; genus Sequoia; species Sequoia sempervirens. The sequence goes on along the minus strand of VDFB02154279.1, from coordinate 357,562 downwards.
CTATTGTTAATCTATTGTCTTGGTTATGGGTTAGAATAGTAATGTCACCTCATGTACCCCAATGGAATTAGTCGTGTAACTTAATACATTGTTATATTGGAATACTTAAATACAATCTTATGTTCTTTAAAAAAATAAAATTGTTCTGTTATTATTAGTTCCTTTGGGGTTTGCACGGCGGGGCATTACAGTTGAGGCCCCTAGTAGAGCCTGATGTGGGCAAGTCTTCTAGGCCGAGAGTTATAGTCCACTTTTATAACTCTTGTGGTGTTTTTTGCACATATGATCATGAGAGTACTTAGGATGAAACCATACAGGATACATTAAACACAAAAGATGGCTATGAAAAATGCTTTGTTGAATGAAACATTGAACATGGATACTCAAGTAGATTTTACCAACTTCATTTAATTTTATTTATTAAATTTTATTCTAAAATGTAAGAATAACTAAATTAGTAGAATTAATTTGATGAAAATTTAGATTTAGAGTGTTGATTATACTTGTAGCATTCCCCCAAACACCCTATTTGTTTACATCATCAAGTCCATAGGTATGCAACCAGTATTAAAGAAATAATTATTACATGTGATAGTTGAATCTTAAATATGAATGGTTTATCTCATAACTCACTTTGGATGTCAAATCATTTGTTAGTGGACCTTCAACATTAAAACCTCACACTTTTTATCATCGATAAACTTTCACTCAGGTAACCTTTATTCATTAATAATGTTGTAAAACAATGATAAGTAGTTTTGGTAATTAAACAACATTTTTTGTTTCATTTTTAGATATTGACATTAGGTAATCCTACTAATTTTTATGGCACAATGAACCATGATGTTGCTATAGTAGTATAAAGTTTTGATCCTTTAATTAACATAGGTATACATGTTAGAAAATTTCATATTGTATTTTTTCTTTTATTGGTCTATTACTAAAAATTTAAATGATACTCATATGTATTATAATTGCTATCTTGATGCTTTCTACAGGGGCTTGTCACTCAAGAAAGTGAAGGTGCACCTATTGCGAATGAGAATGCTAATTATTTGTTTATGGTAAGCGATTATTCTGTTATATTTCATTCCACAATTCAATTTTTATATAGTAACATTTATACTTTTTATTGTATTAGTTGGAACTCCAGACAAGTGAAGAGATGAGGATGAGTGTGCATACTCAAAAGACACCAGCCTCACATGCATCTCCATCCAAATGACAGTCAAAGGTAGCTCATGATCTATTTCCTTCCCTAGTGGGAAATGACTATGTATTAGAGTCCTTTGTTGTATTCCTACAATTTTTGAACATATGTTTTGTATTATGGATATATGACATTTTATGTCCATATAGATTTTTTGCAAGCCTATATGACTTTATTGGATATATTTGTAGACACTTAAATTATCATGATTGATATCATTCACTTGATTCTAGTTCACTTACACTAGTTCTTCCTTAATCACTTCTTTACTAACCAATTAATTAAATAATTTTCATTTAATTAATCCATCACAATTCCTCTGTTAATTAAATAAATAATTTTTTTTCAATTAATCATAATTTTTCTCCTTTGATTAAATAAATCATTTTATTTAATTGAATCATAAGGCCATCTCTTTTAATCAAATAAATTAACCTTTATTTGATTAAATCTAACATCATCCCTTTTAATTAAATAAATCAAACTTTATTTAATTAAATCTAATATTCATTATTCCTCTCATTTGATTTAAATAAATCTAAAAATCTAAGTCAAATGTCAAATAAAACTAATTTCCATCTAAGTTAATTAAATCCTAATTAACTATAACTCTAATCCATCAAATCCTCTAGATCTTGCAACTTCTAGAAGTAAATAAATTTAATTGATTTATAAATTCTTCTATTTTCATTCAAAAGGGAATCTAGTTAGAATATTCCCCCATTTTGAAATCTCCCTCCTAAAGGACTTGTCCTTCAAAATGGCATTAAAAGCCTCTTACATGTCTTTTTCTTGAGCCTAGTGGCATTAACTCCTCTTCCAAATCTTCCACCATAAGCCATCTTTTGAATTTCAAATTTCCACCTAATTGCATTTATCATGCACATTGATCAAAATGTGCTCCACCTCTCTTCAATAGCATGTTGACAAGTGGTGCATTGTTATTGATTCATATTTAATCCCATATCCTTCATGTTTTGCATTCCTCCATCCTTCTTTCCTATAAATGGAGAGCTCTTCCATTGATTTTGGATCCACAACTTATGCAAAGTCATTATCTATAGTTTTTGACAAAATTCATCCAAGTTCATCAAGGTTTCATATTTTTTTCATCACCATAGCTAGGATATTACAAATTTTATCAAGGATCTCACCATTGATCATCTTCAAAGCTTGCAAGGAATTGGGAAAGGGCTATTTTCCACATCAAAATAGCACCAATTCCCCCATGGGATTGAGGGTTTGAGTGTTTTAGCAAGATTAGATAGCTTTCATTTGGTTTGTTTTCTTTGTTTCTTGTTCTTGACATTTGCATTAATTGCATGGGGAATGATGGTTTTTATTTGTATAATTGACTAATATTGTGTTGTTTGTTCATGCTTGTGCAGGTCTAGATCCACCATTCACAATATTGTATACATTTATCAACATATAATGTTGTATGTCCTTAAGGATTTTTGGTTAATGAAAATCTTATTTTACCACTATTATCCATATTTACACTACAAGTGATTAATTGAATAAATAAATAGTTATATAAATTTCATTGTTAGTAACTATAAAATTGTTACAAATATTATATGTCCCTACTATTTAGATGTTGCAAATGATTGGAAAGGGAAAGAAAGGTACACCATGTTATTACTTTATTGTAATTAACTATAACATTACATAAATTACATTTGTAATCACAACTTCTAAAAGTAAATATTCATCTTTAAAAATATATCTTAAAGATTCTTCAACCATTGGGATTGTAACATACAATATCATAGAGTGTAGGAGAAAACTATTTTGGAGACTATTACTAATTGTATGGAAATAGAGATATCTCTATAGGATCCATATGGAGTTTAAATAAATTTAATCAAATTATTTTTTATGTGTCTTGGTCAATTGGATAGTGGACTTCAATATTGGGGTGTATTCTTAAATATTTATAAATTATTCTTATTATTTTTTCTATTTGTAATTGTGGGGATATTTTGAACCATTGGCCTAAAAACATAAATAGTCTTAAGATTAAATTGAGGGTCTTGTATTATTGATGTACTCCTTACATTATTTATGTTTTTAGGTTGAGGGCCCTATATATACTTTACTACATGCAAGTACCATTTGAAAATTCCAATAAACACTATAGGAAGCTAGCATGGATAAATAATATTTATCATGTCCTAAGATAAGTCTATTGCATCTTTTATTTTGAATTATTATGTGACCTTTCACAACTTGATTGTCCCCACACTTCATGGACCAAAAATTGGTGTTTGTAGGGAGACACTTGTTCATCTCCATTTTATGATTAATGCTATGGAAAACCCTATATACCCATTTATGATGTAGATAATATACCTATTGATGATTGTAATTTATACGAGTTTTCATATTTGGAGGGCCTTGAGCATTGTGATGAAATTGAGACTTATTCTACCTCTCTTTCTCTTACATTTCAAATAATAAGCTCCTAAAATTTTGTGATTTACCATATTGAGGTTGAGGATATATTTAGTTTTCTTATTTGGATAATATTCTATATCCAAATAATCCTAGTTCAAATTTAGAGTAGAGTAGGTTATAAATTATCTTATTGATTTAGATTCTTGAGATGACCACTTGATATGTATCATAGTTTTGTTTCATGGATCTCATAATAAAAATTTAGGAGACATTGTTGAGGATATTCAACTCTTATTTTATGAAAAAAAAATCATATTCATACCATATCTACTTTGTCTTTAGATCTTGAATTTCATTTTTCTTCACACTGGTTTGTATTTCTTTTACCTTTTTTTAAATTGAGGCATATTTTGTGTTTTGATGTGATGGAAACTCTCAAAAAAATTCTAGGTTCCACCCTAAAAATTGTGCAAAGCCTGGCTTGGGCCCTCATTTCTAATTTAAGGTCCTATCTTCATCATTGTGTTAGGATTTTATATTCATAAAAACTCCCAAAATTGGCCTATGAATCAAAAACCCTTGATCATTTTAAAAATTGCACTGACATGGTATTCCCAATTTTTGGTTGTTTTAGTTACCACTTATGCCATTAAAGTCATGTATTCACCATCCCCTTGTGTTTAGGTTCGTTGATCTGCTTGGTCCTTTTTAGCATCAAATTTTCCTATGGTTGAGGCTTGATATTAATATATTAAAACCTTAGCCTTGTCTTTATGGGTCAATATCCCATTTTCCTAGAGATGGCCCCCTTTTATGATTAACTTTTGCAACATGTGCAAAAAATGGAATTTTATACAAGTCGTTTGATTGTGGGGAATTAATCCCAGTCATTCCTCATATTCCCACACTAGATTGTTTCTTCTTATTTTATTCACATAGGCTGGCAAGCTTCAACCACGTGTCTTATATGCTAGTGGGCCTAGTATCCTTGGTAAAAATACATGGTGCAAGTCAAAGAAGATCAATGATTGTAAGATTGAAGATGTGGCCACATACCTACCACTGCCTGTATGCCTGTCTTAATTTATTTAATTTTTTTTAAAGACACAAGCAAGTGGGCGATGGCCACATAGTACTACTAGATGGTGGCACTGATATCTCTAGAAGGGAAGTGTACATAGTTTGAAGGAAGATCAACAATGGACATCACAACACGTGTTCTCATCAGAGTCATTCCCCATGTGCTCATTCGTCTATAATAGTGAGTAAAGATAGTCACATTTGGCTCATTTTTGACCTTTGAGCAAGAAAAAAGTGAAATTTAAGTTTATTATTTCTTCATGTCAGCCTGTGATGAGGTATTAAAGGGTGAAATAGGTGGGTTACATATAAATATAAGTATTTTAACCCTAATTCACATCTCTTATCATTCATTCATCCACCAATATTCTATCTCAAGTCAAGCAACTTAGGGTTTTATCATTTCAAGGCATTAAGACATTAATTTTCAGACATTCAAGGGTAGATTCTTCATGTTTTGTTGTAGAATTTCAAGATCAAACATCATGGAAAGGTAATCAACTCCATTATTTCATCATTTTGGTTTAATTACCTAAAAGGAGTTTGACCAAGGCAAACCCCCATGCCCTAACATTCAACATTTCTTCTTCTCTTCTTGTGTGTTTGAAAATTTAGGACTTTTGGAAGCTTGGAAATCATTGGAAATCAATTTTCAAGGTTTCTCAAGTCTTCTCTTCATTTAACAATTCAAAATATCAACAAAAACTCATTTTCAGGTTGAGAAATCAAAGTTTCAGAAGTGGACACATTTAGAGAATCAAAGTGCAAATTAGAAGCTCCAGATTCCACTTTCAAATATTCAAAAATTAAAAAGTGGAATCATTCTCCATGAGTGGTGAATGAGTCCCACTTCCAAGTCAATTTTTATTTTTCTGCATTTTAGACACCCTTTTATCTGAAATGGGTTTCAGAACAATTTTGCAGAACTGGGACTAATTCGCCTAGAATGGTGAATGAGTCCCACCAAGCCAAAAAAATAGCATCAACAAAATTTTGAGTGTCATTTCCAGCCTCCTTCTAGATCCCAAGTGCACACTTCTAGTTTGGTTTATTTATGTTCAATTTTACATTTATTTTTAGGTGTTTTTTGCATATCATAATGATGTTTCAAACATCACTTGTTTCTTAGGATTTTCATCCATAATCATTCAATTTCATAGCTTAATTGCACTTAGTTCATTTCATTTAGCTTAGATAACATCATACATAGCATAATTTGAATGAACCCCTTAACATTTTTTTTCCCTACCTCTCTCCTTTTAGGTGAAAATCCCTAAAAGAGCTAGAGAAGTGCATTGGTGCCAAAAATCTACGGTTCATTTTGGTGAACCTACTTTTTGATAACTTTCTTGCCTAATTTTGGAGTCCTTTATCATAGATCTATCCTTGCATTCAATTTGGATTAGGTTTTGTATTGGTTAATTTGCATTCTAGGTTTCAAATTTTGCATTCATAGAAATGTGCATTTAGGTTGTATTTTTTTTTTAGAAAATGTGCACTTAGGTTGTACCACGGGACGGGGGAGACTAGAACTCGTGACCAGCAGAGCCGCAACGGAATTACTTAGCCAACCGAGCTAGGGCCCCCGCCCATTTAGGTTGTATTTTTGGCATCCAAATTCATTTAATTTTTTTTGAAATTCTACATTTTTACCTTAGGTTTGCATCATAGAACTCAAAAAACATGAAAATCACTCAAAATTTTCTGAAAAATCTGAAAAAAAATCCATATTGGGACTCATTCACCACCCTAGGTGAATCAATACCTTTTGACCCCTAAAACTGCCTTTTACAGAGCTGAAAAACTTGTTTTTATGCTTCTATTTACTACCATTAGTTATCTGTATTAGTTGGCTGAATTTTTGTATCATGCATTTCATTAGATTTATCTTATATTAGCTCATTTCATGCATGGTTAAAATTCACATTTGTGTTTCCAATCTTTCATCTTTCAGTTTATTACATAATGTCATGAGTAAATTACTTTGTTTGAAATTTGAAAAGTTACATTTCATCCTATGTCTTTACATTGCATTTTAGTTTTGCATAGCTTCTCAGACATTTAAATCATTAGAAATAAGCATTATTTCCATTCATGTCACTTAGAATTTTTCAATTTTCATTTTAAACCTTAGTTCCTAGTTCATCTAGTTCATATTCATTAGCAAATAAAAAAAATTAAAAAAAACATCAAATGATCCAATTAAAAAAATGATTCAATTTCAAAAAACCCTCTCATCTAAGCCTCTTAGTAGTGGTGATGTAGACAAGTTAGATGAATTTCTTCAGGACTTTATCTCGCTCACTTCATCCTCTAAAGCTTGTCATGAGAATCCTAAACAAATTGATGATAACTTATCCCCAAAAAAAAAATTTAGTAATGACTTAGACATGTTAGATGAAGCTCTTAAAGAATTCATCTCTCCTAGCTCATCCACTAAAGGTTTGACACAAGAGGATGCAAGAAATGATAATCATACTTGTTCTTCTCTTGATATCTCTCCCATTGGTGATGCAGATATCTTGATGAAAGAAGACACAATTTTTGAAGATCATGAAATTCTTGCTTGCCTTCCTTCTCCTCCCCCTTGTAAAGACATTATGGCACACAAATCTGAAATTATTACCATTACCTTACCAATTCCTCATTCATCTCCCACACTTCCCCTATTTGTGAAAATCCTTTAGTGAATAAGTATAAACTCATGAATGATCATGACAAACACATTTGTGTGGAGGATATGATTGAAAGCTATGACAATCCTACCTCCTACTCAAGAAAAAATTCTAGGACATGAGGATGTAAGTATAGATAATCATGAAAATCAACCATTTTCTTCTCATAATATCTTCTCTACACATTAATATAGTTCAGTGTTAGAAGATATCATGATGGAAAATCTATTTGAACAAAAAAGTGCAATCATTAGTCACCACGAAACTCCTCACTATCTTTCTCTTCATGTCTCTCCTATGAGAGATGAAGCTATCTTGCCAAATCCAATTATGACATGTGATGGACATATTACCTCTCCTCCTAGGGTTGATATTATGGCACATAATAATGATACCTTCGAGAAAATAGACAACAAAATTAAGCCTTCTTCTCAAATCACCACTATTGATACTCAACACAATCCAACCCTTAATCCCCCTATGTGTGTTGAAGTTATTTTCGACACACCTAAGAATCCTATCATTATTTACCCACCATTACACAAGAAACAAGCTTACAATACATTCAACCTCATTCTTCCAAATCATGGTCTTCATGATTTTCCTTTCATAGAAATCAACCCATCCAACAAACCTTCACTCAACATCCATACTATCACTCAAGATTCTTCTAAGAAAACTCTACCCTTGGTACATCCTAAATCTATAGATATCTCATTAAACATGTATCAAGTAGAAACTTTGTTTCCTTATCCACATAAATAAATTTTGTTGCTGCTCCTTGCCATGCAATAGTTGTAGGAACCTAGCATACTCACTATTGCATGTTTTGCATCCATCACAAGGGGCAACTTATCATCATCCAATCTAGGCTCACCCTTGTCCTACACTAAGTGGGGGAAAAAGGGTTTGACAGCCTTATCCCTGTATGTCACTTGTAATTGTCTCTTTTCAGTAATCATTAACCTTTCATGAATAAATAAGAGAAAGCTTGGGATATTGGCAACATGTCTTAAGATTGACTCACATGATGACATAACTTATCAAAAAACTATGACTTGGCATAGGGATTTTTCATACTTTATTCTACTTTAAAGCAATTGCTTACAGTCATGGTGTTAACAACCACTTTAAAGTGGGGGCCATACATAGGTAACATCTTTTTGCAAATTTCACGGTGTGATTTACTTTTTCTTATCGCATGTGTCCTCTCCTTGGTGGTGTAATTGGGTTTGATGCCTTCCAATAGTGTATGATCAACTGAATTGGCCTAGTGTGAACAAAGAATCCTATGGATAATGATATGACTTGAGGGAAAAACAATCAACTGAAGTGGCCCTATATGAATGAGGCATCTCATGGATAACAATCTAACACCTTCAATTATCCTCTCTTGGAGAAACTAGGCACAATGCCCCCTAAGAAGAAGATGTTACATGAACAAAGAAAAATCCCCTTTAAAATTTTTTTTACACGACATTCAAAAGCATTACATTGTGATGCCTTATCAAATTTATCAAGATGATAACTTTGGTATGGTTTGTATAATGAGAAGCTGACACATTGGCATGACTTTCTAATTATACAGTGGGAAGCCGACACACTGGCATGACTTTCTCACTAAACCACTTATTTGGGATATCTCACCTCACGGATGACCAGATGTTCTATGGCCCCAAAGTGAGTGCATCTTTTTCACCTCGTTCTTCTTTCCTTTAGTTCTTGCCATTGTACGATAATGTATCTTATTGGTTTGAATTAGGATCTTGGATCATGGGGGCTTGATTGTCTTCTTGATCTTTTTCATCTACATATGAACACTTGGATCTCTCTTGAATGTCTACATTAGTGTGACTTTGAAGCTAGTTCATCCTATCACTAAAGTGGGGGCTAAATGTGCCATAGAAAAAAGGACATATTACTTAACATGGGAATAATTCATGATAAATTGGACTTAATGAGGCATTTTATGCATCCACACTAGGTATTGGACCCTTACAAATTGAATAACATGCTTTTAATGATGTCTTGTAAAGGTGTTGTAAAGTCTTGTAAAGGACTTTCACGCTTTTCTAGACTTAATAAACCCATTCCTCCCAAATTCAACATTATAAAATGTATTTAAATGCATTATCACATCGATCTAGAAGGTTTTTGAATTAAGCTTAATGTTAAACTAGTGTTGTAATGTGTCTTTCACATTCACATTGGTTCTTGTGCCTTCCTAGGCTATGTGGACCTCATTTTAGTGTTGTAAATTATATTTAATCACACTTTCACATTGAATTCTATGTCCCAAGCCCTATTTTGCCTTCACATCATCACTAATAGGCCCTTATAAACCCATATTGTGCAACATGAGGCTTCAATTGATAAAATACCTGACAAAGTTGCAATTTAAACCTTATTTCCTTATCTCTTGGATTTATTTCTTGTAAAAATAGCCCCTGTGGGACCCATTCACCATCCATGGTGAATCAGTCCCATCCAGGTGGGACCCATTTGCCATGGGTGGTGAATGAGTCCCATTTGGCTCATTTTTTACCTTTGAGCAAGAAAAAAGTGAAATTTAAGTTTATTATTTCTTCATGTTAGCCTGTGATGAGGTATTAATTGATGAAATAGGTGAATTTCCTATAAATATAATTATTTTCACCCTAATTCACATATCTTATCATTCATCCATCCACCAATCTTCTATCTCAAGTCAAGTAACTTAGAGGTTTATCATTTCAAGGCATTAAGAAATCAATTTTTAGACATTCAAGGGTAGATTCTTCATGTTTTGCTGCAAAATTTCAAGATCAAACACCATGGAAAGGTAATAAACTCCATTATTGCATGTTTCATTCCATTCTTTCATCATTTTGGTTTAATTACCTAAAAGGGGTTTGACCAAGGAAAACCCCCATGCCCTAACATTCAACATTTCTTATTCTCTTCTTGTATGTTTACAAATTTAGCACTGTTAGAAGCTAGGAAATCATTGGAGATCAAGTTGAAAGGTTTCTCAAGTATTCTCTTCATTCAAAAACTCAAAATATCAACAAAAACTCATTTTCAAGTTTGCAAATTAGAGTTTCAGAAGCGGACACATGTAGAGAATCAAAGTGTAGATCATAAGCTTTGGATTCCACTTTCAAATATTCAGAAATTAAAAAGTGGACTCATTCACCATGAGTGACGAATGAGTCCCATTTCCAAGTCAATTTTGAGTTTTCTGCATTTTTAGACACCCTTTTGTCTAGAACGAGTTCCAGAACAATTTTGCATAAATAGGACTAATTCGCCTAGAATGGAAAATGAGTCCCACTAGGCTTGAAAATCAGCATCAAAAAAATTTCAAGTATCATTTCCAACCTCCTTCTAGATCCCAAGTGCACACTTCCATTTTGATTCATTTTTGTTCAGTTTTATATTCATTTTAAGGTGTTTTCTGCATATCACAACGTGTTTTCAAACATCACTTGTTTCTTAGGTTTTGCATCCATAATCATTCAATTTAATAACTTAATTGCACTTAGATCATCTAATTTATCCTTAGTAACATTATATACATCTTAATTTGAGTGCATCACCTAGACTATTGAGTGGGGTTTATCTCTTTCCTTTTAGGTGAAATATTCCTAAGAGTACAAGAGTAGCCTATAAGCCCTACCCAAAAAGCTATAGTCCATAGATGAAATCGATGGTTGATGGAAAGTGAACTGGCCTAATCTTGACCACTCCCTACCATCCCATGAGGGCCATATCCATGTCCTATATTTTCCAATGGGCAAGTGGTCAAGTGCTATGTGGACTTTCTAAAAGGCTCTGGTGCATTCTAATAAAGTTAGAATACTTCTAAATTTGGATGAGAATGTACTATTTCTAAATGGCGCTATCTTCAAATTTTTTCTTTGAGGCACATGCTTGAAATTTCATCTGACAGTCTTGACAGTTATTGATATGTGTGGAAAAGGAAAAAACAAAGCAGGGTAATGTACGAACCGATATTTTGAGATCATATCAGGATCATTCCTCATTGTTTTATTACAAAGAAATAGAAGTGACTTAATTCCCATGAATAAGTAGCTAATTATAGCATGAATAGTTTTAATTGATGTTATGTAAAAAATGGATGCATATCTAATCAAGGCTTTTATTATTTAAAGGAGCATTAAAAGCACAATTAAAACTTAATTATAAGTGGTTTCATAGTAATCTATCCATTGATTTACCTTTTAAAACATGATAAATGGTTAAGATTAAAAGGATAAAAGCAAGTTGTTATTAGCTCTTATGCACAAGCTTTCTTTGAAAAATTAATGGTTGGCACACTTGCATGGCTCATTATAATGAGGACCGATGGCCATATTTCTCATTCAGAAATTACATTCAGTTTGAGTCCGAGAGCAGAATTGGTAGAAGTCTTCTATTTCTTATCATTGAGAGGATGAATAAGTCTGGAGACTCTATTAGGCCTGTCTGAAGGTCTAGGAGATTGAGTTTTCTTGATTCTGAGGATAATGCCCTTGAGAATGAAGTTGATACATAGGGAGCTCCTGATACACCAAAGAGTGGAAGGGGATGTAGGAAATTCAAGAAGTATGGTGTCAGTAGTAACTACTACCTAAGGAGATAAACTGTTTCAAAAGAACTGGTCAAGTTCATAGGAAAAAAATTGGTGGAATATGAAAAGAAGGAAAAGAAAAAGTGCAAGTATCATAAGGCTTATCTAGGAGGACGTAATTCTCCTGGTTAGGTTTATGATATCCCTTCATATAGTGAGGGTGACACTAACCTAGAGGATGATTATTATCCCCTCTCCTTAGTACCAGCTAATGATTATGATCAAGAGGTGGTGATGGTTCCACCATTTCCACCATGATCAAGGCACAAGTTAGTATCCTCTGAGGCTGATGACTTAGAGTGATGACTCTACCCCAATTTTTTTTTTGATAACACCATGTCCCTTTTGTTAGGATTGCCCTATTCAACATTCATGTGATTTCTTGTTTCTATCACTGATGTGGAAATTTAAATCAAGCTAGTGTATTGGATTAGTGTCAGACTTCCTAACATTGGCGACATGTAGGTTTCTTCTAGGTAGTATGCAAGATTTTATTGGGGTTGCTAGTGGAGAATCTTCTTTGGTCAACAAGGACAAGGATTCAATGTTGTTGCAACAAACTCTTCCTTTTGAGGAGCTAGCATGTCTTCATGTAGAGGTTGTGGAATGTGGTCTTTTCCTCTTCCATTTTCTGTAATGATTGCATGTAACTAATACAGGACACCTTAAATTCTAGTGCAAATGATCTTGAAATGAAATGAAATGCAAATTTAATTGAGCTTGATGCTTGTTACTCCCTTATTCTATAAAAGGGATTTCAGGGCTCATTATAGGAGGTTGTATTTTTAAGTCTCAATAGGGTTTTAGGTGAAAGACAAGCTTGGGAAAGGAACTTTAAATAGAATATAGATAGATAGGCCAATAGATTGTCTTGGGTATGAAATCTTGTATGTAATAGTCTTAAATTAGTTCTATAGAAACTACTGATATCAAAACAAATCTTAGTCTGGAAAAGAATACTCTCCTATGTATATTTCTCACAAGTTATGAATGAAAATACTAATGGTGTTATCATTTATCTTCAATGGTTCCATTTTGAATGTATGATTCTGTTTTCAGCTTTAACTCAAAGAGTTGATTAAAATGCTTGAATAGGGTTATAGATTTCATAAGGAATTGCTTACGATTTGTAAGGAGTGAGTGTTTTTAGGCATTGTAAGTTTTCATAAATGCAAATCAGTATGAAAATAGTTCACCTATCTCTAAATTGAGTAGTTCATATATTACTAATTCTTACATATTTGACTCCATTGCTCCAATCATGAGACACTGGTTAATTTGTTATAAAATATTGCATAAAAATGAGCAAATAGCACACCTGGTCATGAACTTAAAATACGATCAATATTCATTTAAATTTTTATCAAGAATAGTGTGGGTTAGGAATATCTTTGATTCTTAGCAAGTAAGGAGTCATTTACTTAAAGATCTACCAAATATTCAGTGAGATAGGTTTTATTTGCAATAAAGAGGAATCAATGTGTATAAATTTGTTACTAATTGAATACACTTATGAAAACATAATTGTGATCAACCTCCTAGGTTTCACAGAGGTTGAAGTGAAGGAGTAAGGATCACAAAATCCTAAACTCATTATGTTGGCCAGTAATGTTGTAGTTTCTTCACTATAAGAGTTGGCTACTCTTTAGAGAATTGTGGGGTTCTATTGGATAAATCATTAGTAGAAATGACAACTATATTGGGGATAGCTTTGAATCTCTAGTTGTGGATTGTTATATCATAGAGTCAAGAGTTAAGTGAATCTAGACATATGCTTTAGATATTAAGACCTAGAAGTTTTTCTATTGCAATGATGTCAAATAATTTATGTGTGATTCTGCTATTGGAGAAGACCCAAAAGGAAATTCATATTCAAAGGAACTTCATACCATTTGAAGTTCAATCCTATGTGAAGAGAGGTGGAAAATTTATCTAAAAGAACCTATTGGAGATTCAAAAAGAATTTCAAATCTCCAATACTTTCAATTAGGAAGAAAATTCTGCAGTAGTTGCAATATATCCAAGTATGAATTTTATATTTTGGTTTTCAAAAACAATGCATATGACAACCACATGAGAAATTCATGAAAATTTGGTTCCCTATTTAGTGAATAAGCACTAACAAAGGGAAGGGTAATTTTATATACTTCTATATTATTAAGTTGCAAAATCAACTATGATGTGAGGTATAAATTATTTTTGAAAAAGAATTGGGATGAACCTTTTATAATTGAAAATGATGTTATGAAAAGCTTGTAAGGGTATAAGAGGGTATATCATCAATATATATACCTTGGTATAATCCAGTGTCCAACTATGGTTTGCAATCAATCCCAGTCAAGTTGTAGAAGAAGTTTTAACTCTAATAGACATAGAGCTATTAATTTCATTTGGATTAATGGTTACCCAAATGTTATTCCATCTAAGATGAGGGAATATCTACCAAAGTTCAAAGGTACAAAGTGTGAATTAGCAAAAAAGCATCTACAAGAATTCAATAATCTAATGGATGACTTTGAGGTAGACCATGAAGATGTAATCATGAGGTTGTTTGTTTAGTCTTTAAAAGGATATTCAAGAGATTGGTTCTCTGATTTACCAGTATGCTCTATCTACTCTTGGAATGAATTCAAAATAGTGTTCATGGAGCACTTTGGTGAAAGAATCAGTACTAATTCTTTTCTTTATAAATTTATGAACATTGAGAAAGTAGAGGACAAGCTAGTTCCAGCATTTAATAGAATATTTTTCTAAAACATTAAGGGATATTCCTAAGCTCTTAAAGTTAACTGATGCAATATGTTTGGTTTTTTATTTGTGATCTTTTGATAAAAAAATGATCTATCTGCTGAGAGATAAAAATCCCAAAACCTTGCATTAGGCATATGGGATAGCCATGAACATTAAAAACAACCAGAATTATGGAATGCATAAATGTCATTTGAATACAAGAATTTGCTGCCATGAGACACCAAATGTTGATAAAACTACTAGTTGTTCTAGCGATGAGACCACAAAGAGGGTCCATATGCAGTCTTATGATTTAGATGAATCTAGTAATCTATTTGAAGAAAAGAGTGATAATGAGATAATGTATTCATCATTCAATGTGCTATAACCGTGTAGTTATGATTACAATATTTCCAAGGTTAAAATTTTTGTCAATACTAAGCTTAGCTTCATTGAGCCTATTCATGAACATTCAATTCATGAGGTTTATCATGTTGATTGTTATTTTTCTAGATATAATAGCTTGTATGGAGTAGAGTTAGGAAATTTTACATCAAATGAGGATAACATTAGAATGAGACATGTTGATGACATAAGATCATTCTTAGATGATCAAGTTATGCAGTATGATGAAAATTTGAAGCCACTAATTTTTGTTGATAATGTTATGGAGTTTGAAGAGCTTCCTAACAATGACATCTCAAATCATGTGTACATGGAAAAAATTCCTAATGTCTGTACTAAACAATCTGAGGTGGGAATGAAGCTGAAAGTGTGTCTATCTTCTCTTCTAGTGATTGTAGTGAGTTTGGGTCTAATGATGACTTGAAGGATTTGGATATTCATGCTGAGGAGATATAGTCTCTTATGTCAAAAATGAATGTGATGTAAAATCCTTTATTTGATGAACCTCCATCTTCACTAGAAATGAGAAATGATGACCCTTATTGGTGTAGAGAAAACCCACTCTTTGAGAATTTTGATGATGCATTTGACACATGGTTAGAATATGGCCTTGAGAAAACAAAGGAACACATTGGTGAGCTCTCCAAGGGTATTTCTTATGAATGTTTCACATTTGAAATAGGTGTATAAAATAAAGATGACTATCCTGATGTTATCTACTTACAAGAGTATGAACATTTTCAATTTCCAAATTAGCTAGAACGTATTTTTATAGAGCACGACAATGAGATGAATAAAAAGAAAAAAAATTCAATATGATGAACATAACACATATGTGTCATGTGATGATGAAATTTTGTAGTTTTTTCCTGAGTCTACAATACAGAATGATAGAGATTACACTAGCAATGTTATGCTCAAAAAAATTGGGAGAGATATCAATGGCAGTGTTTGTAACCAGCAAATTTTCAGTAATAACCCTTTTTTCTACTTGTAAGAAGAAGGTTGTATTTGTTATAGTGGTATGACAGAGGTAAATGTGGGCTAAAGGACATCAATTCTTTCAATATGTTGGTTTTCGAGAGTAGCAAGAATTAGCCCTAAATTTCAATGGCCTAGTGCCACCAAATATGGAAATGAAGCCCAGTTAGATTGTAGGGTGCATACTTAAATTTTCACCTCTTGAGAAGGTTTCAAGTGGAGTGGAGATTAGATCTCCCTTTTTAGGTATTTTCACCTGTGTAAGATTTTGTACATATTTTGTTTCTTTTTGTTTTGGCTTTTTGTGCCTGGTCTACTTCACCCATAATTTTGGGATCTCACCATACTTGCAGAAGGTACGTGTCCTCAACAGGATCCACTAATGGAACCACTCAAAAAAATTCTTGGTTCCACCCTAAAAATTTTGCAAAGTCTGGCTTGGGCCCTTGTTTATGATTTTAGGTCATATCCTCATCACTGTGTTAGGATTTTATATTCATAAAACCTCTCAAAATTGGCCTATGAATCAAAAACACTTGATCTTTTTAAAAATTGAATTGACTTGGTATTCCCAGTTTTTGGTTGTTTGAGTTACCACTTATGTCATTAATGTCATGTATTCACTAGCTCCTCATATTTAAGTTCGTTAGTATGCTTGGTCATTTTTTAGTACTAAATTTTCCTATCGTCGAGGATTGATTTCAATATTTTAAAACCTTAGGCTTTGTTCTTATGGGTCAATATCCTATTTTCCTAGAGATGGCCCCCTTTTATAATTAACTTTTGCAGTATGTGTAGAAATGGAATTTTATACTGGTCATCTGATCATGGGGAATTAATCCCAGTCATTCCCCGTATACCCGTGTTGGATTGTTTCTTCTTATTTTATTCACACAGGCTAGTGAGCTTTGATCGCATGTCTTGTATTTTGGTGGGCCCAGTCTCCTTGGTGACAATACATGGTGCAAGTCAAAGAAGATCAATGACTGTAGGATTGAAGATGTGGCCACATCTCTACCACTCCCCATGCACCCATCTTGATTTATTTCATGTTTTTTTAAAGACACGGGCTAGCAGGTGATGGTCACATAGTACTACCAGATGGTGGGACAAATATCTCTAGAAGGGAAATGGATGTAGTTTGAAGGAAGATCAACAATGGATGTCATAACATGTGTTCTCATCAAATCCTTTTCCCACATGCCCGTCTATCTACAATAGTGAGGAAACATAGTCACATGGGCTAGTGGGTGGAGCAACATCTATCAATATTGTGGGACCCATTAAGCATTGAAGATGGAGGTTTTTTCGTAAGAGATGAAATTGACTATCGATGGCAAGTGATGTGGCCTAATCTTGACCACTCCCTTCCATCCCTGAGGGCCTTTCCCATGTCCTATATTTTGCAATGACCAAGCGGGAAAGTGCCATGTGGACTTTCTAAAAGCCTCCAATGGGTTCTAATAAAGTTATAATACTTCTAAATTTGGCCGAGAGGGTACTATTTCTAAATGACACTATCTTCAACTTTTTTCTTTGAGGCACATGCTTGAGATTTCGGCCGATAGTCCTGACAATTCTTGATACATGTGGAAAAGGAAAAAACAAAGCAGGGTAATGCACAAACCAATATTTTGAGATTAGATCAAGATCATTCCCCACTATTTTATTACAAAGAAATACATGTGATTTAATTCGCATGGGTAAGTGGCTAATTATAGTATGAATAATTTTAATTGATGCTATGTACATAATGGATGTATATCTACTAAGGGATTTTCTGATTTAAAGGAGCATTAAAAAAACAATTAAAACTTAATTATAAGTGATTGCGTAGGAATCTATTTCTTGATTTACCTTTTAAAACATGATCAACAGTTAAGATTAAAAGGATCAAAGCAAGCTATTGTTAGCTCACACACACAAGCTTTCTTTGAAAAATTAATGGTTGGCACACTTGCATGGCTCATTATAATGAGGACCAATGGCCATATTTCTCATTTATAAATTGCATTCAGTTTGAGTCTGAGAGAATAATTGGTAGAAGTCTTCTATTTCTTATCACTGAGAGGAAAAGTAAGTCTAGAGAGTCTGTTAGGTTGGTTTGAAGGTCTAGGAGATTGAGTTTTCTTGAGTCTAAGGAGAATGCCCCTGAGAATGAAGATGATACACATGGAGCTCCTGATACACCAAAGAGTAGAAGGGGACACAGGAAATTTAACAAGTATGGTGTCAAGAGTAACTACTACATGAGGAGCTGAATTGTCTCAAAAGAACTAGTCAAGTTCAAAGGAAAAAATCTAGTGGAATATGAAAAGAAGGCAAAGAAAAAGTGCAAGTATCATAAGGCTTATCTAGGAGGATGTAATTTTCCTAGTGATGTTTTTGATAGCCCTTTAGATAGTGAGGGTGACACTAACCCAGAGGGTGATTATTATCCCCTCTCCCTAGTACCTTCTAATGATTCTAATGAGTAGGTGGTGATGATTCCTCTAGTTCCACCATGAGCAAGGCATAGGCTAGTATCCTCTGAGGCCAATGAATTAGAGTCATTCATAGCAAGGAATAGGCTAGTTCCACCATGAGCAAGGCATAGGCTAGTATCCCATTTTTGTTTTTGATGGCACCATGTCCCTTGTATCAAGATTGTCCTATTCAACATTCATGTGATTTCTTGTTTCTAGCACTGATGTGGAAATTTTTCGGGCTGGTGTATTATACAAGTGTCAGATTTCCTAACATTAGCAACATGTAGGTTTCTTCTGGATAATATGCAATTTTTTGCTAGGGTTTCTAGTGGAGAATCTTCTTTGGTCAACGAGGATGAGGATTCTACGTTTTTGCAACAAACTCTACCTTTTGAGGAGATGGCATGTCTTCATGTAGAGGATGTGGAATGTGGTCTTTTACTTTTCCATTTTCTGCAATGATTACATGTAACTAATTGAGGACATCTCAAATTTTGGTGCAAATGATCTTGAAATGAAATGAAATGTAAATGCCATTGAGCATGATGCTTGTTGCTCCCTTCTTCTATTAAAGGGATTTCAAGGCTCATTAGAGGAGGTCATATTTTTAAGTCCCAATAGGGTTTTAGGTGAAATCTAAGCTCAAGAAAGCCACTTTAAATAGAATATAGATAGATAGGCCAATAGATTTTCTTGGGTATGCAATCCTATATGTAATAGTCTTAAATTAGTTCTATAGAAACTACTGATATCAAAAAAAATCTTAGTCTAGAAACAAATACTCTCCTATGTATATTTCTCACAAGTTATGAATGAAAATACTAATGGTGTTATCATTTATCTTCAACAGTTCCATTTTGAATGTATGATTCTATTTTTAGCTTTAATTCAAAGACTTGATTAAAATGCTTAAATAGGGTTACAGATTTTGTAAAGAATTTCTTAGGATTTGTAAGGAGTGAGTGTTTTTAGGCATTGTGAGTTTTCATAAATGTAAAGTAGTATGAAAAATAGTCCACCTATCTCTAAATTGAGTATTTCATATATTACTAATTCTTACATATTTGACTTTGTTGCTCCAATCGATGAGACACTGGTAATTTCATTACAAAATATTGCATAAAAATGAGCAAATAGCACACTTGTCCATGAACCTAAAATAAGATCAATATTCATTTAATTTTTTTCAAGAATAGTGTGGGTTAGGAATATCTCTGATTCTTAGGAAGTAAGTAATCATTTACTTAAAGATCTACCAAATCTTCAGTGAGATAGGTTTTATTTGCAATAAAGAGGAATCAATCTGTGTATAAATGTGTTACTAATTGAATGCACTTCACAAAAACATAATTGAGATCACCCTCCTAAGTTTCACAAATCCTAAAGTGAAGGAGTAAGGATCAAAAAATCCTAAATGCATTGTGTTGGCCACTAACGTTGTGGTTTCTTCACTATAAGAGTTGGCTACTCTTTAGAGAATTGTGGGGTTCTACTAAAAAAATCACCAAAAAGATGAACACATTTCAGTAGATTTCAAAGATAGGATGCATCATGATACTTCACCTCACATTTCTTCTTGGAGTGAGAGTTACCTCGTCATTTTCATTGGATTTTGTTTTCACAAGGTGAGAAATTTCATTTTCCATAAATAGATTATCTTCAACATTCATGTACGAGCATGTTCCTTTGGTGGAAGAGCTACAACATTTTTGGGGGCTTTATTACCTATCTCTCAAAGGGTGTTCATCAAATATTTGTGATGGATTTATTCATGTTGAATCCCCATCAATCCAATGTACATATTTTATTATTTTCCCTCTTTTTGAGAGATATTTTTTTCCTATGTACATGTCTTATCCTTTTCCTTTCTATGAGAGATTATTCATAAATAGGTATCTAACATGGCATTATAAATCAAGACATATGGACTTGTATATTTATATTTTTACATCTCGCTAGCTACACTTAAAGGGAATATTATTAAAATATTTTAATTTACTTTCAATATATGTTTATCCTAACTATGATATTACACTTTTTTATTAAGTTCACTTAGGTAGGATAAGATAATGAGTTATACATGTTCTCCTTTTTTCATTGGATTTTTATTTCTCCCTACCCTCACATATTTAGAAACTTAGATATGAAATTCCTTATTTTTTGTTTTATGCCTTATCCTCATCCTTATTTGACTCGGAAACTTTAATTTTTCTTATATTGTAGCTCCCTTTTCTTGCTAAGTTGATTCAATAACTTATCTTGATGATCTCTTAATGTATATTTGTCTTCTTGAAACTTACACATCTCTCATAAAATTTATTCTATAATTTATTTATACATTTAAGTTTTATTAATCATCTTTATTTTGGGTTTATCATCTATTTATTAGATTCAAACACTAAATAACTTAATAAAGATACTAGGAGTTTATGATATAATCATTAATGGATTCTTATAACATTTTGATGTATTTTTAAAGACAATTATAACTTTGTTGTATGCCCTTCTACTTCAAAAATTTGTTAATGGTTCTCACATACTGATAGACTTCTCATATCTTCTTGACTTTAACTAGATTAATTTTAGACTTATTGGATGTTCATAGGTTGTTATGGATCTCAAGGAATCAATGTTGCACCAACTCAAATAATCCTAACCTCACATAGAGATCATGAAATACAATGGTGTAGGCATGGAATAACTAGTCATGTCCATGTTGTGAATGTGACCATTACATGTAACAACCACATAGACATCTCATGTACCCATGCCCTACCCTTGTGTTATCTCCACTCATAGAGAAAGCACCAACATAGTGTAGCCCAAAACATTTGGAAGAGTTTGGGTGTAAAACAAGATCGTGCACAATGTAGACATGCCCACATGGACATGTTGGTTCTGACAGTATGTCCCTATGACACACAAAATGAAAATTATGCTACCCTACACCATCACATTGCATGCATCTAGTAGTTTTTGGGACAAAAAAGAAACTTTCATCACAAAAAATAGTTTCAAGTATTCAAAATATGAGAGATGTTATTGTAGAGAGGCCTCACATGTACCTATAGGTTCAAACAAAACATTCATATGTGCCACCGAATTTGAGATACAGTGCATCAAAGTTTGAAAAAATGTTGCACTTAGGGATCTTAAGAGAGAGTGTCAACATGATCTAGTTTGGAATGTTTGGGAGAGTGGGGTGCAAAAAAAACCATTCCTAATGTAGATGTGACCACCTACATGTGTTTGTGTTGACAATTTTTCACCATGAAAACCAAAAAAAAAAATAGGCTATCTTTGTAACTTCGCATTGCATGCATCTAATATTTTTGGGGCAGCAAAAAAATTCACCATGGCCAAACGACTTTGAGATATGAAAATTTTGAGAGATTTTATTATAGAGGTTCCCTACACAACCCTATACCTTTAAATGGAACATTTTTAAGTGCCATGGTTTCCAAGAAATAGTTCATCAAATTTTTCCACTGAGGGCTCTTAAGAGAAACGATTGGTACAATATAGCTTTGAAAGATCTAGTATGATGGGGTTCAAAACAAGACCTTGGATAGCATAAAAACACCCACTCAAAAATTTTGGAACTACTGGTTTGGAAACATGATGAACAAAACAAAAATTAGGCCACCTTGCAACTTTATCTTCAATGCATTTGATGCTTTTTCCAACATGTGACAACTTCTCACCACGACCAAATGGATTGGAGATATGAAAAAATTGAGAGAGGTTATTGTAGAGGGACCCTACATGACCTTATAATTTTAGATAAATTTTTTGTAAGTTCCACACTTTTCAAGAAAAATCTCATCAAAGTTTGCCACTTTTTTGCACATAGGGCTCTTAAGAGATCGCTAGTACAATGTAGCCTAGAACGATGTGACATGTTGGGGTATGGAAAAATACCTTAACTACCATAAACCCACCCACCTAAACATGTTGGAACTATCAGTTTGGTAGCATGATGAACATAATGAAAAGTTACACCACCTTGCAACTTCCTCTTCAATGCATTTAATGCTTTTCCAACATGTGAAAACTTGTCACCATGGCCAAATGGATTGGAGATATGAAAAACTGAGATACCTTATTGTAGAGGGACCCTATGTGACCTTGTACTTAATATTATATGGTTATAAGTGCCATGTTTCCAAGAAAATTCTTTTCAAATTTTTCCACTTTCATGCACTTAGGGCTCTTAAGAGATTGTCGGTACAGTGTAGGCTGGAATGATTCGACATGTTGGGGTGAAAAACCTGCCCTTACCTAGCATAAACCCACCCATGTGGATGTGTCCAAACTTTCAAATTCAGCTACATGATGAATAGAATGAAAATTACATCACCTTGCAACTTTCTCTTCAATAAGATTGATGTTTTTTCCAACATGTGAAAACTTGTCACCGCATCCAAATAGATTCAAGATATGAAAAACTAAGAAAGGTTATTATAGAGGGACCCTACATGACTCTATAGATTTAGATGGAATGTTTTTAAGTGCCAAGTTTTCAAGAAAGAGCTCATCAAATTTTGCAACCTTTATGGCACTTAGGCCTCTTAACAGAAAGTGTCGGTACAATGTAGCCTAGAATGATCCAACATTCTGGTGTGTGAAATATGACCTTGAATAGAATATTTAGATCCACTTGGACATGTTAGAATTGTTGGTTTGGTCACACGACAAAAAAAACAAAAATTATGCCACCTTGCAACTTTCTCTTCAATGCATTTGATGCTTTTTCCAACATGCAAAAATGTATCACCATGACCAAATGAATTGGAGATATGAAGAAATGATAGAGGTTGTCTTAAAGGGACCCTATGTGACCTTATACCTTTATATAGAATGTTTGTAACTACCACAATTTTTAAGAAAGAGATCATCAAAGTCCACCACATTTTTGCACATAGGGCTCTTTAGAGATCATTTGTACAATGTAGCTTGAAATGAGCTGACATGTTGGGGTATGAAATAGGACCTTTTCTAGCATAATCCTACCCACCTTGATGTGTTGGAACTATTGGTTTGGCCACATGATGAAAAAAATGAAAAGTACACCACCTTGCAACTTTGTCTTTGATGTATTTGATGCTTTTTCCAATGTGTGAAAACTTGTCACCATGGCCAAATGGATTGGATATATGAATAATCAAGAGAGGTTATTGTAGAGGAACCCTACATGACCTTTCACCTTCAAATGAAATGGTTCTAATTTCCATAATTTTAGAGAAAGAGCTCATCAAAATTTTATCGAGATAATTATTGAAGAGAAAATGGAAAATCACATGAATTGATGAACATGATCCAAATATAAGAGGGTAGTGTTAATAATATGGCAGTATTTTGTTGTAATATCTATAAGTAATGTAAGGAATATTTTCATGAATATGTTTCAAAGGACAAACCTTTTTGAAGAAAGAGAAATATCCATAAAATCAAACACCAAGAATGAAAAACACAAGGCAACATTTCAAGGGATAGTCACAATCCTAATAAAGGACATTTATCAATAATTGTTGTCATGAAGAGTATGGTACAGGTCTACATACTATAGCCTTATTCAAGATTATTGCTAATCAAAATAGAATTCAAAAGGATTAAATTTACAAGGTTGTGGCCAGATGTCTTCTTTAGGTTTATCTTGCATGATTATATGTGATCTTCTAGAAAGAAGTATATTCTCCAATGATGATGAGTTGATAAAGAATGTGAATTTCCCTCAAATGTCTATGATGCTAGATGTTATTGTAGACACTTAAAAATGTATTTAATAGTATCATGCACTCGAATCAAGTATAATAACGTTGTTTCATCCTCAAACCCATCCTCTTTTTGCTTAATAATTAAATTATCCTAACTATTTAATTAATTATGTCATTTGCATCTGTTAATCTAATTAATCTAATCAAGTTAATTCACCCTCTTTCATGCTAAAATTTTCTCTTATTAAATTAAATGCATCAAGTTATTTAATTTAAGTCCCTAATTCCTCTTATTTAATTAAATAAACCTAATTTATTTAATTAAATATCATATCATTATCTCCCCTTTTTTATTAAATCATTTATTTAATTAATATCATGTAGTTCCCCTAATTGACATAATTAAAACTTTGTTTTAATTTTCAATTACTAATAAACCTAATTTTCCCACATGCAAGGGAATATTTCTCCTTTTCACATTCTTCCAAAAGGAATATTCCCATGAAATATTACTTCCCCCTTTTGCACATTAAAACTTTGTTTTAATTTGCTAAATATCTATTTCCCTCACCCATGAAAATATTTTAAAGAATATTCTCTTTTCTCACTCATTTGAAAAAATGGAATATTCTTCTTCCTAACAAACTTACAAGACTTCTTGTGCAAGTTTTGAGTGTGGTTTTTTGGAAGAATACGAGCCCTTGATTCTTTCCTTGATCCATGTGCTCATTGATTCTCATCTATTGATGGGAATCCATGATCCATGTTTCATCTTTCCTCCATCCTTCACCATTTATTTACCTTTTTAATCTCAACCCTTCATTTCTCAGTTGTCCTCCTATAAATAGGTAACTATTTTGAGACAAATGGATCCATCTTATAACAACAAAATTATATTGTTAAAATCAATCTCACTTGCATTTACATTTAACATCACTTTAGCTTAATTTACTTGCATCATATTAGCTTAGCTTCCATTGATGGCTTCCATGATAAAATAAATGCATCCATTTAGTATTGTGTAATTAGGGTTTCAATAATCTTAGCTTAAAATCCATTTAGATTAGCTTTTCATGCACCCATAGTAATCATCTTAGTCTACATCATGTTAATTTAGCAGTTAAATCATGTTTTCATACATGTATTCATCAGTTTCATTGATTCTCTTCAATAGAATCAATTAGAACAGGCTCATTTATCTATGGGATTGGGAAAGGGTCATCATTCCACATCAATGCAACACCCCTCCCTCAACAGGATAAGTTTCAATGGATTAGAATAAGTGTTTTTGAAGCTTTCATGATTTAGAATGTTAGTTTTAATGGATTCCTAGTTTATTTTATATTGATTGATCTTATTGGGTTGATGTTTAGTGGCATAATTACGCTTTGAATCCTCATGGATCAAGTGTAGTTGGCCCATACTAAGTTTTTTATCACATTTTGGCACTGGAGGGAGGGTGTAAACAAATCAATTTGACAAATTTTGCTTCAAATGTTTATTTTCCTTGTGTTTATAAGTACATCGATGCTATTGATTATTCAACAATGCTATTTATTATTTAGCACCGCTATAGATTAAACTGCAATGCACCTATGATTTTATTTTAGTAACACAATTAAAATAGCAATGCATAATTAATTTTGTCAACACATTTTATAGTGACGTTAATTAGATTTTTTAACACATAATGAATTTTAATATGGAAACACAATTGATAAGGTGACACAATTGACCTCACTATTTTCTACAGAAGTGGTGCTTTTGATTTTTCAATACAACAATGCACATCCAATACAACAACACTATTGATGAATTTCAACGACACAATTGATTTCAACGTTGTGAATTACTAGTAAACAAAATAGACCTTGATTTCTTGACATTGTTTTTGAATTTTTTTTTCATTATTTGACCTCTAACATGTCTCTAACTTCTTTTTTTGGTTTTTTAGACTAACTAGTTTTGCAAATTTGGGAAAAAACTAGGAAATTATTTACCTCAACTTGTTAGGGTCATAACTTTCTACTTAGTGCTCAAAATTTGAATCCGTTTGCACCATTGGAAAGGTCTTGAAGAGTACTAATTCAATTCCTAAAAAAGTGTACCCTCAATAGCCCAATTTTAGGTACCAATGCAAGTTTCAACCCTAAATTCTACTTTCAAGGCCTCTAAAAATGTGATTTACTAGAACATAGAAAAAATAAAAAAATATTAAAATTTGAAATTTTTAGTTTTTTTAGTTTATTTATTGTAATAGGGTTTTGAAACTTGCGGGGCAATTATAACCCATCATATGCTTCTTTGGTTTATTTTTTAGGACCATTAAATTTCAATTGGGTTTTAAAACTTACAATCTTAGGACAACTAGCTTTCATTTGGGCTTAAAAAATTACTTTCAAATTTGGTTAAAATTGAACCCTTATATCATCATTATGCTTGTTGGTTTGAAATTGAACCCTCGTATCATCATTATGCTTGTTGGTTTAAAATTGAACAACACAATCTAACACTTCAAATTGGTGCTTAAAATGAACTCATTTTGCGATGATGGATTAAAATTAACATGTGTTTGATTTTCTTAATTATACTTGTTGTGTGTATCCAATCCCCTTGTTCTTTGTACGATCTTGGGTGAAGAGAAACACTCAAGTATATTTTTATTGCTTGGAAGTGCTTATCCTCTCCCCTCTTATCATTGTAAATCTTGGGTGACGAAAAGCATTTTATGCTTCAAACATGTGCTACCTTTACAAGGCTTGCCTCCCCACTTTTGAGAGGGAACAACCCAAATGGTGCTTTCTATATAGCTCACTATATAAATAATTTGGAGTTATGGAAGTCACTATTCAGTCGGTTGTGGTTGTCACATATTGACAAAAGTCTCCCCTAGTATCATTGTGATGCGTTAAAACCGTTAGATGTTTCTAAAGGTTGGGAAGCCTCTTAATTGAGTAAATCATTGTGTGTATGGAACTATTCTATCTCTGATATGGTCATTAAAAGCCTTGTTGTAGTGGCTAACCAAGTCCAAATTTTGAAACGTATTTTAAGGTAGTGCATTGGAGTAGCACCGCTCCAAGAAGTTACTTACCATGCCCATTTTTTTATTGAGGCAATAAAGAAAATGGGGAAGGGACTCCTTTTCTTGGTGTGTCAAGACATTACATTTCCTTGACATATCCTATTTTTCCACTTCATCTTCACAGATTAATCATCTCTTCTAATGATGGTAATCCTACTAAGAAATATGTACCCTCTCTACCTAGGATTGTAAATGCTTGTGAGTCAGTTTAACACTTTCTTGGTTCCAACATAATTGCAAACAAACATCAACAAGTCTTTTCAAAATTTCAAACTCTTTGTTCTAAGTATGGATACCCTTTGACAAAACCTTGATATTTATTTTTTTTGTAAGGATTTATTCTTAGAGACTTCTAAACATTTTGGTTTACATCTCAATCCATACTTCCCAAAGTTAACCTAGGTAACTATGCACCTAACTTCATCCTTTTCACAAAAGGGACCTTGTGAAATGAATGAATTTTTTGACATAGACAATTAGTTTGAAACTTAAGCAATACAAGTGTTTGTGGTAAAAATAACTTCATTAATCCAAGATTAAATCAAATGAACACCCCACATTGATGTATGTTCAAACTTTGACTCCCCAAAAAAAAGAAATTGAGACAAGGAAAACATTGCAAAACTTTGAGTCCAAATTCTATTGTCCAAGTCATTGAGTTCCAAAATCTTTGAGTTATTGGAAAAATCATTGGGTACTATTTCCAAAATAATTTGAGTTATATTTTACCAAAAGAATTGAGTCCTTAGGTTTTGATCACTTTAGAGGTATATAATGTTTCTCACTACCTTGATCTTGTGAAACAAAGGTCCATTTTAGGTTTTAGGTTAACATTTTGGGTTAAACATTTCACCCATCTTCACACATCTTACATCCCATTTCACCAAACCAACTTTGGAAACTTTTGGACACATCAACACTTTGGACTTAGAAATTTATCAAACCAATCCCCTAAAATAGCTACTTTTTGAATGAAATGGATCCTTTTCCATGCACTTAGTTAAGGTTGTTATCACATTTTGTGAACAAGTTTATCTTAAATGTCACAAGTTTACCTTAACTATTTACAAGTTCATTGACACCTTTATCCATGGAATCAAAACATCAAACCTTTAAGTTTAAAGTGTTGTCCAAAAGTTTAGAAATTTTATCCCCTTATCATTCACCCTTTTCATCATCGACTCACATCATTGGTCCAAAACACCTTAAGGTTCACCTTTGCAACAAGGTCAAAAAATAAGAAAAACATGAAATATAAACTTGATTCATACATCATGAGTGAACCACATCAAACAAACTATCAAATCCTTACAATACCAATTGATTATGAAAACTCACATTTATACAATTCACATATGGGATCATTCTAGATCCTACAAACCTCAATGCTACAAAAAATGTGAGTATGCCCAATCTAAATTTTGAAACACCTTTCCCTATGGTAGATGTAAGTCAAGTCAAAACCTACAAATCTATCAACAAAATGACCAGTACATGAGTCTTCAACAAAACAACATTATCCCATCAAATCAATACATGCCAAATGTGAGTATACCAAATACAAACTTACCAAACATGAACATATCAAATCTACGCTTGGTGAACTATGGGATAGATACATTTGAAAATCACACCAATGTTGTTCAAAATTCAAACAATATATTAACAACTCAATGTATTGATCCAAATCAAGGTAACACCATGCAAAATCATGGTTACCTAAATCAAAGATATATGTTTCCCAACCACAACTATGTTCAATGCCAACATATAATGCAAAATCTAAACATCATCCCAAATTAGAACATTGTCCAAAATTAATTTGTGCATGATCCCATACAAATACCAAAAGTGTATTCCAAATATATTTGACCAACAACCAAATCAGCTACACCAAGGGTATCAAAATAAAAATCAAGATCAGATTGTATGAAATCAAATTGCTATACTTACCAAATTCGTTGATTCATATCACCAAAAGACATCTCCACCCTAAAATCGACACACTCCCCCATTGGTTAAACCATGTCATCAAAACATTGAGTTGTGTCCACAACCATATCAAGAACATCCTCAATATCAAGAAGTTGTATATCAAAATCAACAACCTCAACAATATCAATAACCACATATCCAAGATGAATCACAACTAGATGAATCTCAACAAGAATGAATCTCACAAGATGAAAAACATGAATACACTCCTTTAGGGGAGAAAATTGAATCAGACTTAAACATGTTAGTCCATGCTAAACTTATCAATCTTCCAAAATCATTAAATGGGGGTGAACCTAGCATCTAATTCCCATGGGATGATGATAATGCTTATTGTGAATATCATAGCACAAAAGGTCATGACATGTCAGATTATATCAAACTCAAAGATCTCATCCAATACCTTCTTGATCAAAGAAAAATAATAGTTGAGGACAATGATCAAAACTCAACCACTAATGATAGTAGTGACAATCTCTCCACCACAATTGTTGAAAACAATGATCAAGACCTATCCATCAATGAGCACCTTGAATATGTTTTGACCACATCCAACAATCAAATCAACATACATAATGATCAAGAACCATCAACAATATCCAACAACAATCCATTTCAAGAAGTGTTAACATCATTTGATCCTATGATTGAAAACATTGACAATATCCCCACCACCATGTTTGAGGAAAAAATTCAAGATTCATCTACCAATGATCAAGTTGAAAATGTCTCTACATCACTTAATGAGTTACAAGACATATCTCAAGAATTTATTCCAAATAATGATCAAAATATTTCACCAAATTCTAGCAATGGTCCTTTCTAAGACATATTGACATCCTTTGACCTCATGGTTGCAGATATTGAAGAAATCCTTAATTCAACATTTGATCCAAATTCACTTGAAGATCAAGAAAATATTGAGCCAATACCCATGCATAATGAAGATATTCAAGAACCCTTTATAAGCAATCCATCCTTTTAAATTGACCCATGTCAAGAGCTTGATACAAAGCATGTTGAAAGCAATTCCAAAATTAATCAAGATCAAGAATCCATATCCCCAAGATACTACCATGATCTAATGGGTATTCTCCAATCCCTACAAGTTGTTTCAAATAATCATCATATCCATACATTACATACTCCTCCATCTACCCATGATATGCTTAATCCTAATGGACATATAGATAATCTTCATCCAAAATAAGTGTCTCATGCTCTTGATATCATTACCAAGGAACAAGAGACTCGTACTCTTAATATCTTTACACATGATCAAGTCATAGTAGAATCCATAGACATATCAAAAATTTATCATGCAAAAAACCTCTACATGGATGATGAATTAGAAAAATCCTTTGAAAAGCAAGAAAAAATGCATCATAAGGAAGACTCGTCTATGGATTGTAAAGCATAACACCTTTTTAAGAAGCATCAAAATTAGACACATCCTCCATACAAATTGAAGAAATTAAGTATGAGGATATCAAGCATTATCAAAAATCAACAAAGCTAAACAATCTTGAACAACAAGGAAATGGTTTGTTAGAAGCAAAATCAAAGCATGTTAGTAATACTCCCATAATACTAGGGGCAACTTTATCTAGCACAAACACCAACATGGAGAGCACGAAGAGTCCTTATGATGAAATAGTTACCAACACTCCAACCATTCATATCATGAATCGTCGTCCACTCAACTTTCCACCCCCTAATTGGGAGCAACCATAAGAATAAGGTCTATATCAAAGAAAAGAGAAAATTATTGAATCTAAATAATTAGTAAAGAAAAATGGACAAGAAGAATTCAAAAGGATACTAAAGAAAAATAAAGAAAATCATCCCTATCACACTCCATTAGTCAAAGAAACTATGGGTCAAAATCAAAAAGGGGAGTTCATCCATCAAAACTATCCATTGATATAAAAGAAAGCTTCAAAAGCGACCTACAAGGTATATCAAGAAGTTTGTCCCAATCGAATCTCCAAATCCACCCATCATTGCTCATCATCCCAAGTTTGGAAAATCAAATATTCCAAACTATCGACCAATCCATCTACATATTGTATCCCTCAACGTATTCCACCATCCACTTCAACATCCAGGTATGTGCAGGATCATCATGGAAAAAATAGGCCCTTAAGTGGCAAAAAATTAAGAAAACTCAGAGTTAGGTGACTTGACATAAAAAATTGAATAATTTATCTATATTATTTCAAAAATATGTAAGAATAGAATCTATAGAAAATTGAATGTAGTTTCTAAACTATTAGCTTTATTTAAAATTAAAAAAAAAATCTATTTGGTGAAAATTTAAAATTTCAATGCAGTAGTACTTAAATTTCAGGAAAAAATAAGAAGTAGGTGTCTGTCTAACCACCCTAACCACAATAAAATGATATTATTTTTTTATAATATTTTAGATATAAGTAGAGGACTCATGTCCCAATGTGATGCATATTTTTTTGTAATTTTTTTCCAAGAAAATAATTAATTATGAATTTTTTATTACAACTTTTTAAAAATATAAAAAATTGTATGTTTGACCACCTTAACTTGGTCAAAACTTCATGAAATTCAAATTTTATTTTGTTAATCTTATAGTGTGTGAAGCATAGAATGTGATGCATGTTTCAGATTCAAAAAATGTGATGTTGTTTGAAATCTATAGATTTTTTTCAATAAGCCTATCAATCAGGACTTTAGTTGTAATTCAAATAGAAAATGAATAATAATTATTTATTAAATTCAAAGTAAAGAATAATTTATATTAGTGGAAAACTGAGAATCTCCTTTAAAAACCCTTTTCGTTTCATCAATTTTGGGTAAAAAAAAGTCATCAGCCACATACCCATCATATCGCCACTTTTTTGCCCATCATCATCCTACACATACCCATCCATGGTATCCAACTCTTATATATTGACCATGTATTGGAAAAATCTCTTTATCATAAGGAATCTAAGGGAACTTTATCACGGTGTGCACATCTAGGTAAGGATAACTCTAGTATTGACAAAGAAGATGAAACAATCCAAGGGTTACATTCAAGTGGGTCTATATCTTAGAAAAACAACTCCTCCAAGTAGGATATTATTGGCACATCATGACAACAATAGCTATATCAACACCAGCATCGTCTACATCAGCACCACTAGGTAGTTCAACATGAGCATAAACTTTCCACAAAAAAAAATGAAATCATGAAAATAGTAAAAATAAAAATCATCCTCTAGTGAAAACCACTTTGGTGGTGCTTTGGGAAAGTACCATGACGAAAACTTGGAAAAGAGGCATCATGAGTAGAATCAAGCATCTATGTGCACCATTTCAAGTGGAAGCATCTCATCCCATCCATAATAAATCCTACATTCCATCCATCTTATCCATAATAAATCTAGGAATTCTTCATTATCTAATCCACTTTCATCCCATCTAACTTGTCTTGATCTTGGCAAAGGTTTGGTATGTACTTCTGACTTGCTTAAATGGTAAAAATATTGACATGAATCACTATCATTGGTCCTATCTTAACCAACATTATCTGAGCTATGATTCATTGTCAAAGAGACATCCTCTATCCAAACATGTTATTCTATCACAAGATAATTCTTGTCATCCTTCGCATTGTTAGGGTTAGAGATGGCAGATATCTAACAATTAAATGCAAATTTCAATTAATAAATAGAGAAACTAAAACACACATAGAATAAATTATAACACAGATAATTTAACGTGGTTCATTCAATCTGGGCTACATCCACCAAACCGCAACCATCCAATACTTTTATTATCCAGTGTAAAACCTATTACAATCTTGCGAATAATCTCATTTTTCATCATACTGAAATACCCATCCGAACCCCTTTTGTCAAGCTTAGAAGCTTCTATATTTTTTGGGTTCTACAAAATTGAATTTTTCCTTTTTTCATTGATTTTTCCCTTTTTTGGTGATCATGCAAAAAAGTAGGAGGAAATTTTTTCTTGGGGGCTACCACCCCCGAACCCCCACTCGGGGCCCGACCCTGCCCCGGACCCCTGCAAGGATAGGGGCTGGGGTGTATAGTATACCATGGGCTATATAGTATAGCATGATTAGTCACCACATACCAACAATCTCCCACTTGGAGACTAATCAGGCTCCATACCAACACAATCTCCCACTTGGAGACTGATCCTGGATGACACTGCTACAATTACAGCTCCCACTAGCAATAAGTACCTTGGACCTTGTTGCTCTATTATACTTGAATTCAACCTTGAAGACCAACCAAAGCTGAAGAGGAGCTCAGCTTCTCCCTTGTCACCACCTTCATAAACATATCCACTGGATTGACATCTGTATGTATCTTGTCCAGCTTGACCTAGCCATCCTCCAACACTAAACAAAGGAAATGATATCTCAACTATATGTATTTGTTTTAGAATGCAAAGTAGAATTCTTTGCAAGATGTATAGCACTCTGACTGTCTATAAATAAGTAATTTCTAGCCTGTTGTTTTCCCAACTCATCCATGAAAAGTTACAGCCATATCATCTCCTTTGCCACCTTTGTTGCAGCAACATACTCTGCCTCTATGGTGGATAACGCAACCACCTTCTGCAAGCGAGAAATCCAACTCACTGTTGTCCCACCAACTGTAAATACATAACATGTGGTACTCCGCCTAGTATCTATATCCCCTGTTAAATCTGAGTCAACATAGCCTTTTAAATCAGTATTAGAGCCCCCAAAACATAAACAATTATTGGATGTACCTCTCAAATACCTAAGAATCTATTTTACCGCATTCCAATGCTCAACTCCGGGATGACTCAAATACCTACTAACAGCTCCTACAACATGTGCAATATCTGGTCTCATGCATACCATGGCATACATCAAACTGCCTACAGCTGAAGCATATGGCACCTTAGACTTTTTCTCCCTCCTCTTTTGTCTTTGGACACATATCCTTAGTCAATTTAACATGACTAGGCAAAGGTGTGCTAATAGCTTTTTCATTCTCCATATGAAATCTCTGCAACACTTTTTCAACATAATTAGCCTGAGATAAAAACAATTTTCTATTTTTCCTATCTCTACAAATTTTCATACCAAGGATTTGTTTTCTTGCCCCCAAATCCTTCATAGCAAAATATTTTGCTAACTGTTGTTTTAGCTCACTTATGTGACCCATGCTAGACCCAACTACAAGCATGTCATCAACATATAAACACAAAACAATGTAGTTGTCATTATCCAACCTCTTAAAATAAACACAATGGTCAGAATTACACCGACTGTAGCCTTGCTCAGCCATAAAACTATCAAATTTCAAGTACCATTGCCGAGATGCTTGCTTCAAGCCATATAAACTTTTCTTCAATCTGCACACTAGTTTCTCCTTACCTTTGACCTCAAATCCTTGTGGTTGTTCCATATATATTTCCTCTTCCAAATCACCATGGAGAAAGGTTGTTTTAACATCAAGCTATTCTAAATGCAAATCTTCAGCAGCCACAATACTTAAAACAATACAATAGAAGTCATTTTAACAACAGGAGAAAAAATCTCATCAAAATCAATACCCTTTTCTAGCAAATCCCTTTACAACTAATCTAGCTTTAAATCTTTTCTTACCTCCATCCTCCTCTTTCAGCCTATAAATCCATTTGTTTGGTAAAGCCTTTTTACCTGCAGGCAACTTGCATAATTCCCAGTCTTATTTTCAGAAAGGAGTCCATTTCTTCTTCCATTCCATGCTCCCACTGAACCTTGGAATCCACCTGCATAGCTTCATCATAATATTCTAGTTCACCAACATCAGTTAACAACATAGTATACAAAGAGGGAGAGAATCTTTCTGGAGGTCTACTTAACCTTGAAGATCATCTAACAGGAGTTTGTGGTATTTGTTATTGCTGTTGTTGCCCAGCATGAGGAACCATTGAAACATCATTGTTTGGAATATCATCCAACACTACATAATCATTTTCTTTCTTCTCATGTTGCAGCAATAGATCTTTGTACAACACTTTCTCATTGAATATGACATCCCTGCTTCTCACAATTTTTGATTTTAAAATCCCAAAGCCTATAACCAAATTCATCAATGCCATTTCTAACAAATACACATTTCTTCGATTTTGCATCAAGCTTGGTTCTATTTTCAAAATCTACATGTGCAAATGCTTCACAACCGAAGGTTTTGAGAAAAGAATAACTCACCTTCTTACCTTTCCATGCTTCCTCTAGAATACCACAACCCAAAGGATTAGAGGGACCTCTATTAATTAAATAAATAGTAGTGTTTATAGTCTCTACCCACATTTTTAAAGGCAACCCAACATGCAATCTCATAGTCCATGCACGCTCCATTATTGTTCTATTCATGCGCTGCCACTCCATTTTCCTATGGAGTCCTTGGAACCATTTTTACCTATGAATACCATTAGAGGAACAATAATCTTCAAACTCTTTACTACAATACTCACCACCATTATCGATCTGAGACATTTTAACCTTTTTCCCATCTCATTCTCAACCAATTTTCTCCATTTTTTAAAAGTTTCAAATACATCAGATTTCTGCCTAAGAAATAAATCCATACCTTCCTAGTTGCATCATCAATGAATGTAACATAATACAAAGAGCCACCAAGAGAAGATACCTGAGCTGGTCCCCATACATCCGTATGCACAAGCTCCAATTTCTCATCTTTCTTTTGCTTCCCATCCTTGAGAAAACTAACTCTCTTTTTTTTTCCATACACACAACTTTCAAAGAAATCCATGTTAACACATTTTAGACCAAGTAAAACATTATTTGAATTAAGTACTTTCATACCTTTTGCAATCATATGCCCAAGTCTATTATGCCATAGTGTTGATTCAAAGTCCACAGCAACTGTATGATCTTCTACCTGCTAAACTGCAACAACTGTTCCTGAACATTGACCTTTTTCTATAACAATTAAAGTAGAAGGAATAATATGACCTGTACAAAGATATAAGGTGCCTACTTTCACACTTTTTGCTACCACTAAGGCACCCTTTGTGACCCTCTAGTTTTTATCACTAAAAGTAACAACACAACCTTCATCATCTAGTTGCCTTGCTGAAATTAAATTTTTGCTTAACTTTGGAACATGCTTTACCTTATGTAGTAGCCAATGATTCCCATTCTACAACTTAATCGTGATTCTTCCCTTTCCAACAATCTGATAGGGTACGTTATCTCCTAAATAAACCAGCCCAAAATCTCCTTGGACATAATCAAGAAAATAACTTCTATGGGGGGTAGCATGAAATGAAGCCCCTGAATCTAACACCCAAGAATCATCAGCATTATCAGGGGAAAGAATCAAAGCATCCTCATCAGATTTATTACTTACCACATTTGCCTCTTTACTTCCTTCCTTTTTGTCTCCTTTATTTTTCTAAGACCAACAATCTTTCTTCAAATGACCCAACTTACCACAGTACCAACAATCCCTCTTGTCTCTAGATTAGGATTTTTCATCCTTTGATTTTCCTCGTGACTTCCCATGATTTCCAGAATTGTTTCCTCTCTCCTTTGTTCTGCCCCTGCTTTCTGCATTCAAAACACTGCCTAATGTGGATGTTCCACCTAAGCTTTTCCTATGAATTTCCTCGCTCAAAATAACACCAACAACATCATCAAACTTCATTGTATTCAAACCAGAAACAGAATTGCTAACAACCCTTACCAATCAAAGTTATTAGATTTCCACAATCCATAAGAGTTATGAATAGCTGTTTCTGGATTTGATTGTGTAAGCTTTTTTGAATCAACGTTTCGAATCACACTCCGTGATCCATCATCAGGATAGAGAGCTCAAGGATATGAAAATTTGTTGCAGACCTAATAGGTATAAGAAGAGGCAGAAGAATGTTAGAGGGATAGGAGGCACAAGGCCCAAGGGATGGTAATCTAGAAAAATAATAATATAGAAATTAAAAAATAAATAAATAAAGGAGACAATTGATAATTACAAGAACCAATGACCATATAAAGAAATGCAACCAAATTATCAATTGTCTCCTTTATTTATTTATTTTTTAATTTCTATATTATTATTTTTCTAGCTTACCATCCCTTGGGCCTTGTGCCTCCTATCCCTCTAACATTCTTCTGCCTCTTCTTATACCTGTTAGGTCTGCAACAAATTTTCATATCCTTGAGCTCTCTATCCTGATGATGGATCACGGAGTGTGATTCGAAACGTTGATTCAAAAAAGCTTACACAATCAAATCCAGAAACAGCTATTCATAACCCTTACCAAGCTATTCTAGCTTTCAGGAAAAGAACATAGAATCAAAAGAGCCCTCACTTCTTCATCAAATTTTACTTTTACAGAAGTTAATTGACTAGTGACCATATTAAACTCATTTAAATGATCAATAACTGACACACCTTCTACCTTTTCCATATTAAATAAATGCTTCATAAGAAATACCTTATTCAAAGCGGAAGGCTTTTCATATAACTTCGCTAGGGTTTCCATCAACTCTTGAGTTGTCTTTGCTATTGTAATATTGAATGCCACCGATTGTGCCAGGCACAAACGAATACTACCAAGAGCCTTTCTATCCAAGATCTCCCAATCCTCATCTGATATTGTTCTGGGTTTCTAGGTTTTCCCTTTCAATGGCCGCCATAAATCCTTTTGATAGAGATAGTCCTCCATCTGCATCTTCCATAACTGATAGTTCTACCCATTAAACTTCTCAACCTTCTTGCCCTTGTATGCCATTGTTCCTACTCAACTATGATACTCCCACTCAACCGTGAGATCTTTCTTATAGACAATAATCGAAACACAACCCACTCTGATACCACTTGTTAGGGTTAGAGATGGCAGATATCTAACAATTAAATGTAGATTTTAATTAATAAACAGAGAAACTAAAACACACACAGAATAAATCATAAAACATAATTTAACGTGGTTCACCCAATCCGGGCTACATCCACCAAACCGCAGCCATCCAATACTTTTATTATCCAGTGTAAAACCTATTACAATCTTGCGAATAATCACGTTTTTCATCATACTGAAATACCAACACGCATACCCATCCATCAATCCATTCATTTATCCATGTATCCACCCATATCATTATATGCATTGCTAGACACTAGGGGTAGATACATATGGCTTGCTTCAGGAAGAAATCTTGAGCTATATCCTATAACTTATGTGTTGATCTAAACATTTGCAAAAGATAAAATCAAATTGGTCAAATCAATTGTAAGAAAAAATCTAAATCATTAGCCCATGACACATTTTGACTACAAGATATTCCTTATCAAGCTTTATATTTTTTCAAAAATCAATCCAACCAATCCATATCATTTGAATCTACCTTGCACTTCAACATCACATCAAATCTTTCTAACAAACTTTGTTCCAAACCAAGCTTCAAAATCTTGATCAATCTTATCCAATCAATCCATCATCATCTCAGGATATCCTTCCCAATCCTCATATTGCTTAAACACTACTCTTGCATTGTTGTGCATCCTCAACAATGTTATCATCATCAAGCCATCAATCAAATCAATCAACCCTAGCTTTTTTTAAAAAAATCCAAAAATTGGTCACTAAAATCATCACATATCCATGCACTCATCAACATTGTGTGAAAAATCCAAAATATTCATAACACATCAAAATCCCTAAAAAGGTTAAACATTGAAAATCCAAAAAAAAACCCATGTTGAACTATGAATCTCTAAGCTTGAACATAGGCAAGCCCATCATTGTTGTGCCCCTGAGGCACCTAAGGTTAGTCCTTTAGGATTTCATCATAATAAATTGGAAATCCATCAATTGTTATTATCTCATTGTCAATAAGTCGAGTTAGTCAAACTACGTGGTCTTTGCATGTATAACGTAGGAAAATATTATCTTTGACTAGCCCCCAAGACCCCTAGGATATTCTTTTAGGTTAGGTTCTTGGTTGAAACTTAGAAAATCCCTAAACATCAAAATATCAGAAAACCCCTAAGCATTCAAATACCAGAAAAAACCTTAAACATTTGTAAAATCTTAGAAAATACCAAAACATTCAGATAACAGAAAACAAAAAAATAATAGAAAAAATTCAAAATACCTAAATAAAATCAAATATTTTAGAAAAACCCTAAATAGCCTCAAATAAATTGAAAACCAAAACATTCATATAAACTTTCAAAAAGACCAACAACAACATCAAAACATTTTCAAAAAACACCAAAAACATTGAAATATTTTAGAAAATCCAAAACCACCCATCCCATTTCACTTTCACGTGCAATAAACCTTCACGGGCATAATAAATCAACCATCATCTTCAAACTGTGGCAAAACAAATAGGAAATAAATATTGTAAGTCGTAAAGTGAGCCTAAGTGTCAAAATCTAATGTCTAGATCATAAGTGAACAAGTTGGTGGAGTTTATATTAAGGGCTTATCATAAACCTCATCCTAATCAAACCATCTGATAAGATATCCTTGGATTCATCCTTCCTGGGATGGACATCAAATGAGAAATCACTTTAGCTAAATTAACTAGAAAGATATATAGATAACATTGATTGATTGTCTTTGATCTTTTCTTCTGATTTATCTCAATGACCCATTCCTAGGACCTCTTGATGATGTCTATCCAAATGATTTAGAGAGAAAGGAATAGGGAATTGATCATTATCTTTTGTTTTTTGTGCTTGTGGGTATTCTTGTAAAATAATCTTGGGGCATACTTGCTTAGTTGTGTGTAGGGAGGTTATTTAGAGTAGATTGTTTAATATTGTGTATGCTTTGGTCCAAGATATTTTGAACTACTAAACTACATTTTGATGAGGTTTTTCTATAACAGGATGTGAACATGAACTATCCTATCTCTTTGTAGAGTCAAAGTCTATTACACTAAATACAACACCATCTTGGTTATTAAGACCTTGATGTTGTGTGTCTATGTGTTATATCAAAACTAAGAAATGATGGAAAATCCTAATCCCAAGATATAATAAAATCATCATTCATCTCTCATTACCATCTCTAATAAAGTCTTGATGGATCATAGACTTGTTGGAATTTTTTTATCAAAATCAATGGTCAATCCATCCATCTTATTCTTATTATTCTTCTATCTTTACTAACATTTCTATCCAAGTATCAAATGTGTGTCATATATCAAAATATACATGAGGCTACCCATGTCCGATGACTTTTTGTACATCACCAAATCTATCTACATCAAACATTTGTGCTTTCTAGTCCTCTCTAGGTTGAATTGATCCTAAATCTTTATTGAGAAATCAACCCAAAATTCAAAATTTCTGCCTAAATTTTTGAGGGGGAAAGGACCAACTTATTCCTTTTGCTGGGGCAATAGTCGAGCATTCAAAATATCATAATTTTTTTATTTTTTATTTAAGTAGCAATTTCAATCGAAAAGGAATCGGTATTTAAACCAACATAATAGGTACCTTGCTTCAAAGAGGGGCAAAATGTAGACACTTAAAAATGTTCTAAATGATATTATGCACTCAAATTAGGTATACTAACACCATTTCATCATCAAACCCATCCTCTTTTTCCTTAATTGATTAAATTTACCTAGCTATTTAATTAATTATGTCATTTGCATCTGTTAATCTAATTAATCTAATTAGGTTAATTCACCCCCTTTCATGCTAGCATTTCATCTTATTAAATTAAATGCATCAAGTTATTTAATTTCAGTCCCTAAGTCATCTTATTTAATTAAATAACCCTAAGTTATTTAATTAAATATCATATCATTATCTCCCCTTTTCATTAAATCATTTATTTAATGAATATTATGTAGTTCCCCTAATTGACATAATTAATTTTATTTTTTAATTGTTAATTACTAATAAATCTAATCTTCCCACTTGTAAGGAAATATTCCTCCTTTGCACATTCCTCCAAAAGAAATATTCCCATGGAATATTACTTCCCCCTTTTGCACATTAAAAATTTGTTTTAATTTGCTAAATATCTATTTCCCTCACCCATGAGAATATTCTCTTTTCTCACTCATTCGAAAAAGGGAATATTCTTCTTCCTAACAAACATACAAGACTTGTTGTGTGCAATTTTTGAGTGTGCTTGTTTTGAAGAATATGAGCCCTTGATTCTTTCCTTGATACATGTGATCATTGATTCTCATTTGTTGATGAGAATCCATGATCCATGTTTCATCTTTCCTCCATCCTTGACCATTGATTAACCTTTTTTATCTCAACCCTTCATTTCTCATTTTTCCTCCTATAAGTAGGTCACTATTTGGAGACAAATGGATCCACCTTTTAACAACAAACTTATGTTGTTAAAATCACTCTCACTTGCATTCACATTTAACATCATTTTAGCTTAATTTACTTGCATCATATAAGCTTAGCTTCCATTAATGGCTTCCATGATAACATAAGTTCATCCATTTAGTATTATGTAATTAAGGTTTCAATATTTTTAGCTTAAAATCCATTTAGATTAGCTTTTCATACACCCATATAGATCATATTAGTCTACATCATTTTAAAATGGATTGCATCATGTTAATTTAGCATTTAAATTATTTTTTCATACACATCTTTCATCAGTTTCGTCAATTCTCTTTAATAGAATTGGTTAGAATATGCTCATTTATCCACCAGATTGGGAAAGTGTCACCATTGCATATCAATGCGGCACCACTCCCCCAATAGGATAAGTTTCAATGTATTAGAATATGTGTTTTTGAAGCTTTCATTATTTAGAATGTTAGTTTTAATGGATTCCTAGTTTATTTTTTATTAATTGATCTTATTGTATTGATGTTTAGTGGCATAGTTATGCTTTGAATCCTCATGGATCAAGTGTAGTTGGGCCATACTAAGCCATTGGTCACAATTATATATTTATAATTTTTCAAAGGAAAATGGGTTGAGATGTTGAATATTCATTAGCATGGTTGTAGAACCAAATAGAAAATAGAGTGGTAGATTTTTCCTTGTATTTATATGGTGTTGAGTGTAATATTGAATGTATAAGTTTGGCCTCAATGTCTCACCATTCCACTTCTTTTGTAATCCATTAGATGAATGATACAAATTAAAACCTTTGGTCATTAGAATGTCTCCATGAGTATTTCATGTACTTTTGTTAGTCTAGCTAACTATCTTAATCACAATTTCTTATTTGATTTTTTTCTTTGATTGGTTTACATATGCAAAGGCTACAAAACCCCTTGCAATTTTTTTTGTAAGGTATCCTTTCAAAGAAATACAAGAATTTTGTTAGTTTTTTATGGATAATTAAGATATGTCCATGTGATTGATTTGAAATAACTAATGTTTACAATATTTACATCTAGAGTTTATCTTGTGTGTGGTATTGATAAGAATTTTCCTCCATGCATCTTATATGAGGTGCCATCTTGTTTACTACTTTAGTGATTCTCTATGATCATGTGAATTCTTGACTCTATTTCCCATATGAATGAAGGTGCCTATATGTTATTTATTACAATAGCCACTTTCTTAGAGAGGTGTTTCATCCTTGGTTTAGGGTAAACTAGCACATTGGTGCCTAGTAACAATCCAATAGGATCTTCATGTGTTTTGAATATGGTTTTCTTCAAGGTCAATTTTATCATTGTTTTCCCTTAGTCTTTTCAAACAATACACCGCAAGGAACAAATTAAAATGCTAACAATGCTAACTAAATCTAATTGTTGCTAAGGAATTCAAAAGGATTACATTTCATGATTTATGAAAATATAGATACTTAGTTTCTCACTATTTCAAGACTATAAAAAATGATACATAAATTTATTTTGAAGTTATGTTAAACACAAATAATTTTTGCACATAGAGAACATATAGACTAGAAACTATTTTGAGACCTTTAGAAAAACATTGTTGTTCAAGAACATATTTGTTGATTCTAATGCATTATTGGCACTTGAATATTGAAACAACTCTTATCAATAAAGGCCAAAGTTGGAACAGATTTCTACTCCTTTCAGCTATCACTAAAGAGTAGTCTTGTCTTAAAGAGTATTTCCATAGGATTTACACTTGAATATTGCTTGAAGGGAGACAAACTTATACTTATTCAACATTAAATTATAGTGGCCCCTATTTTAAAATTGGGTTATTTTAATTGTAATATAAATTAAAATTCAAAATTGGAGGAAAAATTAATGAGCTTCTCATCCTTGGGAAACCTTTAAATACAAAATGTGACATTGTAAAGGATTGCAAAATATTCATTCACTCTTTTAATAAAATTTACATTGTTTTTCTACCTTTCTTTTTTGGTTTTTATCATAAGATATGCTATCCTAAACTTTAATCTTTGATTCACTTGAAGTATTTTATGGATTCAATGAGAGCATCATATCATTGATGTTTTTATCATTATAAGACATTCTATTGGTCAACTTGGGCATTATAATACAATATTATATGAAATATTATTCTTTCATAAAGGCTATGGGAGTTGTGCTTTTAATTTGCACCTAAAATAAGGTGATTGTCTACACTTTCTTTAATATTTGATTGATCCCTAGAAGATGTACCTTTTTGTGTCAATGTCCATGTGTAACCTAGTCATGAAAGAAAAGTTTCAAATTGGATTTGTCTACTTGTACATTCAAAATCAAGAATTGGATAAAAATAGGCTCAAATTGGATTATTTTCATTATGTTAGATTAAGGTTCGCTTTATATATAGTGTTAGCTAGTACTTGGTCAAATAATATAAAATTAAACTTGTAGCATTGAGAAATGAGTAAATATGTATATTTCGG
This sequence comes from Sequoia sempervirens, assembly GCA_007258455.2. Classification (NCBI taxonomy): domain Eukaryota; kingdom Viridiplantae; phylum Streptophyta; class Pinopsida; order Cupressales; family Cupressaceae; genus Sequoia; species Sequoia sempervirens. The sequence goes on along the minus strand of VDFB02154279.1, from coordinate 313,390 downwards.
CATGTGAGGTATAGAGTTCTACTCTTTTTTTTTGTGTTGTTAGTGACTTAGTATTCATTTTTTAAAAATAATGTATCTTAGATTAAGGTTATATATTTGAACATTTTGGAAATGGTTATGGCCTATTTAACCAACCTAATAACATAGGATAAGATATAGGTGTCAAAAATGTGTCATAAGCTAATGGTAGATAGTGATGGACAAGCTTGTATTATTTACATCTATAGATAGAGGATGTAGCATTCATTTCTCTTATCATTTGATGTATATAAAATAGTTACTTTATGTTCTATTTTTTATTTTTTTATATGTATAATATGTGGTAAAAGTGTATCCCAATGTAAATATAAGAGATAAATAATGAACTAATTGCATTACATGAAATGTAAATTACCAATACTTAAAGGAGGATTGAGTAGTTACATAGCTATTGTTATGAACAAACTTTATTAATTCTAATTATTACTAGTTTGACTGATAATTACATAAACCTACATATCTATAAATAACATAAATGATTAATTATTCTCGAAGATCCCTAATTAAGCTCAAATATGGCAAAGTGATTAATGGTATAAATAGCATAAGTGATCAATATTACATTTTACAAATTGTGTCATGTTCTTTCATTTTTTGCTTCAAACTTCTAAATTTTTTCACTTTTTATGCAACTTCCTTCTAATTCAATGTTGAATTATATGTAAATCTATTATGATTAGTAAAAATTATGAAAAAGAATGGTTCTATATTGTCAAAATTAAACAAAAAAAACTTATAATTAAAATTTTAATTCTACAAACATGAAAATATTACTTGAGATAATAAAATTTGATCTAAAAAATTCAAATTTTATTCTTCTACATTTTCAAGTGAACAAAATGGTGCTAAAAATTTGGATTATGAAAAATATGATGGTACAAAAATTCAACATCATAAAAAAGTGTTTCCTTGTCAGAAAAATTGTACTAACAAGAAAAAAGTAGGGAATGTGGACCTACTTCATAAGTTTTATGCCTTTTTTACCATTTTTAGTAAAGGCCATTTGGTGCTCACCAAATAAGCTTTACAAATATTTTCTAACCCTTCACAAATTAGGAAAGAAAATAGAGAGAGATAGAATAGAATAAGAGAAATAAATAATGCAATGAAATGAGTGATAGAGAGATACGCATGCCAATAACCTAAACCCTAAACCAATACCCTAACCCTAAACCCTAAAACATATACCCTATACATGATAATGTGTCATAAACCTTGTACCATCAATCTTGTACCTAAACCCTAAGCCCTATATCCTAAACCCTAGAACCTACATACTCTAAACCTTCTATCATCACTCACAAGATGGACAAACTAGTCAATAATAGGTTAAACACTATAGCTAATATTGTCACTGATTCTAAGGTTTTTCTTGATGAACATGTTTCAAATTCTAAGGGTATGGGCTCACAAAATAGTATATCTAGGTCTTCATAGGTAAAAAATAAGAAAAAAAAATTATCGTGAAATGCTTCAATTACATCAGGCATAGCTAAATTGTTTGGTAATGGCACTAGAGATGGTATTGGCCTACAATTATTATGACAAAGGATTTCTCTTAAAGGTTGATTATCTTCTAGACCTCAAATGCCTCATATTAGACACTGATAATTTTGCAACCATTACATGATTTGGGAGGCCCAACATTAATGACTACACCCTTCAACCATGCACCTTCATAACTAGTTTGATTGCTATAACACTCCACCAAGATTCCTCTTAGGAACTCCATTTTAATCCCATAACACTTTACCAAATATCCTCAACCTTAAGCCCTATACCCTATACACTTAACTATGTAAACTATCCCTAAAACCTCAAACCTATACTTAAACCTTACTCCCTAAATATTATACCTTAAAGCCATATCTCTAAATAGATACCTTATACCATACCCTCACACCTATGTACCTAATATCCTCAACCCTAATCCCTATACCATATGCACTTAGCACTATACCCTCAAACCTAAGCACTATATCGGTAATGGGACAATAATGGATAGGTAGAGAGGTAAAGAGGGAAGGAGGGAGATACTTGGAGATAGGAAGAGTGAGAGGGTGGGAAGGATAGGTAGTGGTTAAGAGAATGGAGAGATATGTGAAAGAAATAATAAGAGAGAGAGAGAAGAAGAAGAGAGAGGTAGGGAGGAAAGGATATATATGGGGGTAAGGAGGGAAGGCAAGGTAGAGAGGGAGAAAGGAAGAGAGAGTGGGAGACACCTAGAGAGGGGAGAGAGAGAGGGAAGAGAGTGAGAGAGAAAGGTAAGTATTAGTAGAGGAGTAAAAATGGATGGATGGAGAGGTATACATGGAGAGAGTGAGAGAAATAGGGAAGGAGGATATGGAGAGGTGATGACATATAGAGGGGAGGGAGAGAGAAGAATGAATAGAAATAGATTGCTAAGGATGGATGGAGAGGAAAAAAAGGAATGATTAAGAGACCTAGAGAGGCGATAGGTAGATAGGTGAAGAGGGAAGAGAATAAAATTAGATATAGAAGTTCACAAAGAGGGAAAGAGGGATAAGGAGTAAGGGAGAGAGGTGGAGAGGAATGGAAATAACTAGAGAGGGGAGAGATATAGACGTGAGATACCTATATCCTAAGGAGAGATGAGGGAGAGGTGAGAGACATAGGGGAGACAGGAGTGAGAGAGATAGAGAAACATAGAGGTGGGTAATGAGATAAGGAGTGAGAGGTAGAGGGGTAAAGAGGGAAGGAGGGAGAGACCTAGAGATGGGGAGAGAGAGAGGATAGGAGGGAGAGGTAGTGATCAAGAAAATGGAGAGAGATGGAAAATTAAAAATAATAGAGGGAGAGAAAAGGACGATAGAGGTAGGGATGTAAGGATATAGATGAGGGAAAGGAGGGAAGGCAAGGTAGAGAGGGAGAGAGTGAGTGGGAAAGACCTAGAGAGGAAAGAGAGAGAGAGAGAGAGAGAGAGAGAGAGAGAGAGAGAGAGAGATAGAGGAGTATCAACCTAGAGGATTAACAAGGGATGGAGGGAGAGGTAGACATGGAGGGAGTGAGAAAAATTGAGGAGGTAGGTAGGGGAGGGAGAGAGAATAGTATATAGAAGAACAAAGAAAAAGAGATGTCTAAGTAGGGATTGACAGGTAGACAAGTTGTGATGGAGAGACCTAGAGAAGGGAGAGGTAGAGAAGTGAGGGATAGAGAGAGGTGAGAGAGATAAGAGAGGGAGAAAGAAAGGGAAATATTGGTAGAGTAACAAAGTATGGAGGTATTGGTATACATGGAGGGAGTGAGAGACATCAGGATGAGATAGAGAGGTAATGATGTAGAGAGGGAAGGGAGAGAGAAGAGGATAGAGAGAAAAAAGAAGAAAGATATGGCTAAGGAGTGATGGAGAGATAGATAAGGAGTGACTAAGAGACCTAAAAAGGGGAGAGGTAGAGAAGTGAGGGGGGAGGGAAGTAAATTTGAGAGACAAGTTCAAAAAGATGGAAATAGGGGCAAGGATTGAGGGAGAGAGGTGGGGAGGGAGGGAAATAACTAGAGAGCTTAGAGAGATATAGAGGTGAGAGACCTACAACCTAGGGAGAGAGGGGTGAGAGACATAGGGGAGAGATAGGTGAGAGATATGGGTAATGAGAAAATTAAGGAGAGGTAGAGAGGTAAAGAATGAAGGAGGGAGAGACTTGGAGATGGTGAGAGAGAGAGGGGGTGGGAGGGAGAGGTAGTGCTCCAAATAATTTGAGATAGATGGGGAAGAAATAATAATAGAGGGAGAGAGAAGAAGAGAGAGGTAGGGAGGTAAATATATAAATGGGGGTAAGGAGGGAAGGAAAGGTATAGAGGGAGAGAGTGTGAGAGAGAGAAGATCTAGAGAGAGAAAGGGAAGTATTGGTAGAGGAGTAACAAGGTATGGAGGGAGAGGTATACATTGAGGGAGTGAGAGACATATGGAAGGAGGAGATAGAGAGTTGATGATGTAGAGAGGGGAGGGAGAGCGAAGAATGAAGAGAAATGGATGGATAAGGAGGGATAGAGAGGTAGACAAGGAGTGATTGGGATACCTAAAGAGGGGAGAGGGAGAGAGGTGAAGGGGAGAGAGAAGAAAATGAGAGATAGAAGTTCACAAAGAGGGAAGGAGGGATAAGGTGGGAGGGAGAGAGGAGGATACAGATGGAAATAAATAGAGAGTGGAGAGATATAGAGGTGAGAGACCTATTGCCTAGGGAGAGATGGGTGAGAGACAGAGGGGGAGAGATAGGGGTGAGAGATATAGAGGGGGAGAGGTGGGTAGTGAGGCAATGAGGTAGAAGTAAAGAGATAAAGAGGGAAGGAGGTAGAGACCTACAGATGGGGAGATATAAAGGTTGGGAGGGAGAGGTAATGATCGAGAGAATGGGGAGATATGGGAAATAAATAATAATAGAGGGGGAGATAAGAAGAGAAAGGTAGGGAGGCAAGGATATAGATGGAGATAAGGAGGGAAGGAAAGTTAGAGAGGGAGTGGGAGAGACCTAGAGAGGGGAGAGAGAGAAGAGAGGGATACAAAATGGAAGTATTAGTAGAGGAGTAAGAAGGGATAGAGGGAGATGTACTCACAGAGGGAGTGAGAGACATAGGTAGGAGGAGATAGATATGTGATGACCTAGAGATGGGAGGGAGAGAGAAGAGGAGAGAGAGAAGAATGAAGTGAGAGAGATAGAGTATGGAGAGAGGTGGGTAATTAGAAAAGTAGTGAGAGGTAGAGATGTAAAGAAGGAGGGAGAGAATTTGATATGGGGAGAGAGAGGGTGGGAGGGAGAGGTGGTAATCAAGAGAATGGATAGAGATGGGTGAGAAAAAATAACGAAGGGAGAGAGAAGAAGAGATAGGTAGGGAGGAAATTATATATATGGGGTTAAGGAGGGATGGAAAGGTAGAGAGGGTGGGAGAGACCTAGAGAGGGTTGAGAGAGAAGAGGGTAAGTATTGGTTAAGAGGGAAGGAGATAGAGAGGGAGTGAAAGGTAAAATTTTGACTGTCTATCATCAATCATAAACCCTAAACTCTAAGCCTTATCAAATTAGGGGAAAGAGAGAGAAAGAGAAAGTGAGGTTGGTTTTATCATTTATATTTGGCACTTGCCAAATGATGCACTTTCATTTGGTCAGTACAAAATTTGGTGCTCACCAAATGGCTTGCATTGGGAAATACCAACCCTTTTGGTTGGATTTTCCTTGAGCATCCAACCCTAAGGGTTGGACAACCATCTCATGTCAAAGACATGATTTTTTCAACGGGTGACAAAATTTCACACAATTTTCGGCCACATTCTCACCATTAGTTTTGCATGTGTTTCAATGTAAATTTATAAAAATAATACCATGACGATGTTAAGCTCTCTCTTAGTTAGCTAATCGTATAATTTTTTTACATTTTGATTATGTTAAGGTTTTCATCTTTAACTTCTTTTATTAGGGTCTCCATTTTTTGTCAAAAACCAACATGTGATAGTTTTTGTATATTATTTTACTCATTTGTCAAATTTTGAATCAAATTACATTTTTAGAAACTAGACTCCATTCTACACATATTGAAAGAAAAAAAATTGGTTTTTCAATTAATTTAAAAAAAGGGGGGGGGACACACTTAATTCATAATTTTTAGGATGTGTCTACTTCAAAAATTAGTAGAATATTATATATTCATTAAAAAAATAGCTGAAAATTTTGCATAAGCTACATGGTGTTAGCTAAGTTCTCATTGAAGCAATTTTTGAAATTCTACAAAAAATTAACATTTTAGGGGGAGCACAATAGATGCTATGCTATTTTTTTTATAAAAAAACAAGACCACTTTGTGTGATCCCCCTTTTGTAAACCCTTAATCTTCAATATTTCAAAAAAAACAGTATTTTATAAAGTATATTTGAAGCACTACAACTCTTTTTCTTATTGTATCTTCAAAATTTGAGCATAATTATCTTCATTTTCTCATCAAACATCATAATTTACTAATTTCAAAAAAAGTGGCATCTTAAGAGCCCTTTTTGTGTCACAAGTTTGTGCACTTTCCCTTATTATAATCCCTAGTCACCCAAGAATAAATTATTAAGATCTTATAGACCAAGGAAATCTTAGAGAATAAGATATTCCACTAACCCAAGCTCAAAATCCACTATTCATCTTCATAAAAAAGGTAGACAATCTATGTTAGAATATATCCTAAGGAAAGACAAATAATCCATTATTAGGTACCTATAAGCAAGGGATAAAAGCTTCCCCCAAACTATCAACTTGAAAATCTAGGTATGAAAACCATCCCAAATCAAGAAATAAACATCCCTAGAAAACTTATAGCATTAAACCCCATACCCATCCATACCAATCTTGATTCTAATTTATCCATCCCCATGAGTCTCAATCCCTTGACCAATAAACCACTAATTCCAAATGACATATGTGTCCATCCCCATCGAGAGGAATTTTTTCGAGCATAAGAGGAACTTTCATGCTTAAACCAATTGCAAAACCAATTTTTTTTTTACCAATTACATGTCCTAAATGAACAACTAATAACCCTTTCTCCCTACACAAATTTCCCATCAAACAAAATTTCAAAGCTAAAGTGTGATCAAATCCTCTAATCCAATGAACTCAACATGGCTATGAAGGATGTTATCCAAGGGTTACTAGCAAGGAATCACAAAATTAAATCTCAAGAGTTGTGGCATACCCCGAGGAGAAGTGTGAACATATTAATATTGTACAAAACTCCCTAGCATGATCATTCTTGCAAATCAATCCACAAAAAATATTAAACAAATTCTACCCACCCCTTCCATGCTATCCATAAAATCTAAGATCCATATACCTCAAAAAAACCAAAAAAATATAAATTATCAATACTTGAAATATCAAGCTCATAGAAAGCTTGATTATATCATAAAATAAACATCAAGATACCTATCTAACACATGATAAAATTTGTCCAAAAAAAACTCAAAATAAAAATTCTTACATTGATCCCATTAATCAAATCTTAGAAAAATATCCTCTTGATCCTTGTTGACTCCATCCAAGAGCCAAAATTTGATGGTATAGAGTTGAGGGATAGTGTTTGTGGTTAAGGGAATAGGGTAAAGTTTATAAAGTATAGAGCTTAGGGTTTAGCATATATTAGGTATAGGGTTGATGTTATTGGGTTTACGGTTGAGTGTATAAGGTATATATTTAGGGTTGAGGGTATAGGGTTTAGGATTTAGGGTTGAGGGTATAGGGTTTATGCTTTAGGGTTGATACATATAGAGTTTAGGGTTGAGGGTTTTGTGTATAGGCTTTAGCACTTATAGTTGACGAATAGTGTTTAGGGTTTAGGGTACTATGATTTAATGTATAGGGTATAAGGCTTAGGGTTGAGGATATTGGGTATAGGGTTGAGGTATTGGGTTTACAATTGAGGGTGCAAGGTATCTATTTAGGGTTGAGGGTATAAGGAATAGGGTTTAGGGATGAGGGTATAGGTTTTATAGTATAGGGTTGATGATATATGGTTTAGGCTTTAGGTTTGAGGGTGAAAAGGTGAAAATTTGTGGGATCTCTTTCACCTTTAGGGTTTTGGACCTAAAAGAAGAGAGGAAATTCTCACACTCTTCACTAAAAAACAAACCCTTGATATTTTAATGCAAAGGAGATTGAAATCTAGCAAATGGACTATACTAAAGGCTAAATGAAATCTAATGAGTAGTTCACCACAAAGTTTAGAGTTGGAAAAGACAATGCAATACAATATGAAATACTAAACCCCAATTGAATGAAAAATAACCCTAAATGACCTAGAAAGATGAAAAGAATGCAACAGAAAGATATGAAATAAAAATTATGCACCTGGGAGACTGAAGAATGAAGAATGGAGGTCTGAAATTCTAGAAAATATGTTGTTAATTTTGACAGGGACTCATTCGCCAAGCTAGGTGAATCAGTCCAGTTTTTGGAAAAATGTGTAGATACAAGTTTCGGCCAAAAGGCTATCTATATTTGTGAAAATATTTGTCATATCTATATAGTCAGAATCATTCACCACTTGTGGAAAATCATTCTACTTCTTCTTTTTCAAAATTTTGGGACCTAACTATGCTCCTCTTGATCTACTATGCTCTTCTTGACTAGTTTCTGGATCTGAAAATGCAAATTGCCACCTATAGACCTTCTCCAAGGCTTGATGACAAATTTTCTCCAACTTTTCTCCTTCACAAATATACAATCTAGCCCTAAAGATCACACACAAGAAAAGGGGAAAATGTTGTGGGGGTTCGTGAATAGGGGTTTTCCTTGGTCAAACCCCTTGTTGGTAATTAAACATTGAAATGAAAGAAAATGTGAATGGAGAATGATGAATGAAAAAAATAAAATGTTACAACTCACCAAACCTTAGCAATAAGGTGCTACAAATATGCTTGAAATGGCTACAATGGATGTGGTTCTTGACTCTTGCTTGAAACACTTACTTGGATCATGAACTCTACATCACAATTGTTAGCACAATAACAAACATGAAGAATGAAATCTTTGACATGATGATTGGAAATTGAATGCTACTCTAAGATGCTTAATAATCCTCCCTTGAATGTCTTTTAATGCTCTTGTGAATGTGTAATCCTCTTGTGAACTCTCTTGAATGCTAGGTGTTAAGTATGAGTGAAAGAACCTTGTATTTATACTTAATTATACAAGAATTCTTGAAATTACAACACTACAAGCTGACATCAGATCTAGAAGAATAAAATCCTACTAGAAATTTGAATTAAATTTCAATTCAAGCCACACAAGATTCATTTTCCCAAGGTGGTGAATGAATCCCACCAAAAATAATGTTTGTGACCAAAAATTAAAAGTGCTTAGAAATGTATGAAACCTGCATCAGGGCCAAAAAGACCTAGGTGGGACTCATTCACCGAAGGTGGAGAATGAATCCCAAACATTAAATATGGGCCACACAAGCCAGGAACACCTGAATTATAATTGGTAAATGATTGGTGTCAGGATTATCCTTTAAAAGATGCAATAAATGAGACTTTTTGGTTGCAAAATAATGCCAATTAAAGCATAATAAAGCCCAATTATTAATGAAAATCCTAGAGAAATGTGAAAGTGTGTTACAACACTTTACAACACTTCAAATAAGGCTAGCTTAAGGTTTATTTTGATTAAAATTATGTTTATTATGCTTAGGTAATTGATAAAACCCTAGGTCGGTATTGGCATAGTGTGATGGTTTATAGGTGGCATTGTTGTTCTTTCCACCAAGGTTCAAACCCCATTGGGGTGGTATTGTTGAATGGTTTTATTGGTTGTATTCTGGTTCATAGCTCCGGTCAAAAGCATTTACCCCTTGAATAAAAAAAATTCATAGAACCCTAGAAAAGTGTGAAAGTGTGTTACAACACTTCACAATACTTTAGCAAGGCACCATTAAAATCCATTGGTTCACAATGGAAAAAGACCTAATGTGAATGTGTTATCCACATTGCAACACTAAATCAAGGAAAAATTAAGCCAAAATCCACAAGTGGGGCCCAAACGAGTGTGAAAATGTCAAGAGATCCATTTTACTATACTAGATTTAGCCCCCACTTTACTGAGAGGGCGAACTTGCTTCAAACTCACACTAAAGTAGACAACCATGCATCAAGGGGGGTTCAAATGTACTAATGCTAGCAAGATGATACAACAATGATCAAGAGGGGTGATCAAGCCACTAGGATCAAGATCCCATGACAAACCAACATATGCACAAAGGAAAATGCATGAGAATGATACAAAGAACAATGACAAGGCACAAGAATACACTGCCAAAGATGGAAAAGGGAAAAGTAGTGAAATAAAATAATTGGATCAAGCTTCAATTGTTTTTCCATCACAATGTGGATTAGATCTAGGTTTTTTTTTTTTTGAAAAATGCATACTCACTCTGAGGAGACCAAACTCCTAGCTATCTACTGGGTGAGAAGTACTAAAAGGTGAGAAACATACACTCATGGCTAGTATGCACTCACACACATGAAAGTGGCTATGGGGGAATTCATGCCTCAGATTGGGCCTCTTGCTTAAACCATACTAAAGTTATAACTCTTAATAACTTTAATAAGGTGCCACACAAAAATAATTTTCAAGCTTCATGAGGCAAGAAAAACTTTGTATGCTTGGAGCTCATGAACAAACAGGATGGCACTATAGGAATGCAAGTTGTTTTATGCAAGGTAGCCATATAGATCAACAAATTAAAAATGCAAAATAGGAAATGTTCAAAGGAGTCTTGCTTAGTTCATGCAAGATCTTTAACTTAGGGAAAACTATGCCTAATGTCTCCAAGAGAGGACCAATTATAGAATACAAAATTTTCAACTTAGGGGATGTAGTGTGTCACATTAAGCAACTAAGAGGAATGCAATATGCTAAGAGAGATCACGCTTCTAAAGAACATTAGACCCAATGTCATCCACAAAGAAAAAAATACATCATATGAAGTAAGAAGGTTGTACTAATAACCATGAAAAAGAAAATAAAAAAGAATAATGCATATGTATGCCCCCACTTTAAATAAATTGCTAAACACCATATTTCACGAGAAATTACTTTACACCATATTGTGAGAAATTACTTTAAAGTATAAAATGAAAAATGCAAATAGAAAAAGAAGAAATGAGAGCCAACTTGAAAAGTCCTATGCCAAGTCATATGTTTCTGAGTAAAGTTGTATCATGTAAGAGAAAAATAAAAGAGAGGGGTTGCCCCCAAAATGAAAATACCAAACACATAAGGGATCTATGGATTTGGGATCAGTATATTCTTTGCTACATTTTTTTTTAGAGATCTTGTAATTATCATCCCCCAAATACACATAGAACGAGAAGAATGACACAAAGAGAGTGATAAACAAAGAAAAAACTTTTAGGTCAACATGGAAGAGATATGAATGTCTCGATTCCTTGCGTCATCCCCAAAAGGAAAACGCAAGACAAATGAAAAAAAGAAAGTAAAAATACAAAAGGAAAAAAGAAGTCCTTTTGGGTCAACATGGAAGAGACATAGGGTGTGTCAATGCCTTGTGTCATCCCCAAAAGGAAAACACAAGACAAATGAAAAAGATATAAAAAAAAGGAAAAGGAAAAAGAAAATCCTTTTGGGTCAACATGGAAGAGACATAGGGCATCTTGATTCCTTGTTTCATCCCTAAAAGGAAGACACAAGACAAATGAAAAAGAGATAAAAATTTTGAAGTAAGAGATTTACGACATAGAGAAGAATTAGGGTACAAATAGAGGAATGCCACAAAGAGAGAGAGAACATCAAACAGAACATCACAGGGGAGCACATTACGCACATGCAATCACACAAAAGAAAATGAAAAAGAGAAGATGCAAACGACTAGTAAGGCAAATGTGAGTCAACCTATGAGCATTTCATCTGCCTCCCAATCATGTTTTGTGTATACTGAAGGTGGGCAACTAGAGCCAAAGGGACAAGAGCAAGTGTCGAACTAGAAGAAGCACAAGGTTCAACACTCTTTATAGGATTTTTTTATGGAAGAGGAAAATAATGTATTTGGTTCATTATACACCTCTTTGTCAATTTTAGTAACCTTTTCATCATCATCTAAGTTGATCACAATAGGAGGTCGAAGGAAAATTTCCATGAAAGATTTCAACTCTTGTTGTGGAGGTTGCATTCAATTGTCTTGTTTTGGGGTAGATTCATCATCCATTGCTTCAATCAAGTTTTGGTTTTGATTTTCTTTGTTTAATTCTTCATGCAACTCACGAGCAAGGGCAAGAAATCTACACCTACGCTCTCTAGCACCTTTGTTTCTTTTGGTTTTGTTTTCAAGTTGCATTTGTGTAGGAGTGGGTTGATCAACTATAGGTTTCTCTTCTTCCCTAAGGGGAGGAATGGAAGGAACCATAGGAGGTTGTTCAACCACTTTCTCTTTGGCTTTTGAACTTGTTTTATTCTAGAAGGTGTGATGGGGTTGGTTTCATTGTCTCAAGGTTGTTTGTAGGACGTAGGTGAAGTTTTTGTTTTAATTTGGTCTTGTTTGTTTGGTTCTTTTAGGTTCAAGCATAGTTTCGTCAAGGATGGTAGGTTAAGAGGTTGATGGGGACATGTTTTGGAGAGACAGTTTGACAATTTTCTTTGCTTTGAATTTTTGGTAGGATATGAAAAAGATTCCCTCTCGTGGCTATATAGGTTCTATGGGCTCAAACCAAAAGGCATATAAGGAAAACTTTCCTTTGAATGACAAAGGGTTGAAGCCACTATGGTGGACAGTGAATATTTCATTTTCAAAGGGAAACCTTTAAGCATTTATGCACAACTGAGGGGACAACTTTCATGGAGTGAAGCCATGGATGGCCTAGCTTTACACAAAACTGGTCTAACTACGAGATAATGGAGAATGTGACATCTAATGTTTTCGGTACTATCTGCAATGCTAAGGTGATCAATCCTATCATAGGGAAAGAAAAACCATTGTGTGTCCTGATCCATGCTTTCGGTTTATCATATTCATCTTGATAGAGTTCAAGAAAAAGAAAAAATTCCTTAGTGATCACATTCTCTCCACAAGTGGGATCTATTAATATCCCATTAGTGGGCTTATCATAGATATGGCCAACTATGTAAAGAGGACTATTCAAAAAATATTTAAGTATATCCTTAGAGGAGAAATTAATTTCAAGAGAATTCTTAGGTTGGCCCTTACAAGGGATGACATCTATAGCCCCTACCATTTCATCTATAGGATTGACATTGATAGCATTATTTAGAACAAAATCATTGTTTTCATCATTTGTATCAACATTCAACAAATCATTCTTTGTAGTTTAGTTGGATTTGACAAATGAAATATTATGTTTTGGCATGGGATTGGTGAAAATTTGTAAGTTTTGGTTTGGAGGGGCAATGGACTTATTTCCTTGATCACTAACACCTCCAATGGATAGATGGTCACAATCAATGAGATATTTCACAAGATGTTTAAGATGCTTGCAATGTTGTGTCTCATGTCCATTTTGTCAATGATAATGACAATAAGCATTTGATCTAAAGCTTGGGGGTAAGGGCTTATTAGGGTTAGGTGTTATGAGGAGATGCAAGGTAATCATTTGTTGTTCTAAAAGTTGGGACTTTGTGTTATGAAGGGTATCAAGTAAGGTGGTGAATTGTCTTTTGGGATCCCAATAGCTAAACGGTATAGTGGCCTTAACAGTAGCTACTTGGTTATTGACATTTTGAGTTGTTGGCTAAGGGGGATTAAATTAAAGGAACCCTTTGTTTTGTCTTCAAAATAGTTGGGAATTTTTTTGGTTTGCATGCTTGTACTTTTGGGGTCAGCTAGAAGTGGAGCTTGTATCCCGACTACTAACTGAATTTTGATAATTTTGATAATCATGGAGGGAAGTGCACAAGTGCATGAAGGATGGGAATTCATTATGGTAAGTTTTTCTTGAATCTTAGTTTTCAAGTTTTCTATGAACATTTTTTTAAGGTGTGGGTTGGGGACCTTGACATCAATTCGAGAATAAAGCAATTGATAGCATGAGATAAAATCAATTATATTTTCTTCTTCTTTTTGCTTGCATCTCATCAAATTGGACAAGGTCATCTTTGGAGTTATATGCACTTGGAAATGGTTTAAAAATTCCTCAACAAGTTCATTGAATGAATGAATAGACTTGTTTAGTAAAGAAGAGAACCATTCCAAGGTAGTATCTTTCAAGGACCTAGGAAAAACTTTTCCAATAGTTTATCATCAAGGAAAAAGTCACTACATAAGGTAGTGTAAGCAATAACATGGTTAGAAGGATCTCCCTTCCCTCCATATTTATCAAATATAGGCACGTCTACACCTTGTTGCATCAGTGTTTATAATATCTCCAAGGAAAATGAGTTTCTTTTTACATTTAATATAAAGGTGGACCATTTTGATTTTGGTTGATGGTGGAAATTTTCTTTTGAAGGGATGACATGGTTTGGAAAAGTTGAGTTATTAGACAGTCATTTCTCGTGTTATGAGATGGAAGTGATAAAGGTGAAGGGGTGTATGTGTTCATAGGACAAGTGAATGGAATGCCTATAGGTGGTGATTTAGGAGATATAACTTGTCATGCCACATAGGAACTAGGGATGCTAGCAAGAATACCCAAGGAAGGAATCACATTACAAAAGTGTTGCATTGTTTTTGTGACTTTAGGATTGGTGTAGCTAGGTATTAAGGCTATTGTTGTGGGAGGAGTAATTTGAGTTCCTCCATTACTTGTAACATTGCTTGTTGGTAAAGTACAACTAGTGGTTGGAGAGACATTTTCCAAACATTTGAACTATGTTCTTCACAAGGTCAAGCCTATCTTCACTTTCATGCATGCAATTAATGTTGTATATGGTGGGAATTGCACTACTTGAAATTTTTTCAAGGCTTATTTCATGTTGTAAGTTTACTAAATCCTCATGAATTTGAACTATTTTTTCTTGTAGGATACTATCATTCCTTGTTTCAACTTGCATGCTACTTGGAGGCAAATATTTGCTAAGGGTATTATCCATGCCTAGTGTACTAATGTCAATACTAGGAGTGGAAGCTCTAGATAACCCAAGATCAACAATGATTCTACTATCACAATATGACACGAGTCTTGAACTTCTCACAATGGTATTAGCAATAGGAAACTAAACACTCATACAAAGGCTACTAAATGCGGGGTGAATGCAAATGCAATGTAAGCTAAGAACAATGAAATGCTTATAACTAAAAATATAGAAATTGAAATAGAAAAGTAGAAAAAACAAACAAAAAATCATAAAATGAAGTTTAAATGCTAGAAAATACAGTGCAAAATATGCAGAGGGACTAATTCGCCCAAGGTAGTGAATGAGTCCCAATGATGATTTTTTTTTAAATTTTCAAAACAATTTAATTGAATTTTATGATATTTATGTTTTCTAATGCAAATTTGAGATGCAAATACATAATTTAATTGTTTTTCAATAAAATTAAATGCAACAATGCAAGCTATATGACCTTTCACTAATGCAAAATTTGAAACCCTAGAATGCAAATTAACTAATGCAAAACCTAATGCACTATTAATGCAAGATAAATCTAGGATGTAAATGCACTCCAAATTAGAATTATGATGCTCTAAATGTAGGTTCACCAAAATGAAAAGGTGAAAATTTTGGGCTCTCTTTCACCTTTAGGGTTTTGGACCTAAAAGGAGAGAGGCAATTCTCACACTCTTCACTCAAGAACAAACCCTTTATATTTCAATGCAAAGGATATTGAAATCTTGCAAAAGGATTATCCTAAAGGTTGAATGAAATCTAATGAGGGGCTCACCGCCAAGTTTAGACTTGGAAAATACAATACAATAAAATATGAAATATCAAACCCTAATTGAATGCAAACTAACCCTAAATGACCTAGAAAGATGAAAAAAACACAACAAAAACCTATGAAATAGAAAGTATACACCTGAGAGACTAAAGAAAGTAGAATGGAGGTCTAGAATTATAGAAAATATATTGTTAATATTGACTGGGACTCATTCGCCAAGCTGGGTGAATCAGTCTAGTTTCTAGAAAATTGTGCAGATATAGGTTTCAGCCAAAAGGGTATCTAGATCTGTGAAAATATTTGTCAAGCCTATATAGTGGGACTCATTCGACAGTTATCGTGAGTCAGTTCACTTCTACTTTTTCAAAACTTTGAGACCTGATTATGTTCCTCTCAATCTGCTCTACTCTTCTTGACTGGTTTCTGGATCTGACACTACAAATTGCCACCTATAGACCTTCCCAAGATTCTCCAAGGCTTGATGAAAACTTTAGGGATTCAACAACATTTCTCCAAATTTTTTCCTTGAAAAATCTACAACCTAGCCCTACAAATCACACACAAGAAGAGGGGAAAATTTTGTGGGGGGTAGTGAATATGGGTTTTCCTTGGTCAAACCCCTTGTTGGAAATTAAACCTTAAAATGAAAGAAAAAATGAATGGAGAATGTTGAGTGAATAAAAGACAATGTTGCATCTCACCAAACCTTAGAAATAAGGTGTTGCAAATATGATTGAAATGGATACAATGAATGTGGTTCTTGACTCTTTCTTGAATGAAGTTGATCTTACTTGAAACACTTGCTTGGATCATAAACTCTACATCACAATTGTTAGCACAATAACAAACATGAAGAATGCAATATTTGACATGATGATTGACACTTGAATGTTGCTCTAAGATGCTTGATTATCTTCCCTTGGATTCCATTCAATGCTCTTGTGAATGCTTAATGCTCTTGTGAACTCTCTTGAATGCTAGCTGTTAAATATGAGTGAAATAAACTTGTATTCATACTCAATTATGCAAGAATTCTAGAAATTACAAAACTACAAGCCAACATCATATCTAGGAGAATAAAATCCTACTAGAAATATTAATTAAATTTTAATTTGTGTCACACGGGACTCATTCTCCAAACGTGGTGAATGAGTCGCACCAAACATAATGTATGGGACCAAAAATGAAAAGTGCTTAGAAATGTGTGAAACCTGCATTGGGGCCAAAAAGACCTAGGTGGGACTCATTCATCCAAGGTTTCAAATGAGTTCTAGACACTAAATCTAGGCCACACAAGCTAGGAATACCTAAATTGTGATTGGTCAATGATTGGTGTCAAAATTATCTTGAAAAAGATGCAATAAATGAGTCTTGTGGATGCAATATAGGGCCAATTAAAGCGTAAGAAAGCCAAATTATTAATCACAAGCCTAGATAAATGTGAAAGTGTGTTACAACACTCCAAATAAGGAAAGATTAAGGTTGATTTTTATTAAAATTATGTTTATTGTGCTTAGTTAATTGATAAAACCCTATAAAAGTGTTAAAGTGTGTTACGACACTTCACAACACTTTAGCAAGGAACCATTAAAATCCATTAGTTTAGAATGTACTAAGGCCTAATGTGAGATTTTTATCCACATTGCAACAATAAATCAAGGAAATATTGAGCCAAAATCCACAAGGAGGACCCAAACGAGTGTCAAATGTCAAGGGATCCATTTTACTACACTACAAAGGGTATAGGGTTTAGGCTATAGGGTTGACATTATTGGGTATATAGTATAGGGTTTAGGGTTAAGGTTATCGGGTATAGGATATAGGGTTGATGGTGTTAGGTATAGGGTGTAGGGTTTATAGTGTTGGTGTAATTAATTAATTAATTATTACACAAACATAGATTAACTTAGGTCATAAATCATTTAGTCCTAGGTTGCATCATTTAATAAATGGGATAATATTCCCTTCCTAGTTTGTGGGATAAGATTTCTTCTAGAACTTATCTCATCATTTAATGATCATCTAGATAGGGTTCACATGGTGTCACATGTTGTTAGATTATAACACTTGGCAACATCTCATGCATATTAGGGTTTACCTCTTGCCTATTTAATTAGGCATCTTGTTCATTTGTAACATATCATATCAATATCATATCAATCATATTATCAATAGAATATTTAATCAGCATTAGATTGTTGCAACACTTCTCTTTGTGGTTGATTATCTTTCATGGCTAAATTCCTTCATTGAAGATTCTAGAGCTTCAAGGGTTGTGCATCATCCATTCATATCAACATGGTATCAAAGCTAGTCCATTGAAACATCAACCCTAGATCCAGGAAGTTGGAGTGCAAGATTTGTGCAGGCTTGGAGTTTTATGTTGTAGGCTAGTTGGCTCTACCTGGGAGCCAAGCTGATTTCTGGTGCAGATCAGGCTCTCTCTGACCTCTCCATTGCATCCAAAAGGCCTCAAAACCCATAGATCGCCTGTCCATTCATCAAAATTGGAGACATCATCTGGGAGCCAGTTGAGGTATTATTTAGGGTTTTCTTTTTTTGTACTATCCGTACAAATCTGCTGTAAAAAAATCTTCCTGTTCAGTCCTCCATCAAGGAATTTTTTTTTAGAAAAATCAAAAAAATTATTGGCTATTTTTTTGGGAATTTTTTATATAGTTCTCGGCAAAAATTAACTCTGCATAGTTCGACCTGCAAATATATTATATAGTTGGCAGATAAATTTTTCACAGGCTATAGTCTTTTTTCCCCGTCTACTTTTTAATCGGCATTTTAATAAATTTTTGAATTGCAAATATTTTGCAATATTCAAAAATTTCATCGTCAGCTTTCACTGATAACCTGCTTGCACCGACCGGGTCCTACATCCCATCTGCGTCATCTGACCACTATCACATCGTTGTCGGCCCCTGTCACATCATTGCCATCGGGTTCTCCATCTATGACGCCCACTGTTCTGGCCACGTCCGATCACTGGTGATTGTTCTCGTGGCCTCTCCTCTAACTTGACACTGATAGCTCCAGTCTGACCACCTTCTGGCCGTGCCGCCGGTATTTATTCTGGCCACCACCGCCGACTGCGTCGCCCAACTTCCTCTGCTCCGATGCCGCCCATCAAGCGATGGTTTGTTTTTTTTGCCCATGCCAGCCCCTCGGTCATATCAGCGACTAGGGGCTTATTTTTTTAAGCCCCAGGGTGCTAAATTTTTGCACCTAATTAGCCAACTGCATTCAAATTGTAGTTTTTTTCCGAGGGCCATATCTTTGAGCCACGATATCAAAAATTTGCAAATGAGATATCAACAAAAAGATAATTTAGAGCACTATCCATTGGTGCCATCCATTTTGCAGGATTTTTCTTCTATCAATTTATAAAGTCAACTAAATTCAACCCTCCATTCTGGACTCAAAAGCGCATATCTTCACATCAGATTGTCGGATTTTAGATATTCCAGTGGCATTCAAGAGATATTTCAGTGCATTTTATATCAGTCCAGTCACCTTCTTTGGTTTCAACTCTAGGTATCTTTTTTTTTGTTTTTTTTATTCTTGAGACATCGTGAAGCTTGAAGAAAAATTTCTTGATCGTGAAAGCATATTTTTAGTTGCACATCGTATTTGGAAGTATTTCTTTTCTGTTGAAGGTCAGTGTCTTTGATTTTTGTGGAGAAAATTCGTTATGGGGCTTGCATATTATTCTCCTTTGGTTATGTTGCACAAGGGTAACTATCAGCGAGATGGGATTTGCCACCATCTTCATTCAATTGATTTGTTGCCACATCTATTTGGTATCGTTCCTCATCCAAGTGAAGGTATTCATGAACTTGCTTGGAGTTGCAGCAGGTACACTGTTATGGAGATCCTTGAGATGCAAGTTGATTGTGATGTTTTGAGATCTATTGATCATTGTGATTGTCCTCACATTCTTTGGACTAAGCTTTGGGATATCTATGGAGATTCAGATACTCCACCATTCCCCAATGATCATGATTCAGAATGTCATTCTTTAGATCAATTACCCCATGATGCTATTGTTGTGCAGGAAGTTGATTACCTTGATCTATCTAAAGAGGTTGACAAGGTTCCTTTTGGTGCTTCTTCTTCATCAGAGACAGTTTGTATCCCTTCACATTCAGTGATTCCTTGTCCAAAATCATTGATTCAGGCTTCCACTATCATCATCCATCAGGACACATTTAGTTTTCCAGACTTGACATCATAGGATGGCTTTGTTTTAGGTATCATTGCCTTAGCTACTTCTATAGGTTTGGAGACATTTCTTGAGGGGGTATCACTCCTCTATTTAGATTTGGATTTGGAGAGTTGTTTTGAGTCTCCTCATTCCTTTGTCTCGACCTTGATTGGGAATCCAGAGACTGTGTTGGAGGCACTTGGTTTCTCTTCAAAGATTTCATATTCAAGACTTCTTCCCTATCATTCCATTCAAGATTTGTAGTTTCTTCAGCATCTACCATTGGATTTGCTTCAGACTTCTTTCAGTGGTTTTGAGGACACTTCATTCAGGGGGGCCAATCCAGTCTCCATCACATCCATCATATTCATCCTATCTTCATCTTTGGATATTGTTTAGCTTTAGTTTCTACATCGACCTAGTTTGTCACTCTCTTCATTGATTGTGGCATCTTCATCTTCAGGCAAGGAGACAATTGAGCAAAGTTCAGAGACATCATCATCCATGTTCATTCTTCCTTCCTTCAATTCCTATCCAGAATAGGAAGCATCTTTGCACTTGCAGTTGGTTTTGTTTCTTCCGAAAGGGAGACAAGTTGTTTGTTGGCATTGGATCTTGTTTTTTCTTCAAACACTTCCCTTCTTTACAGGTAATCACATCTTTTGGGGGGGCTATCAAGTCTCTCTATTGTATCCATGTGAAAAATGGTGTACTTGGGGGGTATTTGGGAGTCCTCCATCCTTCCCATCCTATCTCACAATTTTTCTTTTTCATCTCCTTTTTGGAGAGGGGTTTTGTTCCCACTGGTTTTCCCCTTTTCTCCGGTTGTGGGAGATTTTATGCATCTTCATGTACATGGGTACCTAACATGGCCCATAGTCGGGACCCATCATCATCATCATCTTTCATAATCATTGCATTTTCCTCCCTAAGTTGCACTTATGGGGGGGTGTTGGTGTAATTAATTAATTAATTATTACACTAACATAAGTTAACTTAGGTCATAAATCATTTAGTCCTAGGTTGAATCATTTAATAAATGCGATAATATTCCCTTCCTAGTTTGTGGGATAAGATTCCTTCTAGAACTTATCTCATCATTTAATGATCATCTAGATAGGGTTCACATGTTGTCACATGTTGTTAGATTATAACACTTGGCAACATCTCATGCATATTAGGGTTTACCTCTTGCCTATTTAATCAGGCATCTTGTTCATTTGTAACATATCATATCAATCATATTATCAACAGAATCTTTCATCAGCATTTCACTGTTGCAACACTTCTCTTTGTCGTTGATTATCTTTCATGGCTAAAGTCCTTCATTGAAGATTATAGAGCTTCAAGGGCTATGCATCATCCATTCATCTCAACATATAGTTCAGGTTATAAGGTATAGGGTGTATGGTTTAGGGTTTTAAGGTATAGGATTGAGGGTTGGGGTTAAAGGGTTGAGGGATAGTGTTCAGGGTTGAGGGTAGAGGGTTAATTGTATAGGGTATAGGGTTGAGGCTATTGGGTTTATGGTTGAGGGTAAAAGGTATCTATTTAGGGTTTAATTTATAGGGTATAGGGTTTATGGTATAAGGTTGAAGGTATAAGGTGTACGATTGGTAGTTGAGGGTGTAGGTTTTAGGGTTTAAGGTAGATGGTTGAGGGTTGAGGGTAAAGGGTTGAGGGATAGTGTTCAAGGTTCAGGTATAAGGCTTAGGGTTTATGATATATTGGGTATAGGGTTGAGGGTATTGGGTTTATGGCTAATGGTAAAAGGTTTTGTGTATAAGGCTGACATTATAGGATTTAGGGTATAGGGTTGAGGGTATAGGGTTAGGATTTATGGTTGAGGGTATAGTTTTAAGTCTTTAGGGTTGAGGTATGGAGTTGAGGGTTAAAAATTTAGTGTACATGCTTTAGGTCCTACATTTGAGGGATAGTGTTTAGGTTTGATGGTACTAGGGTATAGGGTTTAGGGTATAAGATTTAGGGTATATATTTTATGTTATAAGGTTGAGGGTATAGGGTTTAGTCCTTATGGTTGATAGTATAGGTTTTAGGATTTAGTGTTGAGGTATGGAGTTTATGGTTGAGGGTTTAAGGTATAGGGTTGAGATTTGGGGGTATAAGGTTGAGGGATAGTGTTGAGGGTTAAGGGTATAGGGGTTAGGGTTGAGGATATTGGGTATAGGGTTGAGGGTATAGGGTTTATGGTTGAGATTATAAGGTATCTATTTAGGTTTGACTATATAGGGTTTATGGTTAAGGTTGAGGGTAGGGTATAGGGTTGAGGGTGTAGGTTTTAGGTTTTAAGGCATAGGGTTGAGGTTTGAGGGTATAGGGTTGAGTGATAGTGTTCAAATTGATGACATAGGGTTAAGTGTATATGGTATAGGGCTTAGGATTCATATTATTGGATATAGGGTTGAGGGTATTAGATTTACAATTGAGGGTATAAGGTATCTATTTAGGGTACAAATTTTAGGGTACAGGATTTTGGGTACAAGGTTGAGGGTATAGGGTTTATGGTGTAGGTTTTAGTGTATAGGATATAAGGTATAGAGCTGAGGGTTGGGGTTTTAGGGTTTAGGGTTTAAGTATAGGGTTGAGAAATAATGTTTAGTGTTGAGGGTATAGGGTTAAGTGTATAGGGTATAGGGATTAGGATTTAGGATATTGGGTATAGGGTTGATGGTATAAGGTATCTATTTAGGGTAGATGGTATAGGGTATAGGGTATAAGTTATAAGGTTGAGGGCATAGAGTTGATGATATAGGGTTGAGGGTATAGGGTTTAGGGTTTAGGGTTTAGGGCTGGTGGTATAGGGTTTATTCTTTAGGGTTGAGGTATGGAGTTTAGGGTTGACGGTTTAAATTTTCCCATATCAATCCACTCACCATTCTCACATTTAGACCCACATTAATTTTCACATTTTCTTGAAACCATAATTGTAAAATTTTCTTGTGGAAAAAGATATGGGAAGTATATATTTTGAATACTCAACATCCATGTCCTCATCTAGTACCTATTTTAGTAAAATTTTAATTGATTTGATTAAATGACATGCAAACTTTGATAAGGTGACTAGAAGTAAAAGGAATATGTTGTACATTTAGATATGGTAACAATTCTATCAAATATATAAATGAACATGAAATACCACCATATATTATTCTAATATATTTATAAAAGGTTCTATGTATATCTTGTGCAACCTTATGAAAATGATTTTGTAAAGTGGTGTAGTAAAGGAAATTCAATGGTGATATGTCTTTAATTATATGTTGCATGAATTTATTTCTAAAGTCAAGTAGATGAACTATGAGTTCAAGGGACCTAACCCCTTGTGAAGGAGGTGATTCACTACTCTCTAGTCCCAAGACAAATAGGGTCTAAAGGGATTGAATTTCCTAGTCACCTCAAAGACAAAATTTAAAAGATGGGATGATAAACAAAGTAAAATATAATCTATGTTTTTGTGTTTTCAAGATAAGGGACTCTAAAAATTGGATGATTAGACCACAAAGGTCTTAGATAATGAACTATTTTGATCTTAGCCAAAGGAAAATATTGTGGGTCAAGGATGAAAGTGCAATGCATTGGTTTCTCTATGATGCACTCACATCTCATATAGATAGAGAGAATATTTTGCAACCTAAAACACACAAGGTGTGCTAACAACTTGAGAACTTTAATCTGACAGTTTAACTAGAAATGACAGAATGCTACAAATGCATAAAAAATATTACTAGCATAACAAGAATACTATAAATTAATGATAAACTAACTATGAATGGAATGATAAGAAAAGGGTAGTAGAAATCCAACTCATGATAGGTCTAGCCTCCTGCAAGCTCCACATGAACAAGATACCTACACACATGGAGATGAGAAAATGTTGGGGGCTTTGTTTTAGAGTTTTCCTCAGTCAAACCTTTTCTTTGGTGTTTTCACCTCCATAAATAGCCAAATAGACCACAGTAGAGAAATGATGATAAAGAAAGGAGATAAACAATACATATAGAAAGAAAAGATAATCTATATGCTAACTACAATATTGATAATTCAATAAAACAACAAAGTGTTACCCTCCCTTCTACAAGCTTAAAGAAGTTGAGAGGAAGGATGAGAACTTTGATAGTGTAATATGATCATGCAAGAATGATGTAGAACTTAAAACCTCAAGGAACTAGTGTAGGGAGAATGGAGTGGAAGAATTGATAGAGTGAAGTGAGAAAATATAATAATCAGTGTTAGAATGTGAGAGAGAGTGAGTTCAAAATGAGGCTTTGGAGGAAACAGAGATATTTTCAAGTGGGTCTATAGTCATAGGAAGTGTTACAACTCATGGATGCCATGAAATGTAACGTCCCAATATCCACTGACTCAAGAATCTATCGAGGATGTTCACATGGTGTGAAAGCTTCCTAGTAAAAATTCCCAAAATAACAAGACACAAATAGGACAAGGGGCTTAGAGTGATGTGTTTTAGAATTATCAATTTTATAAGGCTAAAGTAAGGGTATGTTATGGGAAATTACACTAGGGTGTAATTTTATGTCATGAAATTTTTCTCCCACTTTAGCGAGCATATGTGTCAAAGTATGTGCAAGCTAAAGTAGATAGAGATTGAAGAGAATATACCAAAAATAGAGAGGAAGAAGTCCTTTGATTTGGTATACATGGCATGAAAAGGGAGCTCCAAGATAATGTGAAGAGGAAATGGGTATTCAATATTGCAAAGCTAGTTGCAATCTCTCCACAAACATGTTAGTTACAGACAAACATGATAGGTGAAAAAGTGAAAAATAATAGACACCATAAAATTTTCATAATACACAATCTAATCGGATAGAAGATGGAATTGATAGGTATGGCTAGCATGGCTATAGTCCATATGAAAAGCATATAGGCCTATGGTTGCTACAAATTGTGCTGCAAGATAATCACCCAAAAGATAGGTCTAGTTAGGTTTCCCCCAAATGAGATGCCAAGATATAAGACATCAAGACACAAAGACAAAAGACATCAAATACAAGACATTAAGGAATACTTTTGAAAGATGTTTTCATAAGGGGGTTCTTTCATCATGGAATCCTTTTCATAAGACATCAAGACATCAAAGAACCCTTTTGAAAGAACACTCTTGTTGAAAGACATGGAATTTTCCACAAGTGATTATATCATCAAGGAATCCATTTGAAAGAACCTTTGTCAATGAATCCTTTTGAAAGAATACTCTTGTTTTGAATTTATGAAGTTCTTAGCAATGGATTCACTCATCAAGGAATATTTTTGAAAGAAAACTCCTTGTTTAAAATTAAGCAGATATGATAGCCCCCCTTTGGAATGGTGTGTGATGCAAAGGAGCGCATGTCATTTTAAGGAGAAAAGAAACACAAGAGATGTCATAGCATGAGATACATGGTGAGATGTATTCATGAAATTTTTTTATGCATGTGAGGGACAACACATAGAAACCACAACATCACAAAGTAGAAAGGTTGAGATGAAGAAATCAAGAGCATAAGGTGATCTAATAATTCAAGGTTAGAACTACTCATAGATATAGATAGATAGATCATAGATAGATAGATGGATGATATAGCACATCTCAACATTGTTTTAACTCATCTGAGCACTCTTTTAGCACATTTGAGCATTCTTTTAGTGCATCTGAGCACTCTTTTAGCGCATCTAGGCACTATTTTAGCGCATAGGGTCTCTATTTTAGCACTTTTATAGTTAGTTTTAAAATGACCATATCTTGGTCATACAGAGGTCTTTTTTGAAGCTTTTTTTTTTGAAATGGGGTAGAATTTCATAATATATGCAATGGTGTAATTTTTTATCAATTTTAATAGAGTTAAAAGTTTCAATTTTACATCTAAATTCAAATCACATTGTAACTTGGTCTAAGTTTTAAGGTTTTTATGTTTACTGATTCATCTAACCCTTATATCTTTTTGTTTGTTGATCTCATATAACATTTTGAGAACTTCTGAAGGTTAAGAAATAAAAGAGGGAAGGAAGAAATGAACAAAAAGGCTTTCTATGGCATCATCACTTAATTGTAACAAGTGTTTTTAAACACTTTGGGAGCAATTATAATCCCATTTTAAGGCTTTTGTTCTCTTCAATTTTTAAGGATCAAAATATAAAAAATTGGGTTTTAAAAAGAAAAAGAAAAAAGGGCTTAAAAATAATCTTAGGAACTTACTACATTTTGTTTTGGACTTAACAATTGAACAAAAAAATCTCACACTTCAAAGTTGGTGCCTAAAAAGAACCCATTTTCTACTTTGAAGTTAAAATTAACATATGCTTTTGAGTCTCGTAATATTTTTTGCAAAGTAATCTCATTTAAAAATGCATATGCACTTCTCTCACACTTCATGGTGATCTTGAGAATCAAAATTATTTTTGGTGACATTAAGTTTCATAAAATATTTCCTCCACACTTCAATTTGGATTCTTAAAATTGAACAAAGCTTACCAGTATGAGTGGAGTATATCGTGTGTGTTCTCTCTTTGTTCATGTAAACAAAGATTGATCGAACTAAAAATGTGTTTGCTCAATTTTTTTTACCCTTAGAGGGTCTTCTTGGTGGAAAAAAGTAATCACCCTAGGGAACAACCTAACCAGGAGTGTGTTGAAGCCAAGTGATTTCCACTTGGTATATAAGTGTGGGTATTGGAGAAAAGTTCAAATATCATGAGGATTGTTCTGAAAAGAAGGGAGGCAATGGTCTCTTGTCATATGGATGATCGCCCATGAATGGAATACCTATACTAAAACCTTTTGTTTAAAACCCCAAATCCTTATCTATTTGTTGGTGCAAGAATGATCATTTTGAAGCCGCCCCACATTTTTGCAGTTCTTGGTAGAGATGAGAAGTATTCCATGGGAGTTTCATGGGTACTAAATCTCACCTGACCCATAGAAGTGAGTTTCATGGAGGGGAGCTAGTGTGTTCAAGCTTTTAATCATCCACCAAGAATAAGCACAACTAGATTTATCCAAGTGGGGATTCAACAAATATTGTCTCTTATCCATAGGGTTGTGCATTTTATTGGAATGAAAGCACTTTGCTTGGATCTAAAACATTGGAAAACAAACATTAAACCATGATCATCAAATTTCAAACCCTTTAGAGGAAGAAAATACCTTTAAAAAAATCCAAGTGCTATTGCTTGCCCTAAGGATTCCATCCTTAAAGGCTTCTAAGTATTTGGATTTACATCTCAATTTTCTCTTACTAAAGTTAACATTAGGAGACTATTGCCCTAATTTCCTTGATTTACACATAATGGACCTTGTGGGATTAAAATAAATTGAGATGTAGACATTTAGTTTGAAAAACATAAGCAAGACATTGGATGTACTAAAACCAATTCATCAATCAAGATGAAATCAATTAAATCCCACACATGTGCTTGTTTATCTTTTGTCTTATGGTTTTTGAGAAAACATTTATCTTTTGGTTTGAATTACTCTTAGGGAAAAGCATGTTCTTCAAAGCCTTCGTCTTGTAAACAAGTCCCTCTAGGTTAACTTAGGATCAAAATCAACACTTGCATCCATCTCAAACATCAATCAAATCCCATCTCATACAAAACTTTTAGAACCTTGGAAAAATCATTCATAATAGACTATTGGTAAAATCCTTCAAATCAACATCAAAATCTCCTTGTTTGGATAAGTGGGTGTGGATGAATCCTTCCTTATACACTTAGTTAAATTATCATCTTGTGGACAAGTTTATTCCAAGACAACATCTAACCTCTTGGAGTTTATGAGTTCATTATTAAATCCAAATCAAGTCAAAATCAAATCCAAATCAAATCCAAAATTCTAAATCCTAAAGTCTAGTATCCCTCCAAGGTACCTAAAAGTTCAACACCCATATCATTCACCCCTTCCATCCTTCATCTCATCATTGGTCCTAAATCCATTAGATGTCAATAAGGTCAAAACACAAGAAGAACATGGAATATAAACTTGATTCATACATCATGAGTAATCTAAATCAACCAAACTATTTAAGCCTTACAATTCCAATTGATTATCAAAACTCACATTTATGCAATCCATACATGGAATCATTATCTCCTAAAAACCTCAATGGTACAACAAATGTGAGTATGCCCAATCTAAATTTTGGAACACATTTTCCTATGGTAGATTTAAATCAAGTCCAAACCTACAAATCTATCAACCAAAAAATCAATGCATGAGTCTTCTACAAAACAACATTATCCCACCAATTCCATACATGCCCAATGTTAATATACCAAATACAAGTTTACCAAACATGAACATTCAAAATCCACACTTGGTAAACTTTGGGATAGATATGTTTGTGAATCATACCAATGTTGTTCAAAGTCCAAACAACATGTTAACAACTCCATGTATTGATCCAAGTCAAGGTAAAGCCATACAAATTCAAAGTTACCTAAATCAAGGAAATATGATTCCCAACCACAATAATGATCAATTTCAACCTATAATTCCAAATTAGAACATCATCCAATATCATAACATTGTCCAAATTTAATTTGTTGATGATCCCATACAAACACCACAAGGATACATTCCAAATATGCTTGAACAAAAAACAAATCAACTATATCAATGGTGTTAAGATCAAAATCAAGATCAAATTTTGCGAGATCAAATTGCTTCACTTGCCAAAATAATTGACTCATTGTGCCAAGAGACATCTCCACCCCAAAATTAATACACTCTTCCATTGGTTGAACCATGTCATAAAAGCATTGGGTTGTGTCCACAACCACATCAAGAACAATATCTCCAATGTCAAGAGGTTGGATATCAAGATCAAAAATATCAACAAAAAACACAATCACCACATCTCAAAGATCAATCAACACATCTCCAAAATCAATCACCACAAGGTCAATTTAAAGCAAAAATCTCACAAGGTAACAATTGAAAATACACACCACTTGGGGAACCAATCGAATCGGTCATGCAATAGTTGGTACAATAAAATCTCATCAAAATCCTTGTTTATGAGAATTATCAAGAGCCCCAAGTTAAACCAACAAGTTATAATGAGAAGCACCTTTTTTATTTTCACAAAATAAAGGGACACACAACATCAAATTGTATTCGACTCAAAAATCTCATCCAAGACCTTATTGATCAAAAAATAATAACTATTAAGGATAATGATGAAGATTCAACCATTGGTGATAGCATTGACAACCTCCCCACCATGATTATTGAAAAAAATGATCAAGATCTCTACATCAATGAACACCTTGAAGATGTTTCTACCCCATCTGATGATCAACTCAACATGCATCAAGAGTCACTTTTTGGTCATGATCAAAACCCCTCAAAAATATTTGACAATGATCTATTTCAAGGAGTGTTAGAATTATTTGATCCTATTGACATAATCCATGATCCATTGACCAATGATCGTGTTGAAAATGTCTCTACATCACCTAATGAGTTAGAGGACATATCTCAAAAATTTATTCCAAAGCATGATCAACATCTTTCACCAAAGTTTAGCAATGGTCCTTTCCAAGACATATTGGCATCCTTTGACCACATGGTTACAAATAATAAAGGAATGCTCAACTCAAAATTTGATCAAAGTCCACTCAAACACCAAGAGGATATTGATTTGTTTCCTATGCCTAATGAAGATATCCAAGAGCCCTTTGTAAGCAATCCATCCTTTGAAACTGACCCATGTCAAGAACTCGATCTAAAGCATGTCAAAAGAAATTCCAAAATTAATCAAGATCAAGAATTTGTATCTCCAAGCTACTACAATGATATAATGGACACTCTCCTATCTATACAAGATGTCACAAATGATGATCACATCCACATAGCACATACTCCTCCATCTACCCATGAGATTCTTTCTTTGGATGAACATGTAGATGATCTTCATTCAAAATAGGATTCCTTTACTCCTGACATTATCACACAAAAAAAGTAGGTTATTGATTCCTATAGTCAAACTAAATTTTCAACTTTAGGATCAGATATATCCCAAATTCAGACTGAGGACATGATGTATGAAGATATCCAACATTATCCACTCAAGGAAGTAGGTCAGACATAACATGATATTCCAGAGTCAGCAGAGCATCAAATTGAAATAACGTCATTTGCAGTGGTCAATTATTAGAGAATGCTTACTAAACAAGGCATCTCAAAATAGGAAGAATCAAAGAATAAAGGTGCTACTACCACTATATTGGGGGAAACTTTATCTATTACAAGCATTAACATAGGTAGCACGAAGAATCCTTATGATGAAACCAATGCCAATTCTACAACCATCCATGTCACAAATCTTCATCCACCTATCACCCCATCCACAAATTGGGACCAACATCAAAATAAATATTTGAATCAAAGCACAAGGGATGTTATCAAAGAAAAAGAAGCTAAGCAGCATAATGGACAAATCAAATACACATGGATACTAAAAAATACAAATAAAGAATATCCCTATCAAACTCTATTAGTCAAAGAAACTATGGGGAAAAATAAAAAAGGGAAAAGTAACAATCAAAGGCATCCACAAAGGAAAAAGTTGGCTTCTCAATTAACATACAAAGTAATCAAGTAGTTGGTCCCAATTCCACATACACTTCCGTATCCACCCATTTTTGCTCATCTTCCCAAGTTTGGAGAGTCAAAAATTCCAAACTATCAACCAATCCATCTCCTATTCCTAATCACACTCCATTCACGCCTCCACGCATGATATCCAATTCTCACATTGACTATGTATTGGAAATGACCCTTCATCATAAGGATTCAAAAGCAATTTTATTGCGATGTGCACACAAAGATATAGTTAACTCTGATATGAACAAGGTAGATCAAGAATCTTAAAATTTGTATTCAAGTGTGCGTATATTGGCAAAGCAACTTCTTCAAGCAAGATTTCAATGGAATATTATGGTAGAAGCATCCACATATACACCACTAGGTGGTTAAGCATGAGCTTAAAATATTTCAAAAAAAATTTAAAAAAAAATAAATATTGAAAATAGTAAAGATAAAAAAATCATCCTCTAGTGAGAACCACTATGGTGGCACTTTGGGCAGGTACCATGATGAAAACCTAGAAAACATGCATCATGTGTAGAATCGAGCATCTATATGTGCCAATTCAGGTGAAAGAATCTTGTCCCATCCATAATAAATCCAACATTCCATCTGTCTTATCCATAATAAATCCATTCATCCATGAACCATTTATCCAACCCATTGCCATCTATCTACATTATCTTGGTCTTGAAAAATGTGTGGTGTACACTTTACACTTGCTTATGGTAGACATCTTGACATGAGTCATTTTCATTGATCCTATCCTATCCTAACATTAGTTGATCCATGCAACATTATCTAAATGAGCATTCTTTATTCAAATACCTTATCTTATCGCAAGATCATCCATACACCTATCCAAGCATCCATCCATGACATTTCAAGCATTGCTAGACATTGGGGGCAACTATTTACATCTTACTTCAGGAATAAATCTTGATCAATATCCTCCAACTTATGTGTTGATTCGAACATTGGAAAATGTGAAATCAAATTGGTCAAGCATTTGTGAGCCAAAATCCAAATCACTAGCCCATGGCATATTTTGACAAAAATATATTCCTTATCAAGATTTATCTTTCATTGAACATCAATCCAAACAATCAATATTAGTTGCATCTAATTTTCACTTCAATGTCACATCAAATCATTCAAAACAATTTCGTTCCAAATCAAGCTTCAAAATCCTAATCAATCAAATCCAATCAATCCATCATCATCTTGGGATATCCTTCTCAATCCTTTTGTTGTTGTGTATCCTCAATAATGTTATCATCATCAATCCTAATCATTCAAATCCAATCAATCCATCATCATCTTGGAATATCCTTCCCAATCCTTGTGTTGCTTAACAATATACTAGCATTGTTGTGTATCCTCAACAATGTTATCATCATCAATCTTGATCAATCAAATTCAATCAATCCCTCATCATCTTGGGATATCCATCCTAATCCTTGTGTTGCTTAACACTATCCTTGCATTTTTGTGTATCCTCAACAATGTTATCAACATCAATCCATTAATATGATCAATCAACCTTAGCCGGGTTTTCAAAAAAATCCCAAAATAGAGTACTAATACCATCACACATATCCATATCCAAATCGTCAAAATCATGTGAAAATCTAAAAACATCCAAACCATATCAAAATCTAAAAATAGGTCAAAAAGTCATAAAAAAGTCAAAAGGAACGCTATCTGAAATATGTCATCTCTGAACTTAAACGTAGGCAAGGCTAATCTTTGATCAACCCTTGAGACAAAAAAACAAAAAAACACAAAAAACATTTAAAAAAAAAACACAAAATCCAAAAACATCCATAAATCTCAGAAAACACCAAAAACATTGGAAAATTTGAAAATCAAAACATTTGTAAAACATCTCAGAAAAAACCCAAAAAAATCCTCAAAACATTTCAAAAACCATCAAAAACATCCAAATATTTGAAAAAATCCATCCATCCCATCTCGCAATCAAGCAAAATAAACATCCGCTCATAATAAATCATCATCATTTTCAACCTTTGGTGAAACAATCAGAAACAAGTCTAGCAGGTTAAAAATGAAAACTCAAAACATCAAGGTCTCAAGTCTAGGTTAGTAAGTAAACAAGTTGGTCAACTCTTGGTATTAATAGCCCATCATCTGATCAAATCCCAAATCATCTGATAACATCATGTCCTAGGATGCATCCTTCCTACAATGGACTTTAACATCAGGCATCATTGTAGTTTAGTCTTGGCTAGTGGTATGAAGAACATTAGCTTGTTTGTTTACTTGATCCTTTTCTTTTAACTTAAATCTTATTGCGCTCATTTCGATGACTTCCCGATGATGTACAAACAAAGGGATTTAGAGATAAAGGAATGGGGAAACAATTATTATATTTCTATCTATTGTGCTTGTTGTATGTTCTTGTAATATAACCTTGGTCATGCTTGCTTTGTTTAGTTTGTAGGGAGCACATTTTAGGTGTCTTGTTAACCACATAGGAAGGATTGCCTTTCTTTTTTTTGGTCTTCAAGATGTTTGAAATATTTGAACTGCATTTTAAATATGGTTTTGTATGTCAGGTGTGAACAAGAATACTCCTATTTGATTGTCGATTCAATGTCCATCACACTAATGCAATGCCATCCTAATTCTTTATACCTTGATGCATCGTGCCTACGTGTGTTATCAAACATAAGGTAAGTAGGGTATGTGCAAGATCATCATGGAAAAAACAGGCCTTTAAGTGGCAAAAAAATTCAAAAAAATAAGAGTTGAGCAACTTGACGTAAAAATTTGAATAAGTTACTATATTATTTCAAAAACATGTAAGAATAGAATCTATAGAAAATTGAATGTAGTTTCCAAACTACTAGGTTTATTTAAAAAAATATATATTTGGTGACAGTTTGAAATTTCAATGCAGTAGTACTTAAATTTCAGGGAAAAAATAAGAAGTAGGTGCCTATCTGACCACCCTAACCATAATAAAACGATAAAAAAAAATTATAATATTTTATATATAAGTAGAAGACTCATGTCCTGATGTGATGCATATTTTTTTGTAATTTTTTTCCATGTAAATAATTAATTATGAATTTTTTATTACAACTTTTAAGAAATATAAAAACTCGTATGTCTGACCAAGTTAACTTGGTCAAAACTTCATGAAATTCATTTTTTTTCTTTTTAATCCTATAGTATGTGAAGCATAGAATGTAACACATGTTTCAGATTCAAAAGATGTGATATCGTTTAAAAGCTATAGATGTTTTTTTAGCCTATCAATTAGGACTTTACTCATAATTCAAATAGAAAATGAATAATAATTATTTATTAAATTCAAAGTAAAGAATAATTTAAATTGGTGGAAAGGTGAGAATATCCTTTAAAAACCCTTTTTGTTTTATCAATTTTGGGTAAAAAAAATTCGTTAGCCACATACCCTACACATACCCATCATATCGCCACTTTTTCGCCCATCATGATCCTGCACATACCAGTAGCCCTTTCATGATCCCAATTCCTAATAGCAAAGAATCATCATCATTATCATCATCATCTCTAATAAAGTCTCGTAGATCATGGGCTTGTTGGATCCTCTTTTCATCCATCTTATTCTTCTATCTTTACTAACATTTCTATCCAACTATCAAGTGTGAGTAATATATCAAAATATACATGAGGCTACCCATGGCTGATGAACTATCTACATCATAAAATTTGTCTACATCAAATATTCGATCTTTCTAGTCCTCTCTGAGTTGAATTGATCTTGAACCTCTTTGTTGTGAGATCAACCCTCAAATCAAATTTTTCACTCAATCCCTCGAGGGGGCAATGTACCAGTATACTTCTTTCCACTGGGGCATCCGAAAAAATCAGATTTTTTTTTGAATTTTGATCTCGACAAGTTTATTCTTTGATCCACTGCAATAGGTACATTGCTTCAAAGAGGAGAAAAATTTAGACACCTGATCTTGATTTTACTAACACCAGTTCATCCTAAATCATCTCCTTTGCTAGTCATTTAATTGAATACCTCTTATTTAATTAAATTCATTGCATTTCATATCTTAATTAAATAAATCAATTTTATCTGATTAAGTCATCATCTTCTATTAATTAAATAAATCACTTTGATTAATTAATCTTATAGTCCCTCTTTTAATGAAATAATTCAATTTATTTAATTAAGCTCTAAGGTCACCTCCCTTAAATTAAATAAATTAATCTTTATTTGATTTAATCTAACATCATCCTCTTTAATTAAATAAATCAAACTTTATTTAATTAAGACTAAATCCGTTATTGCTCTCACTTTGATTTATTTAAATCCTAAAATCTAAATCAAATGGTCAAATCAACTAAATATTATCTTAATTCATCAAATCTTGATTAATGCTAACTCTAATCCATCAAATCATCTAGATTTTGCAACTTGCTCATGAAAATCAATTTAATTAATTAATAAATCTTCAATTTTCATTCAAAAAAGTATCAAAGTGGGAATATTCTCCATGTTTGAATTCTCCCCCCAAAAGTACTTGTCCATCCAAAAACGCATTAAAGGCCTCTTACATGTCCTTTTCTTGAGCCAAGTGGCATTTAATTCATTTCTTCTCTCTCTCTGACTTGTCACTTCTCCAAATTTGAATTTCCACCTAATAGAATTAATGTGCACATTCATCCAAATGTGCTCCACTTCTCTCCACTCACATGTTTACAAGTGGCACTATGCTATTGGTTGATCTTTTTTCCCACATTCATCCTTTTGGCTCAATCTCCCATCTTTCTCTTCTATAAATAGAAGGCTCTTTTACTAATTTGGGATCCACAATCATCTACAATCTTAGGCATTCTAATCCACAACTTCATGCAACATTATAATCTTAAAAAATTTCAGCAATCTTCATCCATCTTTATCCATTTTGATCCATTTTTCATGATTTCATATCTAGGTTATGGAGAAATTTCATCGAGTATCAACCTTCATCCATTGATCATCAAGCTTGCAAGGAATTGGGAAAGGGCCATTTTCCACATCAAATTGGCACCAATTCCCCAATGGGATTGAGAGTTTGTTAATTTTGAGCAAGATTGGATAATTTGTATTCATGTTCTTCATTTATTTCTTGTTCTTGATATCTCAAATGAATTTCATGGGGAATGTTTCTAACTTGCATATGGGACTAATGTTGTGTTTGTTCTTTGTGTTTGTGCAGGTCTAGGATCACCATTCATAACCCTATACCTGAATCATCAAGGAAGTAGACTAAAATTTGGCTCATCTAAAAGCACAAGAAGATGAGATGGCTCCATGGCTCCTTGGGCATGAGGAAAATTGAACAAAATGCACCACAAATCTGTAGACCTATGGAAGAGTGAACAAAGAGGATCTACAAGTGTTCAATGTTAGAATTGTGAAATAAGTACAAAACCATGAGCCACAAGATCAAACAACAAACAAATACACCTTCCATGCAAGCGATCTACAAACAATATATGCAATATTCCTCAACAAAAAAAAGCTACAAAAGCAAGAGACTTTCAAGAAGATATAAAAGATCTAGATAATATCTGACATATAATTACAATGAGGGTTGAGTGCTTATAAGAAAAAATCCCTAAATGAGAAAGGGATCAGATCATGACAAGTGTCAACATCACATGAGATATGACATAATGATCTAATATTAACTCAATTAATAAAAGCATTAAACACTCCTAAGTTTAGATTAAGTGCATGATAATAAATTAGACTAATAATAATTAAAGAGTAATTAATTATTAGCTAATGCATGATAACTCTAACACCCCCCCTTCAGATGAACTTAGGGAGTAGCTTAAAACCCTAAAAAAAATGCATGATGGGTCCCAATAAACAAGGCCAAATAAGGAACCCGTGTACAAACAGATGATCTCTATAATGCAAAGAAATAGAGAAAACCTCATGGGAAAAACTCTACTCCCAAAAGAGATGAAAGCCAAGTGAAGGACTGAAGAAGCCTCCAAACAAGAAAATGTTGTCCCAAAAGATAGGAACAAAGGGAAATTCAAAAGCATGAAGAAGCACAAAAACTGTCGAAGAATGACTACTAAAATGCTAAAAGAAAAACCTCCAATAAAATATATGATGTTCAGGATTAAGAAGACAAGGATCTGCATGAGAGCCCTCAACAACACTACTCGAATCTAATGGAAAACCAAGGCAAACATCAAGAATCCAAAGATACAGATGGCACAAGTGCCAATAATCTAAAGAACTGATCAAGTGAAAAATGGAAGGTCGCTTCCAAAAATAGGAATGCAAGAGTGTCCATTGGTAAGTGCTCCATCTCACCAAAATGCATGGGTAACCAGTTGTTGCATCTACCTAGTACATAGGAACAAATACTGTATACATAGCTTACTCCAACATGAAACCAAGGAAGCATTCACACCAACAGTAAAAACCCCCCCATAATGTTGAACATGGAGAGGCATGATATGTACACTAAAAATGAATGCCTAATTGTAGTGCATGATAAATAACCAAGAACATTTGAATGTACAGACAGGAAAGTACAAGTAGATATAAAGGGTGTGTAAACTAAGGCACAAAACCCATGTACAAACAGACGATCTCTATAATGTGGAGAAATAGAGAAAACCTCATGGGAAAAACTCTACTCCAAAAAGAGATGAAAGCCAAGTGAAGTACTGAAGAAGCCTCCAAAAAAGAAAATGTTGTCCCAAAAGATAGGAACAAAGGAACATTTAGAAGCATGAAGAAGCTGCAAACACTGTCGAAGAATGACTGCTAAAATGCTAAAAGAAGAACCTCCACTGAAACATATGATGATTAGGATTAAGAAGACAAGAATCTACATGAGAGCCCTCAACAACACTACTCAAATCTAATGGAAAACCAAGGCAAACATCAAGAACCCAAAGATACAAATGGAACAATTACCGATAGTCTAAAGAATTGATCAAGTGAAAAATGGAAGGTTGCTTCCAAAAATAGGAATGAAAGAGTTTCCATATGGTAAGTGCTCCATCTCACTGAAATGCATGGTAACTAGCTACTGCATCTTCCTAGTACATAGGAAAAAATACTATATACATAGTAGACTCCAACACGAAACCAAGGAAGCATTAGCACCAACAGTAAAAACCCCCCATAATGTTGAAAAGGGAGAGGCATGACAGGTACACTGAAATTGAATCCCTAAATGTAGTGCATGATAAAGAACCAAGAACATATGAATGTGCAGACATGAAAGTACAAATAGATATAAAAGGTGTGCAAACCAAGGCACACATGCAAGAGAAAGGCATGAAGGAAAAAAAATGAACACATCAACCCCCATGACACTTTATATCATAGTGCAAGTACAGTAAGGCATAAAGTGATGTGCAAGATCCCATAATACATGTGCAATACAGAGGCACTTTATCTCAGTGCATTTACAAAAGAGAACATGCATGAAAAATATGTCTACAATTCCCAAATAGGATAGACTAATGTAAATATATATAGAATAGCCAAAAATGAGTCATCCCATGCAAACAAAAAGTTTACAAGAGCGAAAATGTCCAAGGAATTCCCCAAAGTGCGAAAACACAAAAATTCAAATAAAATGTACTGGGAGAACAATCTAGAAAAATTGCATGGATGGAACTAAAGATATCTGAAAGATGGTTCCAACACTGTTAAGATTGTGAAAAATTGGAGAAACTAGTAAAAAGTTACAAGCTCGAGGCTAAAAATAGCTCCTTTGACTTCAACAGGGTATATAATGCACTAGTAGAAAAATAAAGTGATGGGACCCACACCACCCACACCACTAGAAATTTCATGGAATCAGTTTTCTAACGATATCTCATTTGCCAAAAAAAAATATAGTATGCCCCAATTATGGCCAAATGAAAAAATCACCTCCTTTAGGGCACAAGGAGGGGTCAAAGGAGCCATGCATAGTCGAATGTACTACTAATGTCAACATGACATCATGCTAACATCAACAGAATATTCCTAGAATATTCCTCCTGGCCGGGAAAAAAATTGGGCCCCCCTATGAAAAATGATGATCAAAATATTCCTATTGCCTCTTAGAATATTCTTGAAAGATTCTTCAACTACCAAAAAAATTGCACCACTGGTTTTGGGAAAAATAGGCTGCCGGAATTTGTTTGGTCTCTGTCGGAAAGTTTGCAATGATCGACGAAAAAGATTGTCAGCCAGTTGGGAATGACACCTTTAGAGGGGTGGTATTAAGGCCACCATTGGTGGATTTAATCCATGAGGTGGCGGTTTTAATAGCCATCACTGGTGGCAAGGATAGTCAGCCCCCAGGGCCTACAGATTGCAGGTACCTTGTAGGTACAAACTAAATAAAATTTCCCCTCCAAAAAAAAAAAAAAAACTTTATGATAAAAAAATTGTGTGCCTTTCTAAATTTTTTTTTTTTTTTTAGAAAAGCACGAAAAAAAATAGAATATTGTTTTAAAATTTTTTACCTTGATATGCATGTTGGGAGACCATACCGCAAGATTTTTTTTCCTCGATGCCAACTTCACCAAATTTGACGATTTGATAGGCGATCTTAAGGTTTTTAGGCCGTCTAAGTGCAATGGTGATGTTCGCTTTGCACCAAAATGCATAAACAATACAACTACCCTCTGGATCTAGGAAAAGAGCAACCACTTCAAAACCTTGTAGATCTAGTGTAAGAATCGAAATCAAGTGAAACAAAAGGAAAATTTGATGTTCTTGACAACTCTAGATCCAACAATGAGGTCCTTTTCACACAAAAAAACTTCAAAAAATGCCCATCTCCAAAATTTACAAAACAAGCAAAGGGGATTCAGATATGAAGCCTACAACCTTTATTGAGGAAGAAAACCTCATAAATTGAGAAGGGGTTCACTGAATCCACACTTTGATACCATGTTAGAATTTTGAAACAAGCACAAAACCATGAGCCACAGGATCAAACAAAAAATAAATACACCTTCCACGCAAGAGATCTACAAACAATATATGCAATATTCCTCAACAAGAAAAAGCTACAGAAGCAAGAGACTTTCAAGAAGATATCAAAGCTCCAAATAATATCCAAGATATAATTACAATGAGGGTTGAGTTCTTATAAGAGAAAATCCCTAAATGAGAAAGGGATCAGATCATGACAAGTTTCAACATCATATGAGATGTGACATAATGATCTAATATTAACTCAATTAATAAAAGCATTAAACACTCCTAAGTTTAGCTTAAAGCCTTAAGTGCATGAGAATAAATTAGAATAATAATCAATTAAAGAATAATTAATTATTAGCTAATGCATGATATATTCCTCAACAAGAAAAAGCTACAGAAGCAAGAGACTTTCAAGAAGATATGAAATCTTCAGATAATATCTGAGATATAATTATAATGAGGGTTGAGTGCTTGTAAGATCAAATCCCTAAATGAAAAAGGGATTAGATCATCACAAGTGTGAACTTCACATGAGATGTTACATAATGATCTAATATTAACTCAATTAATAAAAGCATTAAATAGTCTTAAGTTTAGCTTAAGTGCATGAGAATAAATTAGAATAATAATCCATTAAAGAATAATTAATTATTATCTAATGCATGATAACTCTAATACTCATTCCTATAGAGTTGGACGAAGAGATATTGTAGGATGTAAGCACTTAAAAGGTCCTTGGACTTGCAAAGGAGGTACCCCTAGGTGATCAATCCTAAAGGAAGCCAAATGTGAGAGGCTCTGCAAATTCAGTTAAGGCCTTACAAGTACTTGGTCCTACAAGGTTGATTGAAAAGCATCTTCATAGGCTCACCTATGAAGCAACATGTTAGATATCAAAAATCCACACAGGCAGACAGTTAACAGTTGAAGGAGAAACTTTCAAAGGGGTCCCTCCTTCAAAAGAAAAAGGGTCCACTCAAGGGACACTCAGTTTGAAAGCGATAACATTTTTTAAAAGAGAACATTTTTTTCCAATGATTCTAGCATCAATGAATCCTTGTAAAAGACTTTGTTTATAAGGAATTCAAAAGAAAAAATGCTCCTCACAAGGGCAAGTCTAGATTCTATCTTACAAATCTATGATGAAAGAAAAATTCATCAAGGGATCCATATTGAAGAATGAAATTTTTGAAAAGGTGGAGATTTTCAAGGGATTTTTTGACCATCAAATGCACCTTTTGAAAATAAAATTAGTATGATAACCCCCCCTTAGGATGGTGGATACTAAACTCAGAATCACATGAAATCCTAAGGAAAAAAAAGAAAGAATGAAAGTGATGTTGTGGCCAGTGGAACATGATGAGATGTAACCATGGTAATTTTGTCGCACATGCAATGGATAACACATAAGCACCAAAAAATCACAAAACTAGTAAAGAAGAGAGAAAGATAAAAGAAAGGAGAAACCATGACATGACAAACAAGAGACAATGGGGATATGATATTTTAGGGTTAGATTTTCTCATAAATATAGATAGATAGATATAATAATATATAAATGAATTTTCATCAACCCCCTACTATATCAGACCATGTGAAGAAGGGCACGTGAAAACAAAGTAAAAATTAAAAAATTGGGTCAACATGGAAGGGAGGCCTAAATTCCCCCAACACTTTGCATCGTCCCCAATTGTCGAAAATCAAAGCACAACAAATAGAAGAATGATGTAACAAAAAAAAGAAGCTTTACAACACAAAAACACTCTTGTATCAAAGCACCTACAAGGGTGAGAAGGGTCCTCCAAAAACACATAAAACAAGGATGGGGTAAACAAAACATACACAACTCTAATCTATAGATAAAAAAGAGGTGCCCCCTAGTCCTCATCAAGCACGAGGTCATCATTCTCCCAATCTAGATCAATGTAAGGGGAGGGAAAATGAGCCTATAAGGGTAGGATAGCAAGGTGGTACCCTCTAACTCCCCTATGACAAGAGCCAAGAAAGAAGGCCCCTTAATGTCTTCTCCACTTAATTATTATGAGGTAAATTTTATTGATCTCACAAAAAATCATCGACAGACTTGGGACATCATCTATAGAGTTAAGCATGCACTTTATAGGAGTTCCATGTGTCAACTTAGTAGGTGATGGAGGAGGCACCCAAGATCCATTGCTAGACTCACCGAAAGAATTGGGAGTTGTGAAAAACTCCAAGGACGTCAGGGTTACCTCCATCACTAGGACAACACAATCCAATACAAAACCAACCTCCAAAGAAGGTGAACACTTATTTTGACCCTTATTAGAAGTGGTGTTTTCCTCCATATTTTACTTCATTGGAGGATGTGAGATCCCCACAGATGAAGTAGAAGGCAAGGAGGAAGAGGAGAAAACCACAACAAACACCAACAAGGTATTTGGCATGTCCATAGGTTTTGAAAAATATTGGATGTATGGAAGAGACATCAAAAGAGGAGGCTCAGCTGAGGGAGCAATGAATACTTGCACCCGTTTCAGGTGAGGATCATTCACACTCACAGGGGAAGCTAGAAGCAAGATTGAGATAGAGGGGATTGAAGCAGAAAGGGAGGAAGAGGAGGACATAGCAGAAGATGTTGAAGTAGGAGTTGTTGGATCCCCTTTCTCCTTTCACAAGGCAGCCTACTCAATGGTCGAATTCTTCCTGTAGTACTTACTCTCATGCACAAGGAGGTTTATATGGCTCTAGGAGCTAGCAACTGTAGCTTGAGAAGGAGTGGAAGGATCCTATTAAACCATCGAAGTATCTGTTATGGTCATTTTTGATGGAGGGAGTGACTCTTAGACGAGAACAAGAAGAAAAGATGGAGAAGCAAATGCAACAAAAAATGGGGAGAAAACTCAAGCACCTCAGTAGCGAGCCTCTTCCCATTTGCCACCTTAGTAGTAGGGATAGCAGGAGGCCACAAAGGTCAAGATGTAGGAGAAACTCCATGGGGACCCTTCCCCTTACCATACACAATGGGTTTAGGCAAGATACGAATATCAAACACCTGACACTTGGCCTTCTACTAAGTAGGTACCATCAAATTCCCTGAAAGATGCATAGGGGAAAAAGTCGAAGGTGTTGTAGTAGGGTGGGAGGAAGAGGTGGGTGAAACTATAGAGGAAGAAGTGGCTTGCTATTGTGCTATAGGGTGTCATTTTCGACTGCACCTTGCCCCCAGTCTTGTACTTAACATAATTTCAATAAAGTAGGTTCATTCTTGGAGGAAGTGGACCAATCAGGGTGGGCCAAAAATGATCCAATGAATAACTCCCATGAGATACCAATGGTTGATACCTAGTGTCATGCACGACATGCACTACACTTTCTTGAGAGAATTTTAGATATTTATGAATAATGGAAGTGACTTTGTTCATAGAAACTAGTCATGGGATGCCTAGATTCACTTTGAATAGATCATATTCTAGGATGACATCGAAGGTATTATTCACAACCTTAGGTCCCACTAGGACAAAAAGAGTTATAGATCCATACGGAGCAAGAGAGAGGCCATCATGAGTATG
Organism: Sequoia sempervirens; assembly: GCA_007258455.2. Taxonomy (NCBI): domain Eukaryota; kingdom Viridiplantae; phylum Streptophyta; class Pinopsida; order Cupressales; family Cupressaceae; genus Sequoia; species Sequoia sempervirens. The sequence continues at coordinate 270,672 of VDFB02154279.1, read as the reverse complement.
CATAGTGTTCTTTGTCTTCCCATATTCCTCCCTCTATAAATAATTCAATAGAAGAGCCTCTTCCATAATAACATTCACACAACCCATGGGTTCCACATAGTCTCTTATCATAATGTTTCCATTGACGCACATGGGAATGTATAGATGAGAGGTTTTGTTTTTCATGGGTAAATCTTGTGATGTAAAAGTTACATCTAGCAAACCAATCACAAGTTGAGGTGGGGAATTTGAGTAAACAAAATCATGTTTATGTACTCAGAAGGGACCTCATTAGTAGGAATAAGAATGGAAGGCTCAAAAATAAAATTCGTAGAGTGTGAAAAAAATGGATCCATGTAGATATGCAATTTACTATTATCCTTAGACATAGACTTGCTCGCATTCTACTTTTTGCCATCGAGATGAATGGTACCATCATTGATGTGATCATGTATCTCATGATGCAAGTGCATACAACATTCAATATCATGCCCGTGGACATGATGGTATTGGTAGAATGTGTTTCCATCATACTTGTCAAGATAGGGATCTATAAGAGGTCAAGGATCCTCCAAGGTTATAACTTTATCCTTTAATAGCTTTTGCAAAATAGAAGAATAAGACTCAGATAGTTTTGTGAACTATCTATTGTACTTGAGGCCTCTACATTAGATGCAATGAATACATTCACAATATAATTTCCTTTTCTTGAAATTGATACTATAGATCTTCCTTCAGGATGGGAGTGCGAGGAAGGTCCCTTGAACTAAACGATCATTTGCTGATACTCCCACAACACAACACACAAATATGTGAAAGAAGGATATTTCATTAAGGAAAAACTCTCCTACCAAGGTCACTACAGGTTGTCTATCAACACCTTTTGTACATCCAAATTGAGTAGTAGGTAATTGATTTGTGAAAAGAATGTCTAGTATCGAGCAATGAAATTGGTAATCTTCTCATGCTCTCCTTGCTTACATCAAACAAGATCTGAGAAGTTCACCTTCGACTCGATGTTAGCCTGGAACTGTCAGAGAAACTAATTAACAAGTTGATTTAATGAGAATATAGAATTTTCATGTAAAGAGCAATACCATTCCAGTATTGTGTCTTTGTGAAATTCAGGGAATAGTTTAACCATCAAAGCATCATCGTGAAAGAAGTATGTACACATCGCGTTGAAATATAACACATGTGTTTGAGGTTCTCCTTTACCACCATTCTTCTCAAACTTAGGAATTTTCATCCCTTGAGGGAAGCGAGTGTTCAAGATAATTACCGACAAGGGACTATGTCGAAAGAAAGGTTGAAAGATAGGCTATGTAGTGCCCTCTGTTTCGGTCATCGTTGATGTTAAGTAAGTAGTTGTTAGTAATGTCATGATGATGTGGTGATTTTATTATTTAATTTAATTTTAAGGTTATGAGGTAACACTAATAATATGTTTGGATTTGGTTAATAAAATTAATTTAATTATAAGGTTACCTGTTTCGTTTGGAATTAAATAAAGAATTAGATTCAATAATAAACGTTAATTTAATTATCTTTAGGAGTTAGTTATTTAAATTAATCGATAAGCTGAGGAAAGGTAATTATCATTTTTTTTTATTAAATTCGCTTAATAAATTTAATAGTATTAGAGAGGATTAGATATTAAAATTTTACTTAAGTTTGAAGGAAGGTAAAATCGAGAAAAGCTAGTAAAAGTTTGGTACCTAATTATAATTGATAAGTTAAATAATGTTATTATGGTAAGTAATGTGACGAAATAAATTCTAATAAAATATTATTAATGTTTAAAACGGTAAATATTATTGCCAATAGATTTTAATTGACTAGCATGATTTGAAATAAAAGTTATGATATTCTGTGTTTTGGCAAATAAAATATTATTAATGGTTTAAATGAAGTAAATAAATCAAACTGGGCACCTATCCTACCTCACATAAGGTGTCTCACAGATGCACCACCATGAGTCTGACTCTCCCAAGATCACTTAAAATAGATAATAACCATCCTGAACATTACACTTAATTAAATATTTAGAATTTATTAAATATATGATTTCCAATACTAAGAATTGAACCCAGAGGATAATCACCAAACAATTAAAGATTTTTTAAAAGAAGAATCAAAAGTTTTATTTCAAATAAAAGAATAGAGGTTTGAAAGATTTCCTTCTTCCTTGAAATCTTTTGTATGCCAACTTCAAAATTTAGCTGAGTATTTTAAATGTCTTATTTTTCGGGCTGTACAAATTTGTATTTTCCTTCCTTTCATTTTATATATACTTACATAAATATGGTATTCAATATATGTATTTTGAGACTATAAACTGTCTGTAAATGAACTGTTTCCTGTGACTCTATTCAAACAGTCTAGTTGTGTCATCCATAACATTTTTTATACAAACTAGTTTGTTGGTAAATTTAAAGGGTTTCTCCAAATTCCATTTTCTTTTTGCTGTCCAAAAATCTCAAATACCCAGATTATAGTTTTGGCGTTATGCTTAAAATACGAGGCTGCTGTCAAGCTGCTCCCTTATGGTTGCGTTTTGCTGATAATAAATATAATTTATAAAGAGTTAAATTAAATTTTGGTTTGCTAGTATGATAGGTTTTGAGATAAATAGAGAAATAATAAAGATGTTAAGGTTTTATTATAATAATAAGTTGCATTTTGTTAGTTATTAAACTTAGTGGTTAAAATAAATTGATTATTAGGGAAGTAATACTTGGAGGGAAATGATTTATTTATATTAAAAGAATTGAATAAATAAAATATAAAATCAATCATAAGTAAAATATTAATTTTATTTAGGTTAAGGTTGTGCTGTGAAGAATTAGATTTTATCCCAGCTAGACAAATGATCTCTTATTTTTAATCAGAAAGTGAAGATTATATATATATATTTGTTTATAATAATTAGGTTGGATATTGTTTGAGGTGAGATATAATTAGAGGATCTTGTTCTGAATAAATAAAGTTATTAATTGTTGGCATGAAATCTTGCCAGGTAGTTAGTCATTAGGTGTTAAGGATGGTGCAGTTAGAATTCTCACATTTGTTACCTTAGGAAGAAACATATGTCCTTTTTGAATATTATTAATCATTGTATCTAAATTAGGATGGAAAGATAAGTTAAAAGTTTTTAACGTGAGATTTAAATTAAGGAAAATTATAATATAAAATATATCTTGAATTTTCTTACATGTTCTCTTAATTGGTAATTTAATTTTATAGTATTAATTTCATGATATCTTTTAATTGTTTTATATTCTTTTAGAATGAAATAAATGTTATCTTAATATCTAAACTCCTCACATGCTTTTAGGATTGGCTAATGGATACTCTTGGCAAATAGGTAGTTGGTTACTTAGAATAAAATATTGCTACAATTACTTGTGAATTATTGTGCCAAGGAATGAATTAGGTAAATAATTAAAGAGAAAATGGTTATTTCGATAGGTGCTTAGTAAAATATTATTTAACAAAAGATTTTAACGAAATAAACATTATTGAATTAGGTATTTAATTTTGTTGTAGATAAATGAACTATGTATTTAGTTAAAGTAAATCGATTTATATGGTTAATTAAGTTTTAGGGTTCACTAAAGGAGATAAGTGATTCTACATTTACATAGTTTCTTTTACTTGAAGGTTAAATGATAAAGTTAATTTTAAGTGAGGATAAATCCCAGGTTCATAGGTTAATTAATTTAAATGATACTGATTAAAATGTTAAATGGTTTTAATTACTTTTTTGTTATCTAATGAGTCTGTGAATAATAATTATTTATCAAACTACTATGTGAAATAATTTATTAGGGCCATCACCATAGTATTATAATAAAGTTGTAAATTATAGAATTGTCATCTTAGTATTATATTTTAAAGTTACAATTAGAATTTGTATTAAAATTGGTGGAGTTGGTTATCTTATAAATGATATAGTTATTTTAAATATAATTATTTGTAGTAAATACTCTCTTAATTAAATTCAGTGGATATATTAAAATAAGTGGTAAAAACGTTGAAATAATGCTTAAATTAAAGGAAGGTCTTTATGGTTATAATGTGTGAGTAAATATGTTTTAAACAAAGTGTTTTGATTATTGGTTTAAGTGTTATTTAATTGTTTTAAGATGGGTGTTATTTGTGGGATATTTATGGAGATGTCTCAATGGCCTGTTCATTGTAAGTGTTTTAAGATAGTGTTCTTCAAGGTTGATGTGTTTGATGGTTTCCTTGTATGGAATTATTCCTTAAGACTTTGTAATTAATGTGTTTATATTCAAAAAAATGATTTATTTATAGGAGTTAGAAAATTAGAATTATTAGGTAATTAAGTTAGGTATTATGTTATTGAGTAGGTTAGTAAAGTGATTAGAGAGAGAGTTTCCTTATGTTAATAATTTGGGTCACATTGATAGATTAGTTTATTCTCAATTTGATTAGTTTCAAGTGGGATAGTTAACTTAGAAATAATGAAAAGTAGAGTTTTGTATGTTGTTGATGTATGTAGATAATATTGGCGATAAGGATTATTTCTGTTTAGGTGGGAGAATTGATTTATAAGATAAATGGAAGTAAATAAATTTGAAAACTTTAAATAGTTGGGTATTACGATAAAGGCTAGTGAATGATTGTTGATTCGATAAATGTTTTGATTAATTACATTTAGTTAAACAAAGGGTTTATGTAAATGAATAAAATTAGATGATCTTTTCTAAGTCAATTTCCCTCATATTCTTTTAATAGTTGATTTGTGGGATTTCTATAAGAACAGTTCTAGAAAATACTTGTGATTGATATCAAGATCAAATTGTTGGTTTGAGTGGGTTGATCTTCGAAGGGAGCTTGTTGTTATAATGTGTAAATTGGAATATATTGTGTTTGGAAGAGTATACTTGTGAATAGTGTCTTATGGCTTAAACCATTAGATTTTATTTTCACTTCGTAATATTGTTCTATCCTTAAATGTTGGAAATGATTGATCTTTAAACTAATGTTCTTTTTAAAAAATGTTTCAAGTTACTTCTTATTGAATGAATGGATATATTATTAGAATGTGTGGTTTTATGGATTCTTTCAATGTGACTTTTCCTGAGTTGATTTTTGAGTTGGAGATTTTCTCTCATTTTATTTATGTTGCTATTCATTGGGAACCAGTATGTGTTCTTTTGTTCTTTACCTAAGTGGAAAATTGGTTAATGTTAACTTTGTCATGATTGATGGTTCTACTTGATGAGTCAAATTGAAAAGTTCTTTGAATTATGGGTATTCCAAGAGGAGAAAATAGAGGTTTCCCTTGGATTCTCGATTTAGTTCGTATCGAAGTTGTTGGTGTTGTTGGTCTTATTTTGGTGTATTTGCTCATTATATTTATATTGGAAATAGTTCTTTGAGGTCTTACAATTATTGCTGTCAGTTCTTTGATGGGGAAACCCTAGTGTAACTTTATGAGAATCTTCCAGAGGTTTATGTTTATTGTTGGTTAATGTTCCTCCTTTTTGTGTGCCCTTGTTGTGGCAAGTGTTTTGGTTTCACGATTTTGAAAGGGTTGTACATGAATCGCTGAGATTTTGATTATGTATTTATGTCAAGATGGGTAGTGCCTTGCATGCTTCTCTGTTGTGATCTAATGTACTTGTTATGTTGTATAACCCTTGGATTTGGTTTTTATGTTTTGAGTGTCTAGAGTGGGAGTGGCTCTAAGTGGGTGGTCAGCGACGTTAACAGGATAGCCTCGTTAGAGGAATTTAATAAGGAGTACTTAAATAATTAACCTGGGTAGAACTCATTAAAAGATAATTGATGCCCATGTTAGTGCCATCACAAGCTGGGGCGATTGAGAAGGCCGGCTGGAAGATCACATTTGTCTTCATGAAAGGTTAATCATCTGGATGATGTCCCTTATGCCTGAGATAGGTAGTCCGATAACATAGATGGAGGCGCCCTCAGCCGATTGTTCCGATAATTCGCTTTTGACTTAGCACCGTTACAGGTCTGAAAACCATGTTAAGCCATGTGATGACACTCTCCTCTAACACTCCTTATTATGATTGCTTCTTTGGAAATCCTCTGGAAGTGGTTCTTTGTCTTGAACTGATGAAACATAGTTGTTTTGAATTGATTTATGGTTTTACCCTATTTGATCTTTAGTGTATTCTTTGGTCTTGTATAAATCTTGTTGATGTTTGGGTTTTGACCTTGTACTCTTATGGTACTGTTATATGATGTTATTGGAATTGTATTATGTTTTTGGAAGTGTTTCATGATCATCCTTTGGTTATTTGTTTACTGGTTATTGCTTTGATTCATGTGATGAGATTTATGACTCTTGGATGTGGTTGGATTGTGTCATTGTAATTCCTGAGTGTTATGATACTTTTGTATGATGTTGAGTCTAGTGTTTCCCTGTTGGATGTTCTTGGTTGAGGTCTCCTTCTTGTTAGCTCCTAGCATGGGGGGTGGGTCTTCGGACTCACATGGTCGGTTGGAACGTGCTAAGCACCCCATTGGGTCCCCAGTTGAGGATCGAGAAGTGCGGATTGGTGCTGTTGCAGCGACTCCAGAGTTGTATTTTTCTTGGAGCCAGTTATGATACTTTGTATTCATCTATTCATTTGTATCATGCTATCTGGTGATGGTTTCACTCATATTTGGAACACTTTTGTATCAATGTACTTCTTAAACATTGTACTGTAATGAATGTTAAACTTGGTGTGGATATTGGCTATGACAGTTGTTATTCAATGTGTTATGTTAATCATGCATATGTTGTATTTATGTGCAGATGACTTCTTATCAATGAATTTTTCATGTATGTGTTATATTTGTTATTGTTTACTTTATATCTTTGGATTTTATTCTTTATTGATGTTGTATGGATCTAGGTCGCGTAATGACTCTTCGTGTACCCCAAGGGATGTATGTGTTAATGAATCTATTTAAATGAAATTCATGTTATGACTTAATGTGTATTACATGTATGTTATGTTTATTTAAAAAAAAAATATTGTGCTGTAATTATTATGTTATTGTCCTTTGGGGTTCGCACGGCGGGGCGTTACAGGCTAGACAAAGGTTTGGGTTAGACTCGCTAGCTAGTTCTACATTTGACCCATATTTTGCAACAAAGCATTCAAAACTAGGTCAAATGAAGAAATAGGACTAGTGGATCCACTACCAAAGCCACCACCAGAGCCATCGCCAGAGCCACCGCTAGGGCCATCACCATGACCACCACTGGAACCACCATCGTGACCCCCACTAGAGCCACTGTCGTGACCACTAGCCCCCATTCCATTGTAATTCCCACTACTAAGAATATAGTGGCACCTAGGAGGAAGAAAATTGAATCCAAATGGTATTCTACTTGCTTTGATAGTAGGAGGCAGATTAGGAATGAAGACATAAGGGCCTATTTCAGCCATATATATCGATGCCATGAGCATTGAGACACTAATCTATCTTGCATAAGTGTCATGCTAATGACCTCAGTGTTAGTGTAATTAATATTTAATTGCACTTGCATAACTTTACTTGGGTAATATTTTAATTCCTAGGTTAATTATTCTCATCCTTATCTTATTGAGCTATCTTGTTCAAGATAGGATTAGGGTTATGCATTTTTGCTTTTATAAAGCAAATCATTCTCATGTAATTATGAATTCCTGAATATATTATTTTTGCACATCTTCTTGCAAAGCTTTGTTTTTCCTATTTTTCTCTTCTGTGGAAGGTTATTTTCTAGTTTGCATTTTAGATCTTGGTTTCTAACATGGTATCAAAGCCTTGATTTGCAACCCCTTCTCAGATTTTTGAGAAAATCATTGCAGAGTTTGTTCAGGATTCCTCAAGGGTATCATGCTTTGAGTTTATTCACACAACATCTTGGATTAGATTGGGCTTCACCATTGGGTTCAGAGCACTAGAAAAAGTCAGGATTGGCTTTTGTTTTATAGATTTTGGCCATCATTTGCTAGATCCATGAGGGCTTCAAGCTGGGAAATTTTTTGCAAGCTCTAGAGGTAGCCAATTTTTTAGAGCATTTTGGGCACAAACAGAGGTCACCATTGCATTCATAGTGGCCAAAAACCCTAAGATCACTTTTTGTTTTGTTGATTTTGGAGAAGTTGGTTTGAAAGGGAAAACAGATTTGCCAGGAAGGTCGTTCAGCCTCCCCAACATAATTCCCAATGCACAAAAAATTAAAACAAATTAAAAAAGGGCATTTTTTTTGGGTTTCATTCCAACACACGTACTATAGAAGAGATTCATCACCCGACAGCCATCAAACGGCCACCAGCACCCATCTTCACTGTTGGTCTACTACCAAGCGACTTTAGCCCCCGTGGGTCCCTTTGCAGCTCCGCCCCAGTCACATGGAGGACCAGGGTCCTCCACCCAGCCCACACAAGCTCCCAGACTATAGGTTGTGGTCTTATTGAAGACTAGGAGCCCTGCACCCAATTCTGGCCAAAAATGGAATATTCTAGCAAACATAGAGCATATATCGGCAATCGAGAAATTTTTCTAGCAGGGGGAGCATTTTTTTGCCTTGACGGCCTCCAGGCCATCAATTTTTTTCTCGTGAAGTGCTGACATCAACATGATGCTAGTGACCTTACGACACTCTTTGCCCCCTCCTAACCCTAGTTTTCCTTCAAGGAGTAGTGTTTTTCTTTTTGGCATAACTTGGGCATACAATATCAAAATCGGGTAAACAAGATATCACCGAAAAGCTAGTTCTAAGAACTTTCCTATGGTGTAGTTTATATTTCAATATTGTTTTGTTTAGCTACATTTTTTTTAAAAAAATTCATATTTTCATTTTTGGATTTCGAGCTCATAACTTTTTTCCATGATCTCCAACTTTTTCCTTCTTTGCGGCATTGGAAAGGTATTGAGGAGCTCTATGTTGTTGTCCATGCACTTTTTTCTATATCTATCCCAGGTTGATTGTTATTCAAGATTTTTCCTAATGGTTTTTTGGAGATTTCTTGGATGTTTTGGTAGTTGGAAAGATGAAACTTGAATATTTCTACTTCATTTCAATATCACATCATCTTATTTTCTATTTATGCACATTTAAAATTCTCTCCTTTTACAATCATTGGGTTATTGTAATAAATGAACATATATAAAGTTCCATCAAGGGGGTTTCTTGCATAATAATTTGGTTAGAGTGTAGTTGCACTTTGATCTCCATCTTTTCTTGATAGAAACTCACATGGGTTATCTTGTTTCTTAGTTTCTTTTGGCCACATCTTGTCTTAGCTTGACACATATAAAATTCATCAGTTCACACTTTAGATTGGGAGTTTATGTTTCTTGATCCGCATTGGTTCAAATCTTTCTCAATTTGAAGGCCATTTTTTTATGGTTAATGTTTCAGATTCTTTATGGTACTTGTTCCTATGGAAGAGTTTTAGTCTCAGTTTGGCATCGACATTGAGATACACGGTTTCTAGATTATGTCATCATTTCATCTACTGTTGCTTCACATATTCCAAGGTTGTTCTAGTTTGTGAATTTTCCAGTGTTCCATGGCATCAGGTCTTCTATCACATTATTATAATTCTATTTTTGGTTTATTATAGACAGATGTATCTTTCCTTGCTTGTCAAATTGTAGTTACAATGTTACTCCACAATGATCTTCCAGTGCTTCTTTGCAACAATCATCTCATTGTAGGGGGGTTTTGTCCCACTAGGTTTTCCTTCTCTACCTCATTATTGCATTTTTACTTGGGTACCTGATCAGGCCTTGTTGTTGGGACCCATTCATGCTTTCTTGCATTCATCTTAGTTTTAGGTGCATGCTTTTTTAGTCTCCCTAAGTTGCACTTATGGGGGGTGTTAGTGTAATTAATATTTAATTGCACTTGCATAACTTTACTTAGGTAATATTTTAATTCCTAGGTTAATTATTCTCATCCTTATCTTATTGAGCTATCTTGTTGGTCAAGATAAGATTAGGGTTATGCATCTTTTCTTTTATAAGGAAAATAATTCTCATGTAATTATGATTTCCTAAATAATAATATTTTGCACATCTTTTCCAAAGCTTTGCTTTTTCTAATTTTCTCTTCTATGGAAGGTTATTTTCTGGTTTGCATTTCAGATCTTGGTTTCTAGTACTCAGGTAATACTCAATTACTCAATCTAGGTTGTAAAAGAGGACATATGTTTAAACTAAATCAGTAAGGCCACAAAGAAACTTTGTCCCTTTCTGATCATTTTCTAGCATATATATAATCTCATTAACAACCCTAGTGGGCCTAGTCATACTTTGATCTCTCCCTAAGTGATTCAAAAGATCCTAAAGCCTTCTATGTAGGGCCATGAGGATCTCTACAGGAATAGGGATGGCTTCATTCTCATTCAGAGGCATAGTTGAAGGGGAGATAGGAGGAGAAGGGGCACTGGTGGTTTCATCAAAGAAACTCATCTCTGCTACTGATACCATCTCCTAGGAGTCAATAGCCAAAGTGACCCCTGTAAAGTCCACCTATATGTGTCATACACTCCTTCTAACTATGTGCTCAAAATTCATAGACTAGGTTGTGAAGTTCATAAAGCATCACAATACACAATCCTACAACCTACATAGATATGAGAGAAATATTTTCAACACACATAAATAGATACTATAGAACCTTTGTTTACCAGTACATAGTTTGAGTTTGAAAACCGCATCTATAAAATCCTAAGTCAAATCTGATACAGTGAGTCACATTTTCCTGATATAGACCTGAGACTTAATTTACTAGTAGACTGCATCTAAAAATAGAAACATCTATTAAATTTTGTGACACATCTATCATCCTACAATGCATTTGTCTGATTATTAGAAAACCAAAATTCACTATGACAGACTAAAACCAAATAGTCATACCAGTATCTAATTTATCCTTTTATAGTAATCCTTGGACAGAAACCAGAAAGTTTTCTCATACTTTGCCTGACAACATTCTTTAGGTATCATTCAATCATAGCGATAGGCATTCTAGTTATAAATTTTAGTTTCATCTTAGGAGTCTCTATTACCTTCAAATTGATCAAGCTTTTAGGAAAATTACTTTTGCAAAATTTAGAATAGGTCAACATTCCATGCTTTGGATAAACCCTTGGTACAATGAAATTTATCATTGAACCTAGTCATTTTTCACACATATCCTTTGTCCTCTATGTGAGTCCTCCCAACTCATCAGTCTAGTTTGGGAGCTCACCTTGTCTTTTGGCCCTATTCCTACAAAGGTCCCTTGACAAAGCTAAATTGAAGCCTTGGTTAAACTTTAGGTGGTACGTAACCTCTTTTTAGAATCTTCCAAAATTGATTACCCTTAAAATCTTGCTTAGAATTTTGCATATATTTAGACATAGTCATTCTAGGACATCATCATTTTAGACATTCCTAATTTTCCAAAAAAGATCAAAAAAATAATTGCATTAGCATTTATCCCTTATAAAAAAAAAAATCCAAAAACATAGCTTAGGTTTCATACCTTAGACTTAAGTCACCCTCTTTGCATTTTCATACCTTATACCTCATATCACATACCTTAGTCATACTCCATCTTTTGTCATAACCTTACCACCATGTCTACAATTTACCTTGATATGCTTGTTAGTCAAGTTGAATACCAGTTACCCTGTAATGGGCAATGTGAACAAGCCATAGAGTTCAAAAGAAAATTTATCTAATCCAAATTCCAAACAATGTCAACCCATGGTCAACTACCCACATTCCCTTCCTACCAAGAATCCATAAGTCCTAGTTCTCCATCCATCTACCCTCATTATCAAGAGTCCCTTAGCATAATCCATGACATTAATCCACAACAAACATCCACTTATCACCCTTATCCTAACCTTAACAAGGAAAACCAACCTTCCACTAATCCCTTCCAAGCCTCCACATCCTATCCTAGTCCTTCATCCACTAATCCCTTCCAAGCCTCCATTTCCTATCCTAGTCCTTCATCCACTAATCCCTTCCAAGCCACTCCATCTCAATCTACATTTCATCATGAAAATACATCTATTCATGGTATCCAAAGTCACATCCCATCTACTAAACTTGAGGATACATGTCAAATGGAAAGTTCAAAGCATGACATCATGGTTTCACCTTCATTTCAAGATCAAAGTAGTCTATCCCATGACCCTATCTTTAAGTCCATCCAAGAAGTCCTAGATAATCATGGTATCCAAAATACACCTATCCTTGATCAATATTATTGTCGTAACCATATCATTCAAGAAAAAACCATCTTTGATCAAGACACTACTATTGAGCAAGAAGTCCAAAATGATCCACTCCTTGACCTTTATGCCATTCATGATCAAACACTTGAAGATGACCCTATCCAAGTACCAAACACACCGATTTCCCAAAATGAGACACTTGCCTCCTTTGGACACATGGATGATATTCTTCTAGAACAAGAATCTCCTACTCTAGACATATTTGCAAATGATCAAGCTATAGTTGAGTTCATTGGACTCTATGACAATGACCATAAAGACAGTTTTGACATCAACTTGGAAGCACCAATAGAATCATTAGAATTTGATATGTCACAAAATCACACCAAATCTATCCAATATGTCAATGAATCTAAGACATCCTATCAACTAGGATCATCCACTTTTATCAAATTAGGCTTTCTTATAGAGGGGAAGATTCCAAGTAACAGTTTCCACATACACAATGATGGGTTAGCATCTTGCTTTCAAAAAAAAAAACACCCCATCGCAAACAGAATATGTCATAGCATGTAGTATCAAGGAAAAGAACTAGGCATACACAAGAAAAGAATTTTGGAACCAATACAGTTTCAAGAAAATCTTAGACATCAAGGTCTTGGTTATCCTTTAGTCACCAAATCTAATGATGTTAATGGTACCTCCACAATATTGGGGGAAACTTTATCTAATACAAACATCAAAATGGAGGCCACTAGCAGTTCTTACCATAAGGTTGTTGCCAACACTCCTTCCATTAATAACATAAATTCTCATTCCAACATGAATAAACCTTCCATTTGGAACCAACAAAAATAAAATTCTTACAAATTCAAAGTTCAAAATCAAATATAAAAGGCCATTGAATCAATCAAAAATCCAAGTGGACAAATAAAGTTAAAATGGATCCCAAAGAGAAATGGATCAAGCAAAGAAAATAGTTCAAAAGTAAAAGCCAATCAAAATGTGGAGCCACAAGAAAAGAGGACTCCCACATGTAATAAATGTCCACCTCTATTAAAATGGTCATCAAGCAAGGCATATAAAATTCATGGTTCCAAACATTATCCCAATCTAAAATCCAATCTCCATCATCCATCACCCAAGTTTGGAAAATGAAAATTCCTACATGTAAATTGCCAGACACATCTACCAACATCCGTCATAATCCTACATCTCGCCTAAAGTCTAAAAATCCAAAGTCACAAATTCATCGCATCTTGGTAGCAACTCTTTATTGTAAGGACTCCCATGGCACTCTATCACGATGTGTGTATTCTAATAAGGCCAACTCTAGTATCAACAATGATCACAATGACATTAATAATTGTATACAAATGCTATGATACTAACAAGGCAACTACTTCATCAAGGTCATTATTGTCATATCATGGCACTAGTCGCTACATCAGCACCTGTGAGGCCCAACCCTATCAACAAATTGTGTGACACCTTGATAAGTTTAATTATTCTCGCTGGTGAATAGATTGATGATTTAACCTAATTCCATGTTTAATATTTTGATTTTAGTAGTAACTATTGTAAATGATTATTGTGACAAATTCTCTCCATTAAATGAAAATGGGAAAACTGTTAAGAATGAATATTAGCAGATAATATTTAGATTCTCAGACAAGTATCATATGAAGAATACACTTAGATCGATATGAGCTAAGAAATTTTGTGTATCTAATATTAGTTTGAATCTCGCTAATAAGTTTCATGTTACTTGGGAAATGATAATAGGTAGGAATAAAGCAGGACTTTGGAAGATCAGGGAGAAGTTTCCAGAAGGATCACTAGCCAAGAATCATCAAGATAAATTTAAAAGATGACTCCAATCAATTAGAGGTATACCTAAGGTAGGATAATTTGAGGAAAAATTATATAAATTATATATCAATTTGCATGATGAATTTTATTAAAGGAGTATCCATGAGTAAACTTAGTAGTGTAAATAAAGTATTTAACGAAGGTTCGGTTTTCATTATTATTTCATGCTTGCTCAAGTTTCCATCTCTTATAGGGAAATGAAATGAATAAATATGTGTATTATGGTTACTAACTATTGAATTTGATCTTATGGATAGTTTGAACAGGTTTTCATTATATTTCTAACCTAACACATATTTGGGAAAATACATATGAGAGTAATGTCAAGGGATGCAAATATAATTAGGGTTTTGTCTAAGTTGTAATTGAGTGGAGAGTTTTTAATGATTGGTGGCTTAGTGAAGGTATTTTCTTTGGACCCTTATTGAATTATAGTCATGTGGTTAAGAGTGTAAGATCTATTGGGTTTCCCAAATCCTTAGTTAGGTCTTGAATTTCGAATTGGTCTTTAAAGTTGTCTTTTTAGGGTGTTGTATGGTTAATTGTTTTGATATTAGTGCAAAAATAGATCCGTAAGACCTATACCTATGGGAGGGGGGCATTTTGGACATGTGACATTGTCCTTGGGACATGATTTGACCCTTCAAAAGTTCACTTGAAAGGTTGTGACGAATTTGAGTCCTTGGGAGTTGGGAGAAGTGACTTGTCAGTTCCCCACCACACTCCCCAAAGTTCATTAATGAACTTGGAAAGAGCATCAAAGCTCTCACATGTGTGAGAACTTGTGGGGATGTGTGTTGAAAGAGAATATGAGAGAGTGACAAGTGTCTCTCTCTCATTCAAGTGAATTCAAGTTGAATGCCTATATACTTGGATGAAAAAGAGGAAAGGGACATTACCCACTTCTCCTTTTGGAGAAATTTTGTGAAGATGGGAGGAGGAATGAGAAGATAGGAGGAGAAGTCCATTTGGGGAGAAAGTGATCAAGGTGGCTTGGTTGGAGGGAGAAGAAGGATAAGAGCGTTAAAGTCCAACGTCTAAAGCAAAGAGATAAGTTTTGCTAATTCCATCTTTCCTTGTTATTTGTTGTAAGAGGGAGATATGTTTGTGTGGATCTTTGTTGAAGATGGTGAGTGGAGAGCCTATGTCCATATAACTTGATGTTATGCTATGTTTATTCTTGTGGTAAAATTTGGAAAGACTCCATGTATCATCATGGGGTTAATATATTTCTTGCTCGGGGGTATGGCTAGAGCCTATGAGGCTTCATGACGCCATTACGGTTGGGTGGAGAGCAAGGGTTATTTAATGGGTTTGGGAGTTATTAGTGTTTCCAATATTATTTGAAATAAAGAAAGTTTTCAACCCTTGCCATGCCTCTTTGAAAGTTATTGGAAGAAGTTGGATTTCTTTTGTTGACCTCCTAGAGGTTAAATGTGTAATTGCCTCATTCTCTTATGGACACTTTTAAAAAAAGAAAAAAGAAAGGAACTGTTGGTTTTAAACTTTGTTGCCTATATTTTGAGCAAATATTGTAGCAGTAGGAGTTAAAGGCTTCCTTAAAGATATTTATTTGAATACTGTAAATGTAGGTGTGGATTTGTAATTAGGAAGATGAATGGAAATATGGGATTAGTCAGAGAGCTAAGTATCTCATTAGTATGCATGAAAGTTGTATGCTTTAAATGACATCACGATTATCTATAGTTGAGTAGTTTTGAAATGAATATCCGTTCACGAGTGGTTTAAAATGAACCAGCATATATTACTATTCATGAGTTATTTTGAAGTGAATATCTAATCTAATGCTGCTTTCTTAAGATTAGAAGCTTTTTTTCAAGAAACGATGAGTGCAAAGTCTGTCACAAGATAGTTAAATCACAGGGTTATAACTTGGTGAGAGCTGCTTTTAAAATAATTCTGGCACAGAAGCTAAAACCTTGAAGTTTTTTTTTTTAGCGTGTCCTTTCAAAATAATAATAATAATAATAATAATAAATTGAAGACTGTGTCCTTCCCTGCACTTCCTCGGTGTAGTTAGCCCTATACACTTCCTCACAACATTTGTAGTCTGGGAGAACATCTGGCCGCATCTTCCTAGCCTGTGTCATTTTGTGAGGCCTGCCTATGTCAAAGAGGAGCCCTTGCATAGGGTTTGGAAACCCATTAAATCACACAAGGAGGCATGTCAATTATGGGAAGTGCACTCTGCAACATGGAATGGTATGTGTACGCATCATGCAAGTTGTCAACTAAACTTTGCAAGACTTCGTGTTGAACAAATTTCTCTTATTGTGTCTAGTAATAAACTCAATATTTTATAACGTCTCTAAAGCCAGGATGGATGTAGTTGTATTGTGGTTTCTGTACATAAATGAAACAAAGCTACTCAACTCAGCAAGTGTTGCATGGAAAGCAAACAGAAAATAGATATCCTACAAAAAATTTAGTGGTCAGAGAACTACGTAACTATTTACTACTTGTGTACTAACCCCTACATATATTATCAACAAAAAGTGGGACATCTGAACTCAAATACATTTTAGAGAAAATGAAATATTAATAGCTTGGGAACCAAAGAAATATTTAAATATCTAGCTGCAACCCTAGAAATATTGTGTTCGTAACTAGTCAGAAAAGAGGTTCCTCGCGCCCCTCCAATTTCTCCATATTAGCATTCTAACGATACTTGCATGCTGGTTATTTAATACTTTTGAACTGTGGCGTCACATTGTTTGCACCTTCTGCTGCATGACTTTTGTCACAGGCATTCGCAACCATTGCCCTCTTCAAGTAGGCACTAAGTATATTAACTATAGGGTATGGTCTGTGGTCTGGTGATAAGTGAGAAATTATCCCACTAGTGACCAGCAGCATCAACAAAGCAAATTCAAAATTGGTCTGTTATTGACATAGGTCACTGGCAAGTGGGATGTTAGCAATATTGTAGAATAGTGACCCTCACCAATTTAATTGCAAGTACAACGTGAATTTTGAATCGAACCAAAAGCTAGAGATCAGTTTCAACTTCTTAGACATCCCATCCATAGTCAAAGTTCTAGTAAATATCTTGTAGAGTGATGGGATATATGAGTTGGAGTCGAGATGATTACAGTCATCTACACCAAAAATATTAACTGCAGAATAAGCGTTCGGTGGGTAATGTGTGGTGTAAGGCAAGTGTCTTCTGGGACGGCGTAGGAGGACAAAAAAACAAAAAAAAACAAAAAAATTAACACGACAATATTGAATACAATAAGTGATATTGACAAAAGACTGGGAATTCCTTGCTCTTTCTGTCCAATCAGCGGCAGCGAAATGTGTTTCCCAAGGCCATCTCAACTCTTGAGGTATCTCCCTTCCTTTGAGCAGTTACGGGTCAATTTTGGGTGTCAAAAATATCTTCTGCGTGTAAAAGGCTCCCCTCTTTTTGTATGGGCCACCTTTGCTATGGTGTGCGAGTAATAAAACTTTGTTGTCATGTCTAGATGTCTAGCCTGCAAATTTTGCTAGAGTTCCCTCTGTCATTGGCGGCTTGATCTGTACGTCTAAACTAGTCTTTAATACGCTTCAATCCTTATTTGCAATCCTCATTTAATGTTAGATGTGTAGAGGGTTGCATGGGGAAATGGTATGTGCAGGTTATTAGAAATTCCTGGCATTATGGTAGGACTGTGTGTGTAGGCAGTTGAATAACAACTAAAACCAGAGGAGAGTAGACAGATAAAATGGGGCTGACCAAGCCTTACGTGCTTTGAAGGACATATCGCAGAGAGGCATATCAACAAACGTGGTGGATAGAAACAGATATCACATTGTGTTTACTGCCTCCTCCATTGCTCATTTGTGGAAGAGGAACATTCACCTTGTCTTTCTTGTAGGCAGCAAATTATAAGAAGGTGGTATTTTTTTTTTTTTTTAAAAAGAAACTTAAAGTTTCATTTTATTCTTATATATATCGTGGGACCTTTCTTAAGATTAATTATTCATTTTACTTTATATTATTTACCCATAAAAGTAGGTAAGTATAGTTATATGTATAAACGAATTTAACTTCAAATTATGGACTTTTTCTTATGATTATTTAATAAATAATATAAACCAATTTTAGTTAAGGATTTTATCATAATACTATTTAATAATTAATTAATAAAGTTAATAAAGAAGTTTACATGCAATCATGGTTATTTATATCAAATAGATTATTGAGCGAGGGTGTTGCATTTCATTGCAATATTTGAACTATAATTTGTTATTAGTCCTAACAAGGTTTTAGTATTTTGTTGAATATATTATCTTATAGATATTTAATCACTTTTCTATAGGTCGTATGCCTTATTATTCCTTATGTTCAAATTTTGTGGGTTGTGTAGATTAATAAAATTTGACTCCATAAATTTGCTATAGTAGAAAAGGTTACCTAATATGTTTTATTAAATAGGTCCTCAAAACCAAACCCTATTTGATGATTTCCCTTATTGATAAAGTAATATGTGAAAATAAAGAGGTTATTTTCAAATATAAATTTTTACTCAAAAAGAATAATTCAATAAAATCTTGTGCATACTCCATAAATGTCGTATATTAAATCATATAAATTCTATAAAAATAAAATAGTTGATATGGTATAATTGAAATAAGTGAACATGTTCCCAACATAGTCCAAGGTGATAGGAGTTGGATTAAAACTTGGTGAGTAATGAAAATGACATGTGCTAACTCGCTCACGAGAATGCTATTTGTTAAGAGGATTACTAGATAGATATTTTTCTTATATTGAATGGCCCAGCTCATTAATTTAGCAAGTTATTATAGGTAAAGAAGATGGGTATGAATATTTTAACTATCCTATCTAGTTACACATGAGAAGAAACCCCTTTAAAATTGGAAGAGTAAAGTAAAGCAACTTATTAATTTTCGTTGTTATTATTCAAAGAATAAGTAGATCAAACATATTTAAAATTGGACTAGGAGAGTCAGTCCACAAGTTTCTATAGTTTGATAAATCTTGAGTTGTGTCTCATCCAATTTATTATTATTAACTAGACTGTTAAAGTTGTGTTATGTAAATTGGTGCGATGGGTATGTGTTAGGTTTAAAACTTTGTTGCCCAAAAAAAAATGTTAGGTTTTTCTAGCATAAAATTATGGGCATTACACTTGGTATTAGAGCCCTAGGTTGCAACCCTAGGGAACTCTGGGTGTAATTTGGGCATTAAGAGTTGTGTGTGAGGATAAATGTGCAAACCTCCTTGTGTTAGCTAAAATAAAATATTGTAATAAAAATCGTAGATAACTTACCTTGCATAGAAAAAGAGAAATATAGTGGTTATTACCCAACCTAGTTAGAGTTGTGATGTACCCTATGGTCAAAGATTGAACGAAATCCATGGTTCAAATAAATGTTTAATTGAAAGCATTTTATCTTTAAGAATTAATCAGACAAAATAGGTTCCCTTGATTTAAGTAAGGACGGTGAAGGATTAGTCTAGCTAACAATGGTTATGGCGTTAATCTAGTCTTTCGACATTTAACTTTCTTAAACCTTGAAATGGTATAATTGAGTTTTGATACATAGTCTTTTCATAAAGTGCATAAATAGTGTTATAAGACATCACGATGTGTATTATTAAAGAAACATTATTTTATTGGCTTCCTATGTCTATAACTATAAAATACAATTTTAGTGCTACTTCTTGAAGTCATGGTTGTTCTGGGAGCAACATATTTTCTTATAGGAACCTTATACAAATAAGAAATGGAAGTTATATTTTTGAAGATTTATCGTGCTAGATAAAGGAAGGAGCTATATGAACCTCTAAAGAGATTAATGTGTTAAAGGTCGTAATTAAATGAGTTTAAATCTCTTAACCCTTGATTTTATCAAATCAAATTAACAAGAGTGAAAGAATAGGAAAACTCTTGACCTTATTTTATGTGCAATTTGAGCACCCCATACATTTAGGATTTAAAATATTGTCAAAGATTAAAATTAAAACTTTAAGGTGTAGATTGTTGGACCTAAGTCTAAGGAATTTTTCATGATTGGGTAATAGGTCCAAGATACTCATGAGCTACTACTTTGCATGCCCTAGACCATGGTACATTCCTAGGTCTTTCCTATTACTCAAAGATCTTAATTTACGCATAGTGTATAAGGACATAATTCCTATTCTTATGAATCAACAAAGGAATCACTTTATGGATGGTAGGAGAAATTTCATGAATGATGATATCAACTTATAATCAAAACCTTGCATTGTATAGTAAATCCAATTTATGAAAAAGGTTAAAACTAGATTCTACCTTGAATTGAATGATTAAAACTTAAAGTATTTAAAATTTTTTGCAAATAAATGGCAAACTAGTAAACCTAATAGAGTTATAACAATGACCAAACTCTTACGTCTCATTGGTTAAAGTTTAAATAACATACGAAATAACTAGATTCCTAAGATTCAAGCCCAAGATGAATGCATAGAAGGATTCAATTAAGATATGATTGTGAGGATTGATAGATGTGGTGTTTAAGTTATTTCCTATAACAATTATACATAAATTTTTTTGAAGAGACCTTATCAAAATATAAAATGGGTGTAAAACATTGCCTAAGAGGTAGTCATGTATACAATTAGGTGTTGACCTTGAGGGTTGTGGATGTCACAAAAATTGAATAATCAATTATGGAATTTATAAATTGAGTAATGAATTATGTGAGATTCATAGGGTAAGAAGTGATTGGAAAGTTAAATTGTATAGATAAGAGGCACTAAGTAGAATTGTAACACTTTCAACTAATGTTGTACATTCTAAACCATTGACTATACCCACTTTTTTAAGGGAAAATCATATACGTGCCTGAATGTAAGGGAGAAACCTTAAAGGTAGATAAGACTTCCTAGACTTTTACTCATTGTACATCTTTATGAGGTTAGACGGAACCGTGATTAAAAAAAATGGCAATTAAAACATGTGAATAAATGGTACAACCATAGATAGCAAAATGCAAGATTTGTAAAAGGATATCAATGAGTTGTGAGAATTACTATTTCATGATTTATCATGTGCTTTATGAATTGAGTGTGCTTTCCTTTCTCATATTACAATGCTTCAAACAAAAAATAGTTGACTATCTTCCTTATTAAGTAAGAAACCTTCTCTAGCATGTTGTGAAGATTATAATGGGATTACCCATATTGATATGTTAGTGAATATAATAAACATGGTTGAATGAAAGAGGAAGAATTGTATGGATAAATATAGAGAAACCAATCTTGAACATATATGTAAAACACTTAGTAAGATGGGAAGTGTGGTGTACCATGAATTGTTAAATTATAGGGAAATGGAGTAATATACATTTTCGTATCATCTAGTGATTTATTTTATGTATGCAAAGTGATTAGATATTTACAAAATTAAGAAGAAAAGTGAATATTGTTTAAAGAAAATGAAGTGTATGTAAGTAAATTGATTTTGTCCTACAATATGGTGAATCTCATAAGGTGTATTATGTTATGGCATGTGAAGTGAAAACCAGTAAATGTGTTGTGCCCCAAGTATGAGATACAGGGTATCTGACTTGGGATAAGGGTGGTGGACATCTAGTATGATCCCCTATATGTACCCTTTGTGATGGCCTTTATGTAAGCTAGCTAGTTGTGAGTTAAAATAAATGTGTTAAGTGCATACGTGTGTCTATTAAATGAAATGTGATGTGCTCCTTTGTGTTAGTTTTATTTCTATGTTAAATGTGTACCCCTAGCATTTGGTTCCCCCCTAATGGGAGTGTGATGCCAGCTAGTGTAAATAGGGGTTGAGAGGCACATGGTCTACCATCAGGAGATTACGAGCTCAGGGTGTTGTCCCTAATCCTGATAAAGGATCTATGTCAAGTCATTGTAATCTTCCCATGGACGTTGACTGTGGCCTACTCCCCCACATATGAGAGCCACACTTGTTGGTTCATAGTGCAAACCTATTCCTTGATGTTTATAACCCATGGGTAAAGGATGGAATAACATGGACTACCAGTGATTCATACTTATGTGGTCAGGGACCACCAGTTACTCATATTCATGTGGTCAGGGACCACCAGTGCTTCATGTTTATGTGGTCAGGGACCACCAGTGATGTATATTAATGTGGTCAGGGACCACCCGTTATTCATATTTATGTGGTCAGGGACCACCATTTATTGCATGCTATAATACTTATGATGTGGTTAGAGAACCACCATTCCCCTCCTCCCCTTAGGTGGCTTATCAAGTCACGTGGTGCTTGTAATGTGCAAATTTTTTATTGTTGAAATATGAATTATTTGTAATTCTTGATTGATGTTTTATTTTATTATGCGCCAGCAATGTGTAATTTTACATTTATGTACTTGGGCTATTTAGCCATTTGGAAGTTGTTATATAGTCTGATTTGCCTCAAGGACTTGTTTAATTTTTCCTTTGAATTATGATTGGAAAGTTGCAATGTAGCTACAATTTATCTTTATTTTGTTTCTCTTGAATTTATAAGTTCCCTCTTGGGAGTTTTATTGAAACTTTGGTTTATGATCTTGTGTTATTCAGTTTGAGGCTTTCTCCTTGGTTGCAAATTTGCTGGCATGTGTGGTGTAATGTGGAATTTGTAAACTGCCATATCCCGGGGGGTTCCCTGGCAGGTCGTATAGGGGAGTAGATGTGTTGGGGAATTATTTTGAAAGGGGTTGTGAATGGGACCGGTATGGGACGGTCATTAATCCATTCTTCCCTCATTCTATGATTATTCTTATCTATATGGAGGAGTCCTTAGAGAAGGGCCTCAAGTGGTATCCAAGAATATCCATCCTTGTAAACCCCATCATGTGAGCCTTATGTTGTAGATTTTGTGATTGTATGAGGATAGGCGCACCCATTTGGGAAGAGCATCCTTGCTATTGTTGTGTGTACATGTGAAATTACAAATAAATGTGATGTGGCATACCTGTGAGCTATGTGAGAAAAATAGTAACATGTGATGCAAAGTTAATATTATTTGAGACATGGTATGAGTGCCATAATTACAAGGTAAAATGTTCTCTTAAGCATATATTTTGACAAAATGTGAAGCTAATAATTCTGAGACATGATTGGTCAATGAAACAAAAATATTTTCTAACATCATGAGTGATGTTTATAATGCAAAAGGGAACCTTGAAGGGTATCCAAGGATGATAATGTGTTTGGATATATGTTGGTGTATTTTTTTTATCAAGAATGTTAACAACATGGATAACTACTAGTATTTGTTATATTGTGAGTATATCGAATAAATTTTTTATGATGAAAAATTATGTTCTAAGTATTTAGGTGATTGGATTATGGAAGTGGTGTCCCTACACATGTAATGACGATTTAATGTTTTGTACATTTATGGTAAGATAATTAGTATATTTAACTTGTCATGTGTGTTTCCATACTGGGAATTAGGATTCCAAACCTTAACGACTTCCAGGAGGAAGTCCAATCTAAGGGGAGGGAGATGTGAGGCCCAACCCTATCTATAAATTGTGTGACACCTTGATAAGTTTAATTATTCTCGCTGGTGAATAGATTGATGATTTAACCTAATTCCATGTTTAATAATTTGATTTTAGTAGTAACTATTGTAAATGATTATTGTGACAAATTCTCTCCATTAAATGAAAATGGGAAAACTGTTAAGAATGAATGTGAGTAGATAATATTTAGATTCTCAGAAAAGTATCATATGAAGAATACACTTAGATCGATATGAGCTAAGAAATTTTGTGTATCTAATATTAGTTTGAATCTCGCTAATAATTTTCATGTTACTTGGGAAATGATAATAGGTAGGAATAAAGCAGGACTTTGGAAGATCAGGGAGAAGTTTCCAGAAGGATCACTAGCCAAGAATCAGCAAGATAAATTTAAAAGATGACTCCAATCAATTAGAGGTATACCTAAGGTAGGATAATTTGAGGAAAAATTATATAAATTAGATATCAATTTGCATGATGAATTTTATTAAAGGAGTATCCATGAGTAAACTTAGTAGTGTAAATAAAGTATTTAACGAAGGTTCGGTTTTCATTATTATTTCATGCTTGCTCAAGTTTCCATCTCTTATAGGGAAATGAAATGAATATATATATGTGTATTATGGTTACTAACTATTGAATTTGATCTTATGGATAGTTTGAACTGGTGTTCATTATATTTCTAACCTAACATGTATTTGGGAAAATACATATGAGAGTAATGTCAAGGGATACAAATATAATTAGGGTATTGTCTAAGTTGTAATTGAGTGGAGAGTTTTTAATGATTGGTGGCTTAGTGAAGGTATTTTCTTTGGACCCTTATTGAATTATAGTCATGTGGTTAAGAGTGTAAGATCTATTGGGTTTCCCAAATCCTTAGTTAGGTCTTGAATTTCGAATTGGTCTTTAAAGTTGTCTTCTTAGGGTGTTGTATGGTCAATTTTTTTGATATTAGTGCAAAAATAGATCCCTAAGACCTATACCTATTGGAGGGGGACCTTTTGGACATGTGACATTGTCCTTGGGACATGATTTGACCCTTCAAAAGTTCACTTGAAAGGTTGTGACGAATTTGAGTCCTTGGGAGTTGGGAGAAGTGACTTGTCAGTTCCCCACCACACTCCCCAAAGTTCATTAATGAACTTGGAAAGAGCATCAAAGCTCTCACATGTGTGAGAACTTGTGGGGATGTGTGTTGAAAGAGCATATGAGAGAGTGAAAAGTGTCTCTCGCTCATTCAAGTGAATTCAAGTTGAATGCCTATATACTTGGATGAAAAAGAGGAAAGGGACATTACCCACTTCTCCTTTTGGAGAACTTTTGTGAAGATGGGAGGAGGAATGAGAAGATAGGAGGAGAATTCCATTTGGGGAGAAAGTGATCAAGGTGGCTTGGTTGGAGGGAGAAGAAGGATAAGAGCGTTAAAGTCCAACATCTAAAGCAAAGAGATAAGTTTTGCTAATTCCATCTTTCCTTGTTATTTGTTGTAAGAGGGAGATATGTTTGTGTGGATCTTTGTTGAAGATGGTGAGTGGAGAGCCTATTTCCATATAACTTGATGTTATGCTATGTTTATTCTTGTGGTAAAATTTGGAAAGACTCCATGTATCATCATGGGGTTAATATATTTCTTGCTCGGGGGTATGGCTAGAGCCTATGAGGCTTCATGACGCCATTACGGTTGGGTGGAGAGCAAGGGTTATTTAATGGGTTTGGGAGTTATTAGTGTTTCCAATATTATTTGAAATAAAGAAAGTTTTCAACCCTTGCCATGCCTCTTTGAAAGTTATTGGAAGAAGTTGGATTTCTTTTGTTAACCTCCTAGAGGTTAAATGTGTAATTGCCTCATTCTCTTATGGACACTTTTAAAAAAAGAAAAAAGAAAGGAACTGTTGGGTTTAAACTTTATTGCCTATATTTTGAGCAAATATTGTAGCAGTAGGAGTTAAAGGCTTCCTTAAAGATATTTATTTGAATACTGTAAATGTAGGTGTGGATTTGTAATTAGGAAGATGAATGGAAATATGGGATTAGTCAGAGAGCTAAGTATCTCATTAGTATGCATGAAAGTTGTATGCTTTAAATGACATCATGATTATCTATAGTTGAGTAGTTTTGAAATGAATATCCGTTCACGAGTGGTTTAAAATGAACCAGCATATATTACTATTCATGAGTTATTTTGAAGTGAATATCTAATCTAATGCTGCTTTCTTAAGATTAGAAGCTTTTTTTCAAGAAACGATGAGTGCAAAGTCTGTCACAAGATAGTTAAATCACAGGGTTATAACTTGGTGAGAGCTGCTTTTAAAATAATTCTGGCACAGAAGCTAAAACCTTGAAGTTTTTTTTTTTAGCGTGTCCTTTCAAAATAATAATAATAATAATAATAATAAATTGAAGACTGTGTCCTTCCCTGCACTTCCTCGGTGTAGTTAGCCCTATACACTTCCTCACAACATTTGTAGTCTGGGAGAACATCTGGCCGCATCTTCCTAGCCTGTGTCATTTTGTGAGGCCTGCCTATGTCAAAGAGGAGCCCTTGCATAGGGTTTGGAAACCCATTAAATCACACAAGGAGGCATGTCAATTATGGGAAGTGCACTCTGCAACATGGAATGGTATGTGTACGCATCATGCAAGTTGTCAACTAAACTTTGCAAGACTTCGTGTTGAACAAATTTCTCTTATTGTGTCTAGTAATAAACTCAATATTTTATAACGTCTCTAAAGCCAGGATGGATGTAGTTGTATTGTGGTTTCTGTACATAAATGAAACAAAGCTACTCAACTCAGCAAGTGTTGCATGGAAAGCAAACAGAAAATAGATATCCTACAAAAAATTTAGTGGTCAGAGAACTACGTAACTATTTACTACTTGTGTACTAACCCCTACATATATTATCAACAAAAAGTGGGACATCTGAACTCAAATACATTTTAGAGAAAATGAAATATTAATAGCTTGGGAACCAAAGAAATATTTAAATATCTAGCTGCAACCCTAGAAATATTGTGTTCGTAACTAGTCAGAAAAGAGGTTCCTCGCGCCCCTCCAATTTCTCCATATTAGCATTCTAACGATACTTGCATGCTGGTTATTTAATACTTTTGAACTGTGGCGTCACATTGTTTGCACCTTCTGCTGCATGACTTTTGTCACAGGCATTCGCAACCATTGCCCTCTTCAAGTAGGCACTAAGTATATTAACTATAGGGTATGGTCTGTGGTCTGGTGATAAGTGAGAAATTATCCCACTAGTGACCAGCAGCATCAACAAAGCAAATTCAAAATTGGTCTGTTATTGACATAGGTCACTGGCAAGTGGGATGTTAGCAATATTGTAGAATAGTGACCCTCACCAATTTAATTGCAAGTACAACGTGAATTTTGAATCGAACCAAAAGCTAGAGATCAGTTTCAACTTCTTAGACATCCCATCCATAGTCAAAGTTCTAGTAAATATCTTGTAGAGTGATGGGATATATGAGTTGGAGTCGAGATGATTACAGTCATCTACACCAAAAATATTAACTGCAGAATAAGCGTTCGGTGGGTAATGTGTGGTGTAAGGCAAGTGTCTTCTGGGACGGCGTAGGAGGACAAAAAAACAAAAAAAAACAAAAAAATTAACACGACAATATTGAATACAATAAGTGATATTGACAAAAGACTGGGAATTCCTTGCTCTTTCTGTCCAATCAGCGGCAGCGAAATGTGTTTCCCAAGGCCATCTCAACTCTTGAGGTATCTCCCTTCCTTTGAGCAGTTACGGGTCAATTTTGGGTGTCAAAAATATCTTCTGCGTGTAAAAGGCTCCCCTCTTTTTGTATGGGCCACCTTTGCTATGGTGTGCGAGTAATAAAACTTTGTTGTCATGTCTAGATGTCTAGCCTGCAAATTTTGCTAGAGTTCCCTCTGTCATTGGCGGCTTGATCTGTACGTCTAAACTAGTCTTTAATACGCTTCAATCCTTATTTGCAATCCTCATTTAATGTTAGATGTGTAGAGGGTTGCATGGGGAAATGGTATGTGCAGGTTATTAGAAATTCCTGGCATTATGGTAGGACTGTGTGTGTAGGCAGTTGAATAACAACTAAAACCAGAGGAGAGTAGACAGATAAAATGGGGCTGACCAAGCCTTACGTGCTTTGAAGGACATATCGCAGAGAGGCATATCAACAAACGTGGTGGATAGAAACAGATATCACATTGTGTTTACTGCCTCCTCCATTGCTCATTTGTGGAAGAGGAACATTCACCTTGTCTTTCTTGTAGGCAGCAAATTATAAGAAGGTGGTATTTTTTTTTTTTTTTAAAAAGAAACTTAAAGTTTCATTTTATTCTTATATATATCGTGGGACCTTTCTTAAGATTAATTATTCATTTTACTTTATATTATTTACCCATAAAAGTAGGTAAGTATAGTTATATGTATAAACGAATTTAACTTCAAATTATGGACTTTTTCTTATGATTATTTAATAAATAATATAAACCAATTTTAGTTAAGGATTTTATCATAATACTATTTAATAATTAATTAATAAAGTTAATAAAGAAGTTTACATGCAATCATGGTTATTTATATCAAATAGATTATTGAGCGAGGGTGTTGCATTTCATTGCAATATTTGAACTATAATTTGTTATTAGTCCTAACAAGGTTTTAGTATTTTGTTGAATATATTATCTTATAGATATTTAATCACTTTTCTATAGGTCGTATGCCTTATTATTCCTTATGTTCAAATTTTGTGGGTTGTGTAGATTAATAAAATTTGACTCCATAAATTTGCTATAGTAGAAAAGGTTACCTAATATGTTTTATTAAATAGGTCCTCAAAACCAAACCCTATTTGATGATTTCCCTTATTGATAAAGTAATATGTGAAAATAAAGAGGTTATTTTCAAATATAAATTTTTACTCAAAAAGAATAATTCAATAAAATCTTGTGCATACTCCATAAATGTCGTATATTAAATCATATAAATTCTATAAAAATAAAATAGTTGATATGGTATAATTGAAATAAGTGAACATGTTCCCAACATAGTCCAAGGTGATAGGAGTTGGATTAAAACTTGGTGAGTAATGAAAATGACATGTGCTAACTCGCTCACGAGAATGCTATTTGTTAAGAGGATTACTAGATAGATATTTTTCTTATATTGAATGGCCCAGCTCATTAATTTAGCAAGTTATTATAGGTAAAGAAGATGGGTATGAATATTTTAACTATCCTATCTAGTTACACATGAGAAGAAACCCCTTTAAAATTGGAAGAGTAAAGTAAAGCAACTTATTAATTTTCGTTGTTATTATTCAAAGAATAAGTAGATCAAACATATTTAAAATTGGACTAGGAGAGTCAGTCCACAAGTTTCTATAGTTTGATAAATCTTGAGTTGTGTCTCATCCAATTTATTATTATTAACTAGACTGTTAAAGTTGTGTTATGTAAATTGGTGCGATAGGTATGTGTTAGGTTTAAAACTTTGTTGTCAAAAAAAAATGTTAGGTTTTTCTAGCATAAAATTATGGGCATTACACTTGGTATCAGAGCCCTAGGTTGCAACCCTAGGGAACTCTGGGTGTAATTTGGGCATTAAGAGTTGTGTGTGAGGATAAATGTGCAAACCTCCTTGTGTTAGCTAAAATAAAATATTGTAATAAAAATCGTAGATAACTTACCTTGCATAGAAAAAGAGAAATATAGTGGTTATTACCCAACCTAGTTAGAGTTGTGATGTACCCTATGGTCAAAGATTGAACGAAATCCATGGTTCAAATAAATGTTTAATTGAAAGCATTTTATCTTTAAGAATTAATCAGACAAAATAGGTTCCCTTGATTTAAGTAAGGACGGTGAAGGATTAGTCTAGCTAACAATGGTTATGGCGTTAATCTAGTCTTTCGACATTTAACTTTCTTAAACCTTGAAATGGTATAATTGAGTTTTGATACATAGTCTTTTCATAAAGTGCATAAATAGTGTTATAAGACATCACGATGTGTATTATTAAAGAAACATTATTTTGTTGGCTTCCTATGTCTATAACTATAAAATACAATTTTAGTGCTACTTCTTGAAGTCATGGTTGTTCTGGGAGCAACATATTTTCTTATAGGAACCTTATACAAATAAGAAATGGAAGTTATATTTTTGAAGATTTATCGTGCTAGATAAAGGAAGGAGCTATATGAACCTCTAAAGAGATTAATGTGTTAAAGGTCATAATTAAATGATTTGAAATCTCTTAACCCTTGATTTTATCAAATCAAATTAACAAGAGTGAAAGAATAGGAAAACTCTTGACCTTATTTTATGTGCAATTTGAGCACCCCATACATTTAGGATTTAAAATATTTTTAAAGATTAAAATTAAAACTTTAAGGTGTAGATTGTTGGACCTAAGTCTAAGGACTTGTTCATGATTGGGTAATAGGTCCAAGATACTCATGAGCTACTACTTTGCATGCCCTAGACCATGGTACATTCCTAGGTCTTTCCTATTACTCAAAGATCTTAATTTACGCATAGTGTATAAGGGCATAATTCCTATTCTTATGAATCAACAAAGGAATCACTTTATGGATGGTAGGAGAAATTTCATGAATGATGGTATCAACTTATAATCAAAACCTTGCATTGTATAGTAAATCCAATTTATGAAAAAGGTTAAAACTAGATTCTAACTTGAATTGAATGATCAGAACTTAAAGTATTTAAAAACTTTTGCAAATAAATGGCAAACTAGTAAACCTAATAGAGTTATAACAATGACCAAACTCTTACGTCTCATTGGTTAAAGTTTAAATAACATACGAAATAACTAGATTCCTAAGATTCAAGCCCAAGATGAATGCATAGAAGGATTCATTTAAGATATGATTGTGAGGATCGATAGATGTGGTGTTTAAGTTATTTCCTATAACAATTATACATAAAAACTTTTGAAGAGACCTTATCAAAATATAAAATGGGTGTAAAAGATTGCCTAAGAGGTAGTCATGTATACAATTAAGTGTTGACCTTGAGGGTTGTGGATGTCACAAAAATTGAATAATCAATTATGGAATTTATAAATTGAGTAATGAAGTATGTGTGATTCATAAGGTAAGAAGTGATTGGAAAGTTAAACTGTATAGATAAGAGGCACTAAGTATAATTGTAACACTTTCAACTAATGTTGCACATTCTAAACCATTGACTATACCCACTTTTTAAGGGAAAATCATATACGTGCCTGAATGTAAGGGAGAAACCTTAAAGGTAGATAAGACTTCCTAGACTTTTACTCATTGTACATCTTTAAGAGGTTAGACGGAACTGAGATTAAAAAAAAAAATGGCAATTAAAACATGTGAATAAATGGTACAACCATAGATAGCAAAATGCAAGATTTGTAAAAGGATATCAATGAGTTGTGAGAATTACTATTTCATGATTTATCATGTGCTTTATGAATTAAGTGAGCTTTCGTTCCTCATATTACAATGCTTCAAACAAAAATAGTTGACTATCTTCCTTATTAAGTAAGGAACCTTCTCTAGCATGTTGTGAAGATTATAATGGGATTACCCATATTGATATGTTAGTGAATATAATAAACATGGTTGAATGAAAGAGGAAGAATGGTATGGATAAATATAGAGAAACCAATCTTGATCATATATGTAAAACACTTAGTAAGATGGGAAGTGTGGTGTACCATGAATTGTTAAATTATCGGGAAATGGAGTAATATACATTTTCGTATCATCTAGTGATTTATTTTATGTATGCAAAGTGATTAGATATTTACAAAATTAAGAAGAAAAGTGAATATTGTTTAAAGAAAATGAAGTGTATGTAAGTAAATTGATTTTGTCCTACAATATGGTGAATCTCATAAGGTGTATTATGTTATGGCATGTGAAGTGAAAACCAGTAAATGTGTTGTGCCCCAAGTATGAGATACAGGGTATCTGACTTGGGATAAGGGTGGTGGACATCTAGTATGATCCCCTATATGTACCCTTTGTGATGGCCTTTATGTAAGCTAGCTAGTTGTGAGTTAAAATAAATGTGTTAAGTGCATACGTGTGTCTATTAAATGAAATGTGATGTGCTCCCTTGTGTTAGTTTTATTTCTATGTTAAATGTGTACCCCTAGCATTTGGTTCCCCCCTAATGGGAGTGTGATGCCAGCTAGTGTAAATAGGGGTTGAGAGGCACATGGTCTACCATCAGGAGATTACGAGCTCAGGGTGTTGTCCCTAATCCTGATAAAGGATCTATGTCAAGTCATTGTAATCTTCCCATGGACGTTGACCGTGGCCTACTCCCCCACATATGAGAGCCACACTTGTTGGTTCATAGTGCAAACCTATTCCTTGATGTTTATAACCCATGGGTAAAGGATGGAATAACATGGACTACCAGTGATTCATACTTATGTGGTCAGGGACCACCAGTTACTCATATTCATGTGGTCAGGGACCACCAGTGCTTCATGTTTATGTGGTCAGGGACCACCAGTGATGTATATTAATGTGGTCAGGGACCACGCATTATTCATATTTATGTGGTCAGGGACCACCATTTATTGCATGCTATAATACTCATGATGTGGTTAGAGAACCACCATTCCCCTCCTCCCCTTAGGTGGCTTATCAAGTCACGTGGTGCTTGTAATGTGAAAATTTTATTGTTGAAATATGAATTATTTGTAATTCTTGATTGATGTTTTATTTTATTATGCGCCAGCAATGTGTAATTTTACATTTATGTACCTGGGCTATTTAACCATTTGGAAGTTGTTATATAGTCTGATTTGCCTCAAGGACTTGTTTAATTTTGCTTTGAATTATGATTGGAAAGTTGCAATGTAGCTACAATTTATTTTTATTTTGTTTCTCTTGAATTTATAAGTTCCCTCTTGGGAGTTTTATTGAAACTTTGGTTTATGATCTTGTGTTATTTAGTTTGAGGCTTTCTCTTTGGTTGTAAATTTGCTGGCATGTGTGGTGTAATGCGGAATTTGTAAACTGCCATATCCCGGGGAATTCCCTGGCAGGTTGTATAGGGGAGTAGATGTGTTGGGGAATTATTTGAAAGGGGTTGTGAATGGGACTGGTATGGGATGGTCATTAATCCATTCTTCCCTCATTCTGTAGTACTCCTCTGGCTAAGGAGTCGGAAGAGAAAGATAGGTCAAGGGCTTCTTCTGGTATTTCATACGTTGAGATTGAACTAATTAAATGAAGGTAATATTTTTATTAAAATGCTAGATTAAATTGTATTTAAATATTTAAATGTTTTATTTATTTATTTTAAAATAATGTATTTTATTAAATGATAATTAAAAAATTTAAATTTTGTTTTATTATTTTAATTAATTATTTTATTGAGGATAAGTGCTGGAATAAAGCAGTAAATTCCTCGCATGAGGAGATAGAGAAAACTGCATGTTTTATTTTGTAATAAATTAAAACTATGATTTAGTTTTTTCTTTTTGATGTTTGCTTGTTTTAAAGCAGTTTTATATGTAGCTTTTCTTCTCATCGTATTCTTGGAAGGGAGGCTGCTATAACTTCTTTTAATAATAAAAAAAAAAAAAATCAAACTGAAGTGGGCTGTTAAAGCAGAAAATGAACCAATGCATGGTTTGTTTTTTTTGGAGAAAAGTATTCGTTCCAAAACACAAAAGGCAGTCAGCGAGGATGAAGGGGAGTTGAAAGCAAGTGCTAATCAATAGAGGGAGATGATATATGAATTACCCCAAGGTTACGATGGTACTTTAAGCACCTGTTCAGCTAGTCGACGATATTCTGTATACAAAGTTAAATTTGGGACGCCCACTACAGCATCGGCTCCCTTTTTGTTGCAACCTCGCGTGGTGGTTTATGATGGTGTGTACCATCTTTGTAACAGAGGGTTGGAGTGGGTGATTAAGGCAGACAAGAACAAGAAGATTAGGTTCGGTGCTGTTCAATCCAAGGCTGCAGAACCATACTTGATAGCTTGCTAACTGGACCAGAAAGATGTTTTGCGGCGTTTTTTGTTTGTAGAGGGACCTGGTTTATGCCATCAAGCATCAACAAGGGAGGGAGGATAGCTTGAGCAGATTCAGGGTAGCTCAGAAGTGTAACAAGGAGCTAAACAGGAGTAGCATACCTGTAGCAAGGTAGCCACTAATTTCTCTTGGAATCGGACAGAGACAGGTATTTTCCATCATCTTCAAATATGAGTTATTATTACTGTGTGTGTTGTTTGCACGAGGGTTCTTGCCTATATCTCTTTCCTGAATACATGACTACCAAGGCACTCACGATATATATGCTTGTCTATCTGCATTATCATTGGTTTGATTTCCTATCATTCTCCTTTAAATCTCCTTTTGTGAAGTCGATCGGTGCATACTCTGCATCCCTGCCCTTGCGTAGTATGAGTATAATGTAGCATAATGCATGCATACAGCAGACGCTTTCCTAGATTGTATGATGATATTATGCCGGAAAGTAGTTGAATGCTCTTCATTCTTGCATACCGATTTATTATGGTGTCTATATCAATTTTATGTCCATTTAAGACTGTATAGCGGTCATATTTATGTCCAATCTGTGTGTTATCATGGTATTCGCTCTTCCTTGCATTTTAGCTGACATACTGCTCATCATCGGATTTTACCCTTTTACCTCCATAACGGTGCTGCATATTTGTTTTCTCTTGCGTAGCGTATCGGTGCCTCGCTTCTGCTTAAACCAATACCATCTTTCGTTGCATCAGCGTCTCTTCTCGACCTCGTCTTTTCCGTTTGTTGGCTGGTATCGATTATTTCACATGAAATCCACCGCTCTCCTCTTGATGTTGATGCCTTTCCCTCCTTACCTTTGTTAAGTGGTTAGTTTGGAATCTTTGTTTGGACAGCTTTTGATTCCTTTCTCGTCAAAGAAGAATCTACAAATAATCTTTAAGAATCAACAATATGATCTCTCCTAATCATACCCTCATCCTTCAAGGCCGCCATCCTTTCACTATTGCTGGATATCTGATGCAGTGCATGTTAATTTGGTGCGAGCCTATTTTTCTGATTGTTTCATTTAGCATCACCAATATCCTCCGCAAGAATACTGTACTTGTTTAAAATGATGGAAATGGATCACATCTCTCAGAACAAACCTTCTTACAACAATCTTGGAGATGAATTTAAATGCAGAGTGGCCATCAGAGTGTACTCGAAGGCGCTTAACAGCTTTATAGTTCATTAAGTAAAAGTCTTGAATCAGGGTATCCTGGTAATTCCTCTATCTTTCATCACTTTTCTTACTACTGAAATCGCACCTCCATGCTTTTCTCCAAGCCGCGCCCTCCCTGTTCTCTAGCATAGCCGAGTTACTTTAAGGGTTGTGTTTTCCTTTTGTAAAGATTTGAATATCGTTTAGCTAGTTGTGTTAGACTTAATGCCTTGTACTCAAAATGATTTCTTTTGTCGCTTGGGTTTCGACTTTCAAGTAGCACATTTTAATGGCAGTCGTTGGTGAAACCGTATCTCTTATGGAGTTGCTATTTATATTCCCTGATTGCATTTGATAAGACTCTTAATACGCACTACGAATCAAGGAAACTGTGGGGCATTTTTTTCCAACCCATTCGATGACTATGTCAATAAATGACTATGTAATCTATTAGGCCCTCCTGATCGCCCTCATGTTTAAGACTTATAATATATGCTTTATCATCATTAGACTTGTGTCTCAGAGTATGTATATATCAAACTAAAGGAAAACTATATTAAGCACTTGTGGAATTATGGGTTAATAAAAAGGGTCTCCATCCAATCTGATTATATAGGTATGTATATGTAATATATAGCGATATGACTATGCGGATTGTAGTCAATTACCTTCATATACTTTGTTACTGGCACCCTGTTACGCATCATTTTTGATCTAGTAGAACTATTGTTGACAAAGATATTGCACCTTCAAATGGCATTCTGCCGTGAAGAAACCCCAATGTTCTTGATAACCCGTCACTTGCTATATGTGATGATATATTTATTATTCGATGTTTCTTTTTAACACATTTATTTTTTTATTTCTTTGAATATTATATTACAATGTAAATTTTAATGGCTTAAGCATGTTTACAATGTAGATTTTTATTTTATGGTCTTCGACTTGAATGTTTATAATATCTTGTGTACATTTCCTCCATAGTATAAAAGAGGGGAAAACAATACTTAGTTGGAAAGTTGGAAAGGAGTAAGGGTTATTTTCTTTATGTTGACAATAGGATTGAATTATATTATCGTTTGAGTTTTGATTATGTGTTGAGTGGAATATTTCTAAGGTGATTTATCTTAAGATAAATTTAATGTTTAGCCGAATAGAAGAGAAGGGAAGATAAAAATTTGGGAATTATTTATTGTTCTAGGTATATTTTAATAAGTGAGATTCATTGGAAATCAATCCAAGTAGGGTATTGAATTATGAGAGTAGTTATGTGTAGTTTTAAATGAACAACTTGTAGTGCATTGAGCTTTAAATTTAATATTAATATGATTATAATTTTTTTTTGTGTAAGGTGATTCATTGTTATTATAGTAATCCTATTATGCCTTATTATTGGTCTAGTAGAACTATTGTTTTGTGAAGTTATTGATATGTTGTTATCCCTAGTAGGTCTTAGTTAATATTATCATCTAAATAGTTCCTTAAGTGCAAATTAGAATGTTCAACAAAGGTCTAAGAAGTAGAGTGGTTTGTTGAATTTGATATAGTTAAATGGGCATCTAAACTAGACTTCTATAAAAGACTTTATGGTTGGATTTGGAATTGGTCTTAAGTGTTTTCATAATTGTTTTAAGTGCTTCCAAGATTAAGTGATTAATAGGGAAATTTGATATATTGCTTCAATTTAAGGGGTGTCTTGTTGGATTAAAATGTGATGACTAATTGATTATATTAGATAATGTGTCTTGTGAAGTGAAGATGAACATTATAAAATGTGGAAATTATTTTTTTATATAGAGTCGCTCATGGTTGTATTCTTGAATGATTATTGTTCCTTGCATTCTTGTTACCATTGATTCATAAGTCCTTTATAGGGATAGTTACTTTTTAAACTCTTGTGGGTATGATTGACTTGTTTGTAGAGTGGTTTGGTCTTCCAATTGTGAATGCAAGTCGTTAATGGCTACTGTTGTTATGCCTTGTGACCTTCCTTGTGCATGTATGAATTAACATTTGAGTAGGATATTGTTATTTTCGTTGTTGCAAGAATATGCTTACCTAAGTTCTTCAGTCTTCAGCTTCACCTAAGTGGGTGGCAGCCGCCTAAGAAACTGTCTGGGGTGATGGACCCTAGAAAGGGTTGCATACCCACTCTTCTTGTATGTAATTTTGTATGGGTCACATAATGCTTACGAATAGAGGTTTGAGGTAGTGTGTATTTGTGGTGTTGTTTTACTTTTGCTTTAGGGTAGATTCCTCCTTGAATGTCTTATGAGTGAGCCCTTGGTTGGTCAGTCAATGAGTTGGAGCAGCTCAAGTTGTCGAACTACGGTGCCTCTGCGAATTATATACGTAGGCAAGGCCATCGAGTGATGAGCTCCTGAGGCATTAGGTCGGGCCCCTAGGACTGTTCTTCAGAGTCTTGTTTGGGTCTTGTCATTTATTTTCGGTAACGTAAAAACTACCCTTGATATTTATTTAGCTTCTCTTAGTGATCATGTGCTAACTATCTTTGATCTTATGGGTGTGCCAAGTCATGTAGACCTTGCAGGTATAGGCATTGGGAGCAAGGACATGTCGATAAAATAGAATGTAAGAGGTATGTTAAGCCGACCCCAATAAGTAGGCTCTATTGCCAAAGTTAGTAAATCACTTCTATCTTGTCTTGTAACTTGTGTGATCATTGAGTGTAGCTATAAGTAGTGAATAGTGTTGTTGTTATCTTTGTTTCGTTGGTAGTTGTTTGTGAAGTAACCTCGCGTGCTCCAGAGAACTAAGTGTACTAGTGTAATGTAAGGTGCGATATGTTTATGGTTAATGTTCTGGTATGTTCAATTGTAATGTTTAAAAAAAAAAATTATTTGCTTTGTCTGTGTTCTCTGAGTTGCATGACGGGCGTTACAACTTGGTATCAGAGCCAGGTTTCTAACACTGGGCACTCTGGTTTCATATGAGCCCATTATATTGTTCGGTTTATATATTCTATCTAGAAGAAAAGTTAGTCTACATATGCATATGTTATGAAGGAAAAAATGTTATACTGAATGAATAGAGGTGAATGTGAATTTATTAATTGGAGTTGTTAAACGATCATAGTAATCATGATATTGGCTTGTAGCATCATGAGATATATGGAAAATAGTACTTATGGAATGTGATCTTTTGAAGAGTAATGGAGTTGTGCATGTAATTGTAACCCCTGTAAATGTGAGAAGCCAGTAACTGTGCATTGATGGAGTGTTGTGAGTACCCTGTGCTTGCTTTGTGTGCCATGCGATGGTGATACTATGTACCCATCCATGGGAAAACTATTATTTTTTCTTGGTGTGGAAATAACCATACCATTCATGCGTCGCATGTTTGTTACCTAATTGAGGGCCAACCCACGTGTGGTTGAAATTTATATATGAGTAGCCAAAAGATAGTTTCACAGATTCTTTTCTTTTGGTTCTCCAGTCCCTCAATCTGTGAAGGGGTAGTAGCAGCCACAAAGTTCCTTGGGCGGAGTGTGTAGCGTACGCATATTGCGACGCAGAGCATTCTTAGCTCAACCGATCCCGAGGAAAAGTACTCACTACTTCCCCTTATGATGGATCAGGGTACTTGATTCATATGTGCCAGCCTAAACCCCATAGTTTTGAGTATAGCAGCATTGGTTGTTAGCATTGGTCTGGCCGTGCATAGGGACGTTGAGCTGACATTAGCGAGTGAACCTCGTCCGTATGAGAGGTGAAGCTCGAGTAGCCCCATATTGATATGCCCACATATGTATTGCATACACCGTATTTGCACATGTTCCGACATGATGCAATGGATACGATGCCACACCCCACTGATGTTCCGACATAGTGCTGGTGATGATGCCGTGTTGTTGATGGTAGCGAGCTGGGCTCGAGAACAGGATGCCACATGCTTAGACACGTGAAGGTGCACTATGAGATGTGCTATGATAGCCTACTGATGTGATGAGCGTAATGGGGCCTCACACATTTGTAGAGGGATACTCATGTTTGCTTTCGACAGTGTTTGGGTCGGTTAGCATATGGGTAGGTCCTGGCCATGTATACCTCTGGCGACGGCGAGTACCTGCGTGTGCCTTTTCCATGAGGTATCGCTATGCGGGGTGTGTCTAGCGCGTGCCTACTTTCGCGGAGCCACGGACACACTGCCATGCGGCATACGACCAATTCGTGCCTTCTCCGGCTGGTGTATGACCATGCTGCACTAAGATGCGATGCAGGATGGAGGCCGAGGTGCGCATCCTATGCGGGCAACCAAGGAGTGCGAGGGCCACTTGGTTAGTCCATGTCGCGTGATGACGCGAGGCAGAGTGTAGCCGAGGAGCACACTCTAGGTCATGTGGATGGCGTGCTCACTCCGCATCACATGGAGGCTATTGTATAGCCGGACGTAGTTCCCTCCTTCCTCGTTTGGTGGCTAGTATCTAGTCACGCAGTGCAATTTCTAAGATTGTGAACTTTCTTTATAATTATTGATGATTTTCTAGTGACTGTGAAAGCCGACACTTTGTTATACTTGATTGTGATGGTTTAGCCATACCTTGTGATATTATTTGTTTGTAGCCTTCGTGGTTACATTGGATTTAGTGTTGAAATGGTGCACATTTATTTCTTTATTGTTGAAATTGAATTTTTTGTGTTCTTTTAATTATGACTTTGGTGGCTAAACTAATTTATCCTTATTGTTTTCGAGGTCGGCTATGTGTTGTATTGTGATTCCTCTCCAAGGACGTATGAGACGGACTTGAGAGAGTGTATACGAGGAAGTAGACGCAGGGAACCTTGAGGATGGGGGTATGTGA
The DNA here is from genome assembly GCA_007258455.2 of Sequoia sempervirens. Classification (NCBI taxonomy): domain Eukaryota; kingdom Viridiplantae; phylum Streptophyta; class Pinopsida; order Cupressales; family Cupressaceae; genus Sequoia; species Sequoia sempervirens. The sequence continues at coordinate 231,021 of VDFB02154279.1, read as the reverse complement.
GGCTATTTTAATAGCTAGGACCCACTACCCACCTATGTGTGATGACTATCTCTTGGAGGCTAACCACCTTGTACAACAAGAGATGGGTCATAGTGGTCTTGATTGGATGGTCTCGCCATGGGTGTGTGGCCTAACACCATCAAGCCACTGAGTGTGAGGTATGGATTATGTGAGATGGATATTGGCTCTTGGCTCATGGATTATGTATCATGGATTAGTATGCTGCTTTCCGGCGTCCAGATGGACCCTTGTGTAGCCTTGTGATGTGCTTTTACTGGTGATGTGATTGTGTATGTATGTGTTAGATGTATATTTCTTATGCGTTGTTGCTTATTGATGTGAAAGAGGGATAACCATGTGGTTCTAAATGAGGGTATATTGTGACTCTGTGGTATAAGATAGATTGGATATTATTGAGAATCGTAAATTGTGACTTAAATATGTTACTGAAACGTGATATGGTGTGTATTTTTGTTAATTTCAAGTAATCATTTGATGTGTTCTACCTTCTAGGATATTTTGAGGATGATGTTGTGTAAATGGAAAATTGAGTTAATAGGAGTACTGGCTATTGTTATTAATGCTGAAACCCAGTATGTTATTGTAAGAGATGTAAGGAATTATAAATAAAAGTAGTTAAGAAGATATTGTTTTCAAATGTGAAGCCAAATAGTGATTCTTATTGCAATGATTCAGAAAGAGGGTGTACGTCAATTATAGATTAGAGAAATTTTGGTACTAATGTGGTTATGTTTCCATTTGGAGCCATGTGACTTCCAGGAGTAAGTTGAGTTTTAGGGGGGGAGGATGTAGTACTCCTTTGGCTAAGGAGTCGGAAGAGAAAGATAGGTCAAGGGCTTCTTCTGGTATTTCATACGTTGAGATTGAACTAATTAAATGAAGGTAATATTTTTATTAAAATGCTAGATTAAATTGTATTTAAATATTTAAATGTTTTATTTTATTTTTTTTAAATAATGTAGTTTATTAAATGATAATTAAAAAAATTAAATTTTGTTTTATTATTTTAATTAATTATTTTATTGAGGATAAGTGCTGGAATAAAGCAGTAAATTCCTCGCATGAGGAGATAGAGAAAACTGCATGTTTTATTTTGTAATAAATTAAAACTATGATTTAGTTTTTTTCTTTTTGATGTTTGCTTGTTTTAAAGCAGTTTTATATGTAGCTTTTCTTCTCATCGTATTCTTGGAAGAGAGGCTGCTATAACTTCTTTTAATAATAAAAAAAAAAAAAAATCAAACTGAAGTGGGCTGTTAAAGCAGAAAATGAACCAATGCATGGTTTGTTTTTTTTGGAGAAAAGTATTCATTCCAAAACACAAAAGGCAGTCAGCGAGGATGAAGGGGAGTTGAAAGCAAGTGCTAATCAATAGAGGGAGATGATATATGAATTACCCCAAGGTTACGATGGTACTTTAAGCACCTGTTCAGCTAGTCGACGATATTCTGTATACAAAGTTAAATTTGGGACGCCCACTACAGCATCGGCTCCCTTTTTGTTGCAACCTCGCGTGGTGGTTTATGATGGTGTGTACCATCTTTGTAACAGAGGGTTGGAGTGGGTGATTAAGGCAGACAAGAACAAGAAGATTAGGTTCGGTGCTGTTCAATCCAAGGCTGCAGAACCATACTTGATAGCTTGCGGACTGGACCAGAAAGATGTTTTGCGGCGTTTTTTGTTTGTAGAGGGACCTGGTTTATGCCATCAAGCATCAACAAGGGAGGGAGGATAGCTTGAGCAGATTCAGGGTAGCTCAGAAGAGTAACAAGGAGCTAAACAGGAGTAGCATACCTGTAGCAAGGTAGCCACTAATTTCTCTTGGAATCAGACAGAGACAGGTATTTTCCATCATCTTCAAATATGAGTTATTATTACTGTGTGTGTTGTTTGCACGAGGGTTCTTGCCTATATCTCTTTCCTGAATACATGACTACCAAGGCACTCACGATATATATGTTTGTCTATCTGCATTATCATTGGTTTGATTTCCTATCATTCTCCTTTAAATCTCCTTTTGTGAAGTCGATCGGTGCATACTCTGCATCCCTGCCCTTGCGTAGTATGAGTATAATGTAGCATAATGCATGCATACAGCAGACGCTTTCCTAGATTGTATGATGATATTATGCCGGAAAGTAGTTGAATGCTCTTCATTCTTGCATACCGATTTATTATGGTGTCTATATCGATTTTATGTCCATTTAAGACTGTATAGCGGTCATATTTATGTCCAATCTGTGTGTTATCATGGTATTCGCTCTTCCTTGCATTTTAGCTGACATACTGCTCATCATCGGATTTTACCCTTTTACCTCCATAACGGTGCTGCATATTTGTTTTCTCTTGCGTAGCGTATCGGTGCCTCGCTTCTGCTTAAACCAATACCATCTTTCGTTGCATCAGCGTCTCTTCTCGACCTCGTCTTTTCCGTTTGTTGGCTGGTATCGATTATTTCACATGAAATCCACCGCTCTCCTCTTGATGTTGATGCCTTTCCCTCCTTACCTTTGTTAAGTGGTTAGTTTGGAATCTTTGTTTGGATAGCTTTTGATTCCTTTCTCGTCAAAGAAGAATCTGCAAATAATCTTTAAGAATCAACAATATGATCTCTCCTAATCATACCCTCATCCTTCAAGGCCGCCATCCTTTCACTATTGCTGGATATCTGATGCAGTGCATGTTAATTTGGTGCGAGCCTATTTTTCTGATTGTTTCATTTAGCATCACCAATATCCTCCGCAAGAATACTGTACTTGTTTAAAATGATGGAAATGGATCACATCTCTCAGAACAAACCTTCTTACAACAATCTTGGAGATGAATTTAAATGCAGAGTGGCCATCAGAGTGTACTCGAAGGCGCTTAACAGCTTTATAGTTCATTAAGTAAAAGTCTTGAATCAGGGTATCCTGGTAATTCCTCTATCTTTCATCACTTTTCTTACTACTGAAATCGCACCTCCATGATTTTCTCCAAGCCGCGCCCTCCCTGTTCTCTAGCATAGCCGAGTTACTTTAAGGGTTGTGTTTTCCTTTTGTAAAGATTTGAATATCGTTTAGCTAGTTGTGTTAGACTTAATGCCTTGTACTCGAAATGATTTCTTTTGTCGCTTGGGTTTCGACTTTCAAGTAGCACATTTTAATGGCAGTCGTTGGTGAAACCGTATCTCTTATGGAGTTGCTATTTATATTCCCTGATTGCATTTGATAAGACTCTTAATACGCACTACGAATCAAGGAAACTGTGGGGCATTTTTTTCCAACCCATTCGATGACTATGTCAATAAATGACTATGTAATCTATTAGGCCCTCCTGATCGCCCTCATGTTTAAGACTTATAATATATGCTTTATCATCATTAGACTTGTGTCTCAGAGTATGTATATATCAAACTAAAGGAAAACTATATTAAGCACTTGTGGAATTAGGGGTTAATAAAAAGGGTCTCCATCCAATCTGATTATATAGGTATGTATATGTAATATATAGCGATATGACTATGCGGATTGTAGTCAATTACCTTCATATAATTTGTTACTGGCACCCTGTTACGCGTCATTTTTGATCTAGTAGAACTATTTTTGACAAAGATATTGCACCTTCAAATGGTATTCTGCCGCGAAGAAACCCCAATGTTCTTGATAACTCGTCACTTGCTATATGTGATGATATATTTATTATTCGATGTTTCTTTTTAACACATTTATTTTTTTATTTCTTTGAATATTATATTACAATGTAAATTTTAATGGCTTAAGCATGTTTACAATGTAGATTTTTATTTTATGGTCTTCGACTTGAATGTTTATAATATCTTGTGTACATTTCCTCCATAGTATAAAAGAGGGGAAAACAATACTTAGTTGGAAAGTTGGAAAGGAGTAAGGGTTATTTTCTTTATGTTGACAATAGGATTGAATTATATTATCGTTTGAGTTTTGATTATGTGTTGAGTGGAATATTTCTAAGGTGATTTATCTTAAGATAAATTTAATGTTTAGCCGAATAGAAGAGAAGGGAAGATAAAAATTTGGGAATTATTTATTGTTCTAGGTATATTTTAATAAGTGAGATTCATTGGAAATCAATCCAAGTAGGGTATTGAATTATGAGAGTAGTTATGTGTAGTTTTAAATGAACAACTTGTAGTGCATTGAGCTTTAAATTTAATATTAATATGATTATAATTTTTTTTTGTGTAAGGTGATTCATTGTTATTATAGTAATCCTATTATGCCTTATTATTGGTCTAGTAGAACTGTTGTTTTGTGAAGTTATTGATATGTTGTTATCCCTAGTAGGTCTTAGTTAATATTATCATCTAAATAGTTCCTTAAGTGCAAATTAGAATGTTCAACAAAGGTCTAAGAAGTAGAGTGGTTTGTTGAATTTGATATAGTTAAATGGGCATCTAAACTAGACTTCTATAAAAGACTTTATGGTTGGATTTGGAATTGGTCTTAAGTGTTTTCATAATTGTTTTAAGTGCTTCCAAGATTAAGTGATTAATAGGGAAATTTGATATATTGCTTCAATTTAAGGGGTGTCTTGTTGGATTAAAATGTGATGACTAATTGATTATATTAGATAATGTGTCTTGTGAAGTGAAGATGAACATTATAAAATGTGGAAATTATTTTTTTATATAGAGTCGCTCATGGTTGTATTCTTGAATGATTATTGTTCCTTGCATTCTTGTTACCATTGATTCATAAGTCCTTTATAGGGATAGTTACTTTTTAAACTCTTGTGGGTATGATTGACTTGTTTGTAGAGTGGTTTGGTCTTCCAATTGTGAATGCAAGTCGTTAATGGCTACTGTTGTTATGCCTTGTGACCTTCCTTGTGCATGTATGAATTAACATTTGAGTAGGATATTGTTATTTTCGTTGTTGCAAGAATATGCTTACCTAAGTTCTTCAGTCTTCAGCTTCACCTAAGTGGGTGGCAGCCGCCTAAGAAACTGTCTGGGGTGATGGACCCTAGAAAGGGTTGCATACCCACTCTTCTTGTATGTAATTTTGTATGGGTCACATAATGCTTACGAATAGAGGTTTGAGGTAGTGTGTATTTGTGGTGTTGTGTTACTTTTGCTTTAGGGTAGATTCCTCCTTGAATGTCTTATGAGTGAACCCTTGGTTGGTCAGTCAATGAGTTGGAGCAGCTCAAGTTGTCGAACTACGGTGCCTCTGCGAATTATATACGTAGGCAAGGCCATCGAGTGATGAGCTCCTGAGGCATTAGGTCGGGCCCCTAGGACTGTTCTTCAGAGTCTTGTTTGGGTCTTGTCATTTATTTTCGGTAACGTAAAAACTACCCTTGATATTTATTTAGCTTCTCTTAGTGATCATGTGCTAACTATCTTTGATCTTATGGGTGTGCCAAGTCATGTAGACCTTGCAGGTATAGGCATTGGGAGCAAGGACATGTCGATAAAATAGAATGTAAGAGGTATGTTAAGCCGACCCCAGTAAGTAGGCTCTATTGCCAAAGTTAGTAAATCACTTCTATCTTGTCTTGTAACTTGTGTGATCATTGAGTGTAGCTATAAGTAGTGAATAGTGTTGTTGTTATCTTTGTTTCGTTGGTAGTTGTTTGTGAAGTAACCTCGCGTGCTCCAGAGAACTAAGTGTACTAGTGTAATGTAAGGTGCGATATGTTTATGGTTAATGTTCTGGTATGTTCAATTGTAATGTTTAAAAAAAAAAATATTTGCTTTGTCTGTGTTCTCTGAGTTGCATGACGGGCGTTGCACATTCTATGATTATTCTTATCTATATGGAGGAGTCCGTAGAGAAGGGCCTCGAGTGGTATCCAAGAATATCCATCCTTGTAAACCCCATCATGTGAGCCTTATGTTGTAGATTTTGTGATTGTATGAGGACAGGCGCACCCATTTGGGAAGAGCACCCTTGCTATTGTTGTGTGTACATGTGAAATTACAAATAAATGTGATGTGGCATACGTGTGAGCTATGTGAGAAAAAAATAGTAACATGTGATGCAAAGTTAATATTACTTGAGACATGGTATGAGTGCCATAATTACAAGGTAAAATGTTCTCTTAAGCATATATTTTGACAAAATGTGAAGCTAATAATTCTGAGACATGATTGGTCAATGAAACAAAAATATTTTCTAACATCATGAGTGATGTTTATAATGCAAAAGGGAACCTTGAAGGGTATCCAAGGATGATAATGTGTTTGGATATATGTTGGTGTATTTTTTTTATCAAGAATGTTAACAACATGGATAACTACTAGTATTTGTTATATTGTGAGTATATCGAATAAATTTTTTATGATGAAAAATTATGTTCTAAGTATTTAGGTGATTGGATTATGGAAGTGGTGTCCCTACACATGTAATGACGATTTAATGTTTTGTACATTTATGGTAAGATAATTAGTATATTTAACTTGTCATGTGTGTTTCCATACTGGGAATTAGGATTCCAAACCTTAACGACTTCCAGGAGGAAGTCCAATCTAAGGGGAGGGAGATGTGAGGCCCAACCCTATCTATAAATTGTGTGACACCTTGATAAGTTTAATTATTCTCGCTGGTGAATAGATTGATGATTTAACCTAATTCCATGTTTAATAATTTGATTTTAGTAGTAACTATTGTAAATGATTATTGTGACAAATTCTCTCCATTAAATGAAAATGGGAAAACTGTTAAGAATGAATGTGAGTAGATAATATTTAGATTCTCAGAAAAGTATCATATGAAGAATACACTTAGATCGATATGAGCTAAGAAATTTTGTGTATCTAATATTAGTTTGAATCTCGCTAATAATTTTCATGTTACTTGGGAAATGATAATAGGTAGGAATAAAGCAGGACTTTGGAAGATCAGGGAGAAGTTTCCAGAAGGATCACTAGCCAAGAATCAGCAAGATAAATTTAAAAGATGACTCCAATCAATTAGAGGTATACCTAAGGTAGGATAATTTGAGGAAAAATTATATAAATTAGATATCAATTTGCATGATGAATTTTATTAAAGGAGTATCCATGAGTAAACTTAGTAGTGTAAATAAAGTATTTAACGAAGGTTCGGTTTTCATTATTATTTCATGCTTGCTCAAGTTTCCATCTCTTATAGGGAAATGAAATGAATATATATATGTGTATTATGGTTACTAACTATTGAATTTGATCTTATGGATAGTTTGAACTGGTGTTCATTATATTTCTAACCTAACATGTATTTGGGAAAATACATATGAGAGTAATGTCAAGGGATACAAATATAATTAGGGTATTGTCTAAGTTGTAATTGAGTGGAGAGTTTTTAATGATTGGTGGCTTAGTGAAGGTATTTTCTTTGGACCCTTATTGAATTATAGTCATGTGGTTAAGAGTGTAAGATCTATTGGGTTTCCCAAATCCTTAGTTAGGTCTTGAATTTCGAATTGGTCTTTAAAGTTGTCTTCTTAGGGTGTTGTATGGTCAATTTTTTTGATATTAGTGCAAAAATAGATCCCTAAGACCTATACCTATTGGAGGGGGACCTTTTGGACATGTGACATTGTCCTTGGGACATGATTTGACCCTTCAAAAGTTCACTTGAAAGGTTGTGACGAATTTGAGTCCTTGGGAGTTGGGAGAAGTGACTTGTCAGTTCCCCACCACACTCCCCAAAGTTCATTAATGAACTTGGAAAGAGCATCAAAGCTCTCACATGTGTGAGAACTTGTGGGGATGTGTGTTGAAAGAGCATATGAGAGAGTGAAAAGTGTCTCTCGCTCATTCAAGTGAATTCAAGTTGAATGCCTATATACTTGGATGAAAAAGAGGAAAGGGACATTACCCACTTCTCCTTTTGGAGAACTTTTGTGAAGATGGGAGGAGGAATGAGAAGATAGGAGGAGAATTCCATTTGGGGAGAAAGTGATCAAGGTGGCTTGGTTGGAGGGAGAAGAAGGATAAGAGCGTTAAAGTCCAACATCTAAAGCAAAGAGATAAGTTTTGCTAATTCCATCTTTCCTTGTTATTTGTTGTAAGAGGGAGATATGTTTGTGTGGATCTTTGTTGAAGATGGTGAGTGGAGAGCCTATTTCCATATAACTTGATGTTATGCTATGTTTATTCTTGTGGTAAAATTTGGAAAGACTCCATGTATCATCATGGGGTTAATATATTTCTTGCTCGGGGGTATGGCTAGAGCCTATGAGGCTTCATGACGCCATTACGGTTGGGTGGAGAGCAAGGGTTATTTAATGGGTTTGGGAGTTATTAGTGTTTCCAATATTATTTGAAATAAAGAAAGTTTTCAACCCTTGCCATGCCTCTTTGAAAGTTATTGGAAGAAGTTGGATTTCTTTTGTTAACCTCCTAGAGGTTAAATGTGTAATTGCCTCATTCTCTTATGGACACTTTTAAAAAAAGAAAAAAGAAAGGAACTGTTGGGTTTAAACTTTATTGCCTATATTTTGAGCAAATATTGTAGCAGTAGGAGTTAAAGGCTTCCTTAAAGATATTTATTTGAATACTGTAAATGTAGGTGTGGATTTGTAATTAGGAAGATGAATGGAAATATGGGATTAGTCAGAGAGCTAAGTATCTCATTAGTATGCATGAAAGTTGTATGCTTTAAATGACATCATGATTATCTATAGTTGAGTAGTTTTGAAATGAATATCCGTTCACGAGTGGTTTAAAATGAACCAGCATATATTACTATTCATGAGTTATTTTGAAGTGAATATCTAATCTAATGCTGCTTTCTTAAGATTAGAAGATTTGTTTCAAGAAACGATGAGTGCAAAGTCTGTCACAAGACAGTTAAATCACAGGGTTATAACTTGGTGAGAGCTGCTTTTAAAATAATTCTGGCACAGAAGCTAAAACCTTGAAGTTTTTTTTTTAGCGTGTCCTTTCAAAAAATAATAATAATAATAATCAATTGAAGACTGTGTCCTTCCCTACACTTCCTCGGTGTAGTTAGCCCTATACACTTCCTCACAAAATTTGTAGTCTGGGAGAACATCTGGCCGCATCTTCCTAGCCTGTGTCATTTTGTGAGGCCTGCCTATGTCAAAGAGGAGCCCTTGCATAGGGTTTGGAAACCCATTAAAGCACACAAGGAGGCACGTCAATTATGGGAAGTGCACTCTGCAACATGGAATGGTATGTGTACGCATCATGCAAGTTGTCAACTAAACTCTGCAAGACTTCGTGTTGAACAAATTTCTCTTATTGTGTCTATTAATAAACTCAATATTTTATAACGTCTCTAAAGCTAGGATGGATGTAGTTGTATTGTGGTTTCTGTACATAAATGAAACAAAGCTACTCAACTCAGCAAGTGTTGCATGGAAAGCAAACAGAAAATAGATATCCTACAAAAATTTAGTGGTCAGAGAACTGCGTAACTATTTACTACTTGTGTACTAACCCCTACATATATTATCAACAAAAAGTGGGACATCTGCACTCAAATACATTTTAGAGAAAATGAAATATTAATAGCTTGGGAACCAAAGAAATATTTAAATATCTAGCTGCAACCCTAGAAATATTGTGTTCGTAACTAGTCAGAAAAGAGACTCCTCGCGCCCCTCTAATTTCTCCATATTAGCATTCTAACGATACTTGCATGCTGGTTATTTAATACTTTTGAACTGTGGCGTCACATTGTTTGCACCTTCTGCTGCATGACTTTTGCCACAGGCATTCGCAACCATTGCCCTCTTCAAGTAGGCACTAAGTATATTAACTATAGGGTATGGTCTGTGGTATGGCGATAAGTGAGAAATTATCCCACTAGTGACCAGTGGCATCAACATAGCAAATTCAAAATTGGTCTGTTATTGACATAGGTCACTGGCAAGTGGGATGTTAGCAATATTGTAGAATAGTGACCCTCACCAATTTAATTGCAAGTACAACACAAATTTTGAATCAAACCAAAAGCTGGAGATCAGTTTCAACTTCTTAGACGTCCCATCCATAGTCAAAGTTCTAGTAAATATCTTGTAGAGTGATGGGATATATGAATTGGAGTCGAGATGATTACAATCATCTACACCAAAAAATATTAACTACAGAATAAGCGTTCGGTGGGTAATGTGTGGTGTAAGGCAAGTGCCTTCTGGGACGGCGTAGGAGGAAAAAAAAACAAAAAGCAAAAAAATTAACATGACAATATTGAATACAATAAGTGATATTGACAGAAGACTAGGAATTCCCTACTCTTTCTGTCCAATCAGCGGCGGCGAAATGTGTTTACCAAGGCCATCTCAAATCTTGATGTATCTCCCTTCCTTTGAGCAGTTATGGGTCAATTTTGGGTGTCAAAAATATCTTCTGCGTGTAAAAGGCTCCCCTCTTTTTGTATGGGCCACCTTTGCTATGGTGTGCGAGTAATAAAACTTTGTTGTCATGTCTAGATGTCTAGCCTGCAAATTTTGCTAGAGTTCCCTCTGTCATTGGCAGCTTGATCTGTAAGTCTAAACCAGTCTTTAATACGCTTCAATCCTTATTTGCAATCCTCATTTAATGCTAGATGTGTAGAGGGTTGCATGGGGAAATGGTATGTGCAGGTTATTAGAAATTCCTGGCATTATGGTAGGACTGTGTGTGTAGGCAGTTGAATAACAACTAAAACCAGAGGAGAGTAGATAGATAAAATGGGGCTGACCAAGCCTTACATGCTTTGAAGGACATAGATCGCAGAGAGGCATATCAACAAACATGGTGGATAGAAACAAATATCACATTGTGTTTACTGCCTCCTCCATTGCTCGTTTATGGAAGAGGAACAGTCACCTTGTCTTTCTTGTAGGCAGCAAATTATAAGAAGGTGGTATTTTTTTTTTTTTTAAAGAAACTTAAAGTTTCATTTTATTCTTATATATATCGTGGGACCTTTTTTAAGATTAATTATTCATTTTACTTTATATTATTTACCCATAAAAGTAGGTAAGTATAGTTATATGTATAAATGAATTTAACTTCAAATTATGGACTTTTTCTTATGATTATTTAATAAATAATATAAACCAATTTTAGTTAAGGATTTTATCATAATATTATTTAATAATTAATTAATAAAGTTAATAAAGAATTTTACATGCAATCATGGTTATTTATATCAAATAGATTATTGAGCGAGGGTGTTGCATTTCATTGCAATATTTGAACTATAATTTGTTATTAGTCCTAACAAGGTTTTAGTATTTTGTTGAATATATTATCTTATAGATATTTAACCACTTTTCTATAGGTCGTATGCCTTATTATTCCTTATGTTCAAATTTTGTGGGTTGTGTAGATTAATAAAATTTGACTCCATAAATTTGCTAGAGTAGAAAAGGTTACCTAATATGTTTTATTAAATAGGTCCTCAAAACCAAACCCTATTTCTTGATTTCCCTTATTGATAAAGTAATATTTGAAAATAAAGAGGTTATTTTCAAATATAAATTTTTACTCAAAAAGAATAATTGAATAAAATCTTGTGCATACTCCATAAATGTTGTATATTAAATCATATAAATTATATAAAAATAAAATAGTTGATATGGTATAACTGAAATAAGTGAACATGTTCCCAACATAGTCCTAGGTGATAGGAGTTGGATTAAAACTTGGTGAGTAATGAAAATGACATGTGCTAACTCGCTCACGAGAATGCTATTTGTTAAGAGGATTACTAGATAGATATTTTTCTTATATTGAATGGCTCGGCTCATTAATTTAGCAAGTTATTATAGGTAAAGAAGATGGGTATGAATATTTTAACTATCCTATCTAGTTACACATGAGAAGAAACCCCTTTAAAATTGGAAGAGTAAAGTAAAGCAACTTAGTAATTTTCGTTGTTATTATTCAAAGAATAATTAGATCAAACATATTTAAAATTGGACTAGGAGAGTCAGTCCACAAGTTTCTATAGTTTGATAAATCTTGAGTTGTGTCTCATCCAATTTATTATTATTAACTAGACTGTTAAAGTTGTGTTATGTAAATTGGTGCGATGGGTATATGTTAGGTTTAAAACTTTGTTGTCAAAAAAAAAATGTTAGGTTTTTCTAGCATAAAATTATGGGCATTACAACACCATCAATGGATTCAACACAATAAATGATCATCTAAAGCATCAAGGCCATCCAAAAAATACAAAAATACAAAAAAAATTTCACCTTGATAAAAACCTAACAAACAAGTGTCTTGATGACACCAAAAAAAAAAACAATTAAAAAAAAAAATTTAAGAGAAAAATTTCATCCAATAGTGAAAACCATACTTATGGTGTTTTGGATAAGTACCATGATGAAAACCTGGCAAATAGGCATCATGTGTAGGAAATTATCTATGTGGACCATTACACTTGGGGACAAGTTGTCTCATCTCCCATACCCTTTGTATGACATTTATTATGAAATTTCCATCTATCCATCGAAGCCCTACTACTCATGTCCATTTTCCCACTTACTTTGATCTTGATAAGGACTAGGGTACAAACATAAATCATGCTTTGGAAAAAATTGTTGACATGTCAATCCTTTGGTCATACACTATCCATGAAATATCATGTTAGCTTTCACAGCAATTTTCAAAGCCATACCTTGAAGAAAATGAGTTATCCTTATATGACATAGTCCTTCGAGGCCATATGATAATTTTTCTATCCATAATCCTCATGTCATTTATCTTTTACCAAAGCCACCCATCATATATTCATACCTATTGCATTTCTTGGTTTTTCCCTTGTCAATGGTCTAAGTATCTTCCATCATCCCATCCAATCCTAAATATTCATTCCAAAGGAAACAATCCCAATCCATACAATCTTGCTATGCATCCTAGCACATCATTCAAAACATTCATTGGCTTTCTTTCTAGCCTTGTTATAAACCTTTATCCTTTAGTCACATTATCGTCATCCTCATGTTGTTTCGGGATGTGTCCTTCCCAAGTCAAACAACATTGTCACTATCCTCATCACTTGTCAATTGGTTTTCATCTTGACTAGGGGCAAGATCATGGTTGTCCTTGGATTCTTGTGCATGCTTGCTCACTTGCTTGTAGGCATCATTCACAAGCATTTGTCACGATCCTCATAAATAAAAAAACATCACAAAATGTCCTAAAAAATATCCAAAAACATCACAAAATGTCCTGAAAAATCCAAAAACATTAGAAAAATTCAAAAGGAAAAAAAATAAAACATGTCAAAAATCCACAAAAAAAAGAGTGTTTGATCAACTTATGTCTACTACAAGATGTGTCCTTCCTGAAAATAGACATCATCAAAACAACAATCAACCTATGTCTTATACAGGATGAGTCGTTCCTGATTATAGACACTCTCAAACAATCAGCATAGCCTTACACAGGTTATCACATCAATGGCATCAAACTCAAAGTCTTATATGGTATGTGTCCTTCCTAAAATCAGGCTCAATCAATCAATCATCTTATCAATCAAAACAATCAGACAAACAAATCATGTTTTGGAAAATATTTTACTAGCTTTTGAATTTTTGGCTTGTTTATCTTATTATTTCATTTGGATTTATTTTGGAATCCTATTACTAGCTTTCTTGAGGATGTCCCATGAAGGATTTAGAGAAGCAATGATGTATCAGAATTATGTTTTCTTTGATTGTTGTTTGTCAACTATCTTTTGACCTTGATTTTTAAGTCATGTTACTAGTTTCCTCGAGGATGTCCCATGAAGGATTTAGAGGAGTGATGACATCTTATGACCCATCTTTTATTTTGCTTGTTGTATGTGGTTTGTCCTGACAAAAAGACTAGGGAAACTTTTCACTTTGTATGAGTCAGGACACTCCTTGTCTGCAACTATTTGTTTTTAGTAGGTGGATGACCTTGCACACCTTGATCTATCTCATATCATAGTGTTTGTCTCCATTTGTATTAGTTACCACCCAATGATGATTTAATGCAAGGCCTATTATGTTTTAGAAAAAAGTTGAATATTTCTAGTACTAGCATCCATGTCTTCCATACTAACACTTCTTCTTTTCTACATCTTCATCATCCTTATCTATGTTTCTCTATCCTTTTGTCCTTCATCTTCTAGTTCTCTCATCAATTTCAAGAGCACACTCATGTTCTTTGAACCCGCTTGTCCTCTCGAGGGAGCATACCACTACCTCCTCATCATCCTTCCTCATTCTACTTTCACTGGGGCATGACTGGGGCATATTATTTATTATTCTTTGACACAATTCCTAAATGGCATTATGTCAAAGAGGGGCAAAATGTAGACACTAAAATTTGGTCTAGGCCTAAGACTTAAATTTTTTCATAATTATTACCTTTATTGTCATAATTAAATCATCCTAGTTATTTAATTATATTTCTAAAGTCGTTGGTCCTCTATTAATTAAATAACTTTAATTATTTAAATAATTTTTTTTACCATTATTCAATCCTGGTTAATTAAATAAATGTTAATTATTTAATTACATCACTAATTAACTTTATCCTCTTTCTGAAATTAAATAAATTCTTATTTAATTTGTTCTTATCACACCTTCGACTATAATTCATAAATACTTTAATTATTTAATTATTCTTTAAATCTTTTCTTCAGTCAATTAAATAAATCTTAATTTATTTAATTGAATCCTTAAATTTTTAATGTTGAATTAAATAATAATTTAATTCATAAAACAAATTATTCTTGGCATATTCTTCTATAATTAGATAATCGCTTACTTATCTAATTATTCATTCATCACTTAACTTGAGATTTAATTAAATTGGTTTGTTATCTCCTAATCTAATATTTGTCTATTTCTAACAAAGAGACTTCCTGATTTAATTAGTCAATTATCTAGTTTTAATTCTTCTATGTGAAAACATTTATTAATTAAATAACTTTACTTAATTAATTAATTCATTTGTGCATTCGAACAGACCATTTCCTCCATGCTAATCCTCATATTTACATGCAATCATTATTCTTCTAAGTTTCAAATACTTTCAACTAAAGATTTAATTATTATTTAATGTTAATTCCCATCTTTCAAGTTTTATTACTCACGTCACTACTGCCACTAATCTCAATGTGTGTTGAATCTTTCAATCTTAATCGTTCGTCTATCTTTTAATCTAAGTTTGTCATTTGAAAACCCTATTTTTTTATAAATTGGCTTTATCTTCATCATTGTAACTCCTCTCGAAATCTTATGACTTCTGGAAGCAATGAACTATTTAAATATTCAATTTTTTACCAAATCATATGATCATAGGCTATACTTGCACAAAGAAATCTGAGGGCAATTATAATAAAATGACAAAATGGAGAAGGATAATTGATGTTATGCATGGAATTGCATAGATATTCGGTGAGATGGTTCTTTTATTTATGTTTTTATCCTTCCATTGTTCTTTTTTGTTAGCTTAGTTTACATTAGAGTTTAATTTCATTTTATTTCTTTGATCTTTCTTGTTTTCATGATGTTACATTGGTGAACTAGATGTGAACTACTAACCCTCTTGATTGGCATTCTTTGTTTGGAATTTTTTGGTGTTTTTTGTCTTGAAGGGTGTAGTTACTTTTGAAGAATTTTGAAAATTTGTTAGCTTAGTTTACATTAGAGTTTAATTTCATTTTATTTCTTTGATCTTTCTTGTTTTCATGATGTTACATTGGTGAACTAGATGTGAACTACTAACCCTCTTGATTGGCATTCTTTGTTCAGAATTTTTTGGTGTTTTTTGTCTTGAAGGGTGTAGTTACTTTTGAAGAATTTTGAAAATCATACTTTTGGGAGTTTTTTGAGGTCAAATAAATAGTATGGTTACGTCTGGAAGGGTCAAGAGACAAAAAATAATATATTATACTGCATATTTTGGTTAAGGGAAACATTTTTTACAAGAAAAACATGATTTTTTTTGTGACTGAGAGCTAAAGTGACACATTTGTAAGCTAAAGTGATGCATTTGCAAGATAGAATGATGCATTTGACTTTTTGTGATGAATTTACAAGCCAGAATGATGCATTTGACTTTCTGTGATGCATTTGCAGCTTATTGTGACACATTTGACTTTCTATGACGCATTTGTGGCTTCTTGTGACATATTTGACTTTCTATCACATATTTGACTAGTAAAACCTATTATGCATCTATGATCTTCTCTGACACATCTAACTAGTATAATTTCTAAGTCCAAATTCTGAATTTGAGTTTTTCATTGTAGTTTTCATTATGACTAATTTGGAGTTTGCAGTGTGTGTTTTGAGGAGTTAACATAGTTTTTGCCAAAGGACTCTAGTGCAAAAGACAAATGATAGTGTGTCGTGCTAGTGTCCCAATCAAGTGTTGGCATTCATATGGACAAAGAGGGTGAAATACAATTAAGACTGATAGGGAGTTAACTAATCAACTTGATAAATATGGGTTTATGAAATGACAGAAAACATAAAGAGCAAAGCTACCAAAATGACAAGAATAATACTTTAACTTAAGAGATGTAATTTGATAACTATAGTGTAGAAAAAATGTCCATTTTCACACTTAATTTTGGAATAATTAATATAATAATTAATATTAAAATGAGCCTAATTGTTCCTTAATTTAGTGTTTTAATGTGCTTTACACATTCACATTAAGTTTAGGATCCATTTAACCTAAATGGACTTAATGGTGCCTTATTTAGGGTATTGTAAAGTGTTTCTTAACAATTTCACATTAATATAGGGCTTTATTAATTAATTGAGGCTAATTTAGGTTAATTAGCCCCTTTAATTCAAGCCTAATTAATTGTAGATTCTAAGGGATAAAACCTAACATTCATTAATGATATACACAACACTTAATTTTACAAGGTATGTGTCCTAGGTTAGTGACCTATGACCCATTCACCACTTGGTGAATGGGTCCTCACTAGGTCCTAGGACCCCCTTTCCACATAACATTTCATAATCCTCAAAGTGTGTTCTTGCTAAGTATGTTAGGACCCATTCACCCTATGGCGAATGGGTCCTCACTTAACCCTAGGAACCCCCCCTTGGGATATGTTTCTGGTGATATTTTAATGATTTGAAATTCTAGATCTATTGTCGGCTTGTGTTATTTGAATTTCAAGAATTAATCTTAATTTAGCTATAAATACAAGGTTATTTCACATATTTTCATCTAAGTAATCTAAGAATCTAGAGATAATTTTCATGATATCAAGCATTCATATTCAAGAAGCAAAAAAGAGTGAAGCCTTGGAGTAGCATTATAGTTTTTTGTAGGTCTTCAAGCTCATTTTTTTGTCAAAGATCAAGCATTATTGAAGGAGTGTTGATAGATTCCTATGGAGAATCATGATGGATTCTATATTTTGGGGAGATGCACAAGACATTCAACCAATCCAAATGACTTGTTTCCTAAGTTATTCCATATTCTATTATCATTCTATTTTCATCCTAAAGTGAGGTATAATCATTTTTGTGACTTATTAAAGGGATTTAGGATCTCCTAAAGTAGGTATTTTGCATTGTTCATGTTTCATTCTAGGATCCTATTCTAACACAATTGAGTAGGGTTTATTTGCATCATTAAACATCTTAATCTCATACACACTTAACATTATGATTGCACACACATTTCATGTTTGATATTTCTATTCAAGGTTTAATTACAAAACTTGGGGTTTGACTGAGGCAAACCCCTATCCACCAACAAACATCAAAATTTATTTTGAAGATTAGTGACAGATCTAGATCTGAAAGCAGAGATTTAAAGTTAGGGAAGGAATTGTATCTATCTAGAACTTCAAAATTAGAATCAGAGTTTTCTAGTAGAGCCTACCAAGACCAATTCACCATAGGGAAAATGAGTCCTTGTTAGGGCTTATGAGGGAGCAAGTTTTTGTAGGTTACAATATATAGCTTTTGATTCAGAGTCCCTCGAAGAAGACTACAATGACCCATTCACCACTTGGTGAATGAGTCCATATTAGGGTTCCAAATACTATATATTCTAACCAGTGCACAACATTCCTTACTCTCATTTTTTTCTAGAAAAGTCACTGTTTCTTTTTTTTTTTGTAATAAATCTCTTTATTACACTTTGTAGACCTAGAATTGGAGTTGTTTTGCTAGTTCAAATTCTTCTCCCCAAGGTGTTATTTTTCTCACCACCTCGTCCTTGCATAAAGGAGAAGTTGCAAGACTCCAAACCTTGATTTGACTCACCTTTTGGGTTGACAGTTACTTCACGGTTTAGATCTCATTTCTTCAATGAAATAGGGGAAATTAGGGTTACCTCATAGCTCTATTTTTCTATGTTTCATTTTCATGAACTTGACCTTTTGAGCATTGTAGTTTTCTAATTTTGGAGTGCATCAAACCCTAGATCTTAGTTTACAATAGTTTGCATTAGATTTGCATTACTTGCATTGCATTTAGGGTTCTTTCATTTTGCATTAGTGAACATTGTATATAGGGTAAATTTGCATGTTGGAATTTCTTATATTCACTAAAAATTAGAAAAATTGCATTAGATTTGAGTTTAATTTTGCATTGAAATCATCATTCAATCATTTATATTTATCTTTCCATTAAATTTAGCTACCTTATCCATCATTTAACCTTAGTCAAAATTGCATTTAGAGACTTGAAATTTGGAAAATCTGTTATAGAATTGACTATTACAAACCTGAAGCAACAAACGAATAGGATTACCTCAGAAAAACAAAAGTTAGATTTAGAAAACCCTAATCTAGGACCCATTTTCCATAGGGAGAATGAGTCCCGACACACACCTATTTAGCCAAAATTTTGAGTGATTTCTAGTGTTTGATTTTCATTTTTGTGCTTGTTATCAAACCCTAATTAGGGACCCATTCGCCATAGGGAAAATGAGTCCATGTACATACTTTAGAGGAAAAACTTTTGGTTGATTTTCAGTTTCTAATATGTATTTTTGTTCCTATTGTTAGATTTGGGAAGTAGTTTTTTGAAATAGTTTGTCTTTGCATTTAATTTGTTGTTCATTTAGTTAGATTTTGTAGCATTGGGAAAATAATTTCTTGTATATTTTAGTTAAAAGTAGCATGAGAATTTTGCAATTTTATTTCATTTCCTGCATTATTGCATCATTAGGTGCATTATTTTACATTTTGCAATCATTAGAAAATATAAACAAAAGACAAAAAAATCAAACAAGACCCTTGGAGAAAGTATAGTTATTTGATTATGTCAAATTTCTTCTTCAAATTTAACCTATCCCTCAAGCCCTTTAGTAATGATGACTTTGACATGTTAGATGAATCCCTTGAGGACTTCATCTAGCAAGGTTCATTCACTAAGGCTTGCTATGAAAAACTGAAACTCAAAGACATTAACAAAATCATACCTCAACTTATCATTTACCCTCCTTCACAAAAACCTCAAGTTCAAAATAAACCTATAATTATCCTAGAACCACCTAAAAAAAGCCTTCACTTGACGATAGAAATGCTTTCCAATAAACGGGTTATAGTACCATTGTGCGCACATTCAATATAAGGAACAATAAGAAACAAAAAATTACTCCTATTTCATTACCTTTGCCTCAACCTATCTTGTCTAGTGCTCCTTGCTTAACTTTAAATAGTGGAAAGGAATATAATCTTGTTGAACAACTTAAGAATACACCTACTAAGATATCCCTATGGGATCATATTCAAGCTTCACCAAATTACCATAGTATGTTTCAAATAGCCTTGCAACAAGTTATGGTCCTCCTAATACAAATACAAATGATGTGGCAGTGTTAGTTCAAGGAATGAATAAGGTTAATTTAGATTTATTTTCTACCAAAGAGAGTCACCTTCCTTGGAAATTCAAAAGCGACATGCTGCTTTCATGATAATAGCCTATGTTAATTGAATTGTGATAAAAAAAAACCCTTGTTGACAATGGTTTGTCCATTAATATGTGTAGTGTCAGCCTTTTGGAAAATATTGATATGGACAAGAGTGACATTGCTCTCGATGCTTTGTTTATCTGTGGATTTGATAATATAGGAAAACAACCGCTTGGATTCATCACACTACCTATTAAAGTTGGGAAAGTAACATTACAAACTCCAAACCATGCTATGCCTCATGATATTTCTTGCAATCTCCACTTGGGGAAACCTTAGGTTCATGAAATGAATGGAGTGCCTTCTACCCTACACCATGTAATGAAGTACACCTATGACAACAAAGTTTACATGCTAAAAGTTGACCCTAAACCTGAAAGTTGTTTGATTATTGAGAAAGAAGGATGGGATCCTTTGAAATCAGTAAGATCAACTAAAAAAGTGGAATTCATGAAGGAAGAATAACATGATACGAACATTGAAAAAGTTACTAAATTGTTAGAAGATGATTGGGGTTCCTTAGATTTTACACCAACATTTGTGGGAGAATACAAAATTACAACAAAAGAAATTGAAAAGAAAAGACAACCAATGGTAATGTCAATTTAGAATTCAAAAGAATACTCACAAGCATCTACTTCATCTACTCTAGAAGAAGAAACAAGCTATAACAAACTTTGATGAAATAGACTACCAACAACCACCAAACCTGAAAGAGATGGAAAAACTTTATAGAAGAGGTTATGAGCTTGTAAACCAACTTGGTTATAGTGGAAAAGGATGTGGAAGGAAATAACAAGGCACATGTGTTTGTATAGAGCCTAACACACAAGAAACAAAAGTGGTTTAGGGTATTGTACTTCTAAGATAATGCAAGCAACAAAGAGACCCTCACTCAACATCAACACCATCATGTGTAAACCTAATAAAAAAAGCTCCCACTTTAAAGAATCCTAAATTGATTGATACAACTTGTGAAAAATAATTGGAATACTTTGAAGATTATGATGCTTTGAAAGAAATGTTAGGAGCTTATGATAAGTCATTTACTCCTAAAAATAAACGTGTAACATGTGCTATGGTTAGTGCTAAACAAGTGGACAAAGAGAAGGAAAGTAATGAGAGTATGAGAGTGAAAAGGACAAAGAAGAATACAATCCTAAAATTCTAAAACAAAATGCACTTCCTTTGGGAGATACAATCAACATACTGATGGATACAACTAATGAAGAAAAAGTGATTACAATAGGAAAGTGCCCTGATGAAGATGAACAAGAAGATCATGAAACTTTACTTCATGAATTTCGAAAAAATTTTGCTTGGACTTATTCAGATATGTCCAGAATCGATGCTAATATAGTGACACATAACATAGTTCTTCAAGATGATGCTAAACCGGTGAGATAGAAGATACAAAAAATGAATCCTAAGATAGATTTGTTGGTTAAGGTTGAGATTCAAAAGCTTCTTGAAGCTGGTTTTATCTAACCTATTGATTATTCTCCTTGGATCTCAAACATTGTTGTAGTCACCAAACCTAATAATCGTATTAGGATATGTATAGACTTTTGTGACTTGAATAAAGCATCTTTAAGAGATGATTTTCCCCTTCTTAATATTGGCATGATAGTAGATTCAACTACAATACATTCTTTTTTGTCATTCATGTATGGATTTTTTGGATATAATCAAATATTTATCAACCCTCAAGGTTAATACAAGATAGCATTTACTACATCTTGGGGAACATTTTATTGGGTAGTTATCCCTTTTAGATTAAAGAATGCAGGTAAAACATATCAAAGAGCTATGACATTGATATTTCATGACTACATACACAAGATTTTAGAAGATTATGTTGATGATATTTTATCCAAATCTTTAACATGATAAGATAATTTGAATATCATTCAAAAAAGCTTTGAAAGAATGCAAAAATATAACGTGAGATTGAATTTGAAAAAGTGTGTCTTTGACATAGATAGTGGAAAATATTAGGTTTTACAATATATCATAGAGGCATTGAGGTGGATATGAAGAAAATTGATGCTATCATTAACATGCCACCTCCTAAAAAAAATTCTCAATTATGCACTTTAAAAGGAAAAATTCAAGCTATCTATCATTTTTTAGCATCCTTAGCAGATCAAACATTACCATTTACATAACTCCTTAAGAAAGAGGTTCTGTTTAATTGGAATGGAGATTATAAATAGGCCTTTGAGAGTTTGAAATATTATCTTGCTAATCCACCTATTTTACAACCCACTATGCAAGACAAACCATTTATCATTTATACAATAGCATCATCCCATGCTCGCGTAGTATTGTTTGCTTAACAAGATGACAGTGATAGAGAAATCCTATTTATTACATTAGTTGAACACTAATTGATTATGAGACATGCTATACAATGATATAAAAATAATGTTTGCTACCTAATATAGACTCATTCCCTAATGAGAACATGTTGACTATTCAAAAAGAAAAAGAAACATGAGAATTATACTCTAATAGTTCTAAATGTCAAACTAGCTCTGGAGAAAGGGTTATATTAATTCCTCCTTCAGGTAAACCTATTCCCTTATCTTTTTGTTTAAACTTCCTATGTACAAATAACATTGCAAAGTATCAAGCTTTAATAGCTAGTATGCATGCAACGCTAGCATTAGATGTAAAAAAAAAATCTATATTTGGTGATTCCCTCCTAGTTATTAAACAAATAAATGGTTCATATCAAGAAAAGCATGAAAATATCATTCGATATAAAGACTTCACGATGATATTATTAGATAAATATGAATCATATATGATGAACAACATATCATGAAAAGATAATTATCATACATGTAGATGTAATGGAAAGTGTTGCTTCCCTTGTGTCTCTAGAAGATCCTTTTACGAATTTCACATTTATAGTTCAAATGATCCCTAAAATTTTGATAGATGATAAAAGCAAAGAAGTGTTATTAACTGATACCAAAAACTCTAGTGAATGGTACACAACGATATTCAATTATTAAAAAGATGGTACCTTTCTTGATCCTACAACTAAGAACACTCGAGATCGTCTTCGAAAACTTGCATCTAAGCATATAATCCTTGCAGACATTTTATATAGAAGATAATTTAATGGTCTTTTACTTAGATGTCTTAAACATTCTGAAATCCTTATAGCACTTGAAGAAGCTCATGCAAGTTCTTGTGCGGGCATTTTGGAGGAAGATCGTTAGTTCAAAAATTGCTTTGTATAAGATATTATTGGAGACACATGGAACAAGATTGTTTTTCATATGTGGAGAAATTTCATAAATGTTAAGAGCACAACAATTTGATTCCCACTTTTGAGCTTCATGCCCAAGTTCCTATTTGGCCATTCTTAGTTTGGGGTTTGGATCTTACTGGAAAGATATCATCAACTTCTTCCACTAGACATACATTTATCATTACTGCAACTAATTACTTTACAAAATGGGTGGAAGCTATTCCTCTTTGTTCCATGAAAATTGATGCAATATGTCATTTCATATTGGAACACATTATTTCTCACTTTGGTCTCCCTTTCGCATTGATTTTAGATAATGGAACCCCATTTAAGAATAATGACATGAAGAAATTCTTGGAAACATTTAATATTCAACATCACTTTTCAACGCCATATTACTCATAACCAAATAGAGAAGAAGAGTCAACTAACAAGACTCTTGAACAAATCTTGTGAAAAATAGTAAATAAACATAACAAATATTAGCTCGTACTCAATTAACTTATGTGTTATGGTCTTACTATACAAGCATTAGAACATCTACTAGATCACTCCCTATAACTTTGTTTATGGTGCTAAAGCAATAATGCCCTTAGAGTTAGAAAATCCTTCATTGTGAATTGCTCTTAAGGGGCTTATCGATGATACTAATTATAAAGAGAAATAGTTACATCAACTTGAAATGCTTGATGAATAGTGCATCAATGCTCTTGAGCATCTTCAAGCTTATTCCAAAAAATGCAATGGGGTTATAACAATAATTTCATCACTCACGCATTTTGTAAAGGTGACATGATATATAAAAATCAATGAAATGTCAAATCTCTCCAGCATGTGAAAGGAAAATTCATCCCTAATTGGTTAGGACCTTATTTCATCAAATACACATTAATGAAAATGGATGATACACCCCTAAAAGAAGCTATTAATGTCACACATTTACATAAGTATTATGCATAACATCCTCTCTTTTGAATAGTGTGTTAAATCAGTGTAATTAGATTAGATATATGGTGTTCTATTTTATTTTGCATTGCTTCATTCTTTAACAAATGATAATACTATGTCTTAGAATCTAAAGTGATTGTTGAATCATTTTGAATTATCACTTTAGTTTCCATCCTATTCAAAATAAAATTTTGTGTGTTATGTTAATTTGGATCCTTATATGCATTTAATATTATTAGATCATAGGTGCATTTAATTTAACATAGCATACTTAATCACAATGTAGCATCTAACATAAATTGAAAAAAAAAAATTAGATCACATAAACATTAAATCATGGAGATATTTATTAGACATTATTGTAGAGGATATTTAATAAATTGCATTGACATTTAATTCAACACAAGATCATAAAAACATAAACTCTCATATATCATATATATCATCAAAAATTCAAGTGCATATATCAATGAATACAATGCTAATAGGGCCTATGACTTCTAGACCCCTCGGTGCCTGGTGCTACCCTCCATTGTGAGATGGTGAACTATGATGGTGTCCTACTCAAAGACCTCATAGATAGTCATAGGCCCCAAACCTCTCCTCTCATATGATTAGCCTCTTGTATGAGTCCCTCGATGTGCTCCTACTCTATGTGATCCCTCTCTGCCTATCATCTAGCCATATCTCTCTCTAGCCTCAATATTTCCACTCAAAGGGTGGACTCTTTCCTACTATTTGATGGACCTTGAGAGGCTCAAAGCCTGTCTAGTGCTGACTGTAGTGTAGAAAGTTGTCCTACAGCTAGGTCAACACATCTAGTCATATTCTCAATTTACATTTTCCTCAATCTAGCAAATTCCCTAAAGAGATCTACATGTTTCCCTATGGAAGGTGGGGGAACATACTCTAAGGGTAGATCATCCTCCATGTGTAGTGTAGGCATCATCTCTATAGTAAAATGCTGATTGAGCTCATGCCACTCACATGGACCCTACAAGATAGAGAACATAAGAATATCAATACACATCATCACATTTATAAATCATATACATAAAATTAAAGAGCATAACAAAATCATAAAATATCAAATCATCACCTAGATCTCTAGTCTGCCAGTCAAGGTATAACTATACAATAGTGTCCCCCTCTATGTAGGAGGTTTGGATGGCCTACTATTGTTGGCCTCCCCATGCTCATGAGTGTGGATCTCTGATCTAGTTGTGACATGTGATCTAGTGACTCTAGCAAGGGGTGTATCTCTCCTATCAAGGTCAACTGGATCCTCCTCTGTCTCATTAGCATCCTCACTCATAGACTGTGACTCCTCCTCCTCATCATCATCCTCATCCTCATCATTACCTAGAAATATGTCAGGAACAGTGTCGTCATCATTTGTATCTCTATCTACTTGCTCATCATCCCTATCCTCTCTATGAACTAGAAGTGGTCCAGCATGGGTCACAGGGTAGTGAATGGGAAAGACATGGGCTAGTCAAGCTACAACCCACCACTTTCAATAGGCTTGAGTAGTTTTTGCATCATTAGCCTTGGAGACTAGGGGCATATTGTGGTTCTCATCCTCTGAAGTTCCACTAATGTATACATCCTCAATAGTAATCCAATGACTATCCCTAGGTATAGGAGTGTTCCACGTTGATCATAGATATCTTGGCCAGTCCCATGGTGGTACTTGGATGTGTCCAAACTGATGCATGACATGATCATAGTAGAATGTTCTCACTATGTAACCATTTCTACCTAAAAGAAACTAGTCCTACTACTACCTGACTAGCTCATGTCTATCACCCACCCTTTGGGGAATCCTGAGATACGATCTCCAAAAAATATCATCCTCATCTATTTGATCAAATCTAATATTCTAGTATAGTAATTCTCCCTCCTTCCATGGTTTCCTTAATGCATAATTGAAGGCCCGTGGCTAACCCATGGCCTCTATGATAAGAAAGTTGGTCAATCTAGTGCATGTGTGTAGTGTAGAAAAATGTATCCCTCTACGTTTTTTTCACTTAATTTAGGAATGATTAAGATTAAAATGGACCTAATGTCACCCTGATATATTGTTTTAATGTGTTTTGTACATTCACATTAGGTTTTGGGCCCTTTTAGGTTAAATAGACCTAATTTTCCCTTAATTTAATGTTGTAAAGTGTATTTATTTACACTTTCACATTGATTTTTGGGTCCTCTTGTATTTATGACCTCCATGTCATCATTAATAGGCACCTAAGACCCTATATTATACATCCTAAGGCTTATTTCAATTGAAATCCCAACATAGACATCAAATATACTCAATTTTCCAACTCCTTGGTATTTCCTCCACCTAAAAAAGTTTGGTGGGACCCATATGCCACCTTGGGTGTATGAGTCCCATCAAAATGGAACCTATACACCACAAGTGGCATATGAGTCCCATTTGGCCCCTTGTTAGGGTTTTTGAGTGGGAAATCAAGGTTTTAAGTTCAAATTTCATGAATGTCGGCCTTTGGGATCTAGTAAATGGTAAGTTGGATGGATTTCCTATATTAAAAAGGTCTCAAATCATTATTTCTCCTAAGCATTCATGATATCATCCTAAGATATCAAGAGTTAAGCATTTCAAGACTTCAAAAGAGTTTCAAGAGAGTTTACAAGAGCATTTCTAAGGAATTCAAGGGTAGATTCTTCATCATTTATTGTAGCAATTCAAGATCCATCATCATGTCAAGATCATAAAGCATCAAGCTTGTTATTGAGCTAGTGTTGTGATCTAGCATTGAAGATCCATTTGCAACCATTGTTTCATATCCAATTCAAGATCAAGATCTACATTCTACATGACCACTTCACATTATATTGTTGATTTGCATATCAAGACATCATTCAAGGTATCAATTTTCATTTTTCATATTTCATGTTTCATGTTCATATTTCATTGTTTCATCACAAGGTCTAATTATCTAAATGGGGTTTGACCAAGAAAAACCCCTATCTTCTAACAATCAACAATTTTTTCTCTCTATAATTGTGTGATTGCAAATCTAGGTGTCTTGGAGCTTAAAGATCCTTTGAAGACTAGGTTGCAAGATTGGTGAAAGTTATCCTAGTTATTACAAGGTTGTTATCTTCACAAAAATTCATCTACAGGTTACAAATTAGGGTTTCATATGCAAAAACAAAGCACGTGGAAGGAAGAGCAAAGATAGGAGAGAAAAATCAGGTCTCAAACCTTTGAAAAAGTAGAGTGGGATTGATACACCACTTGTGGCATATGAGTCCCAATATAGCACATCTTCCAGATTTCAATGAATTTAGATCAACCACTATGAGATTCTAGTTTTGATACATAAACCCTAGTCTAGGACTAAATCATCCAAATTGGCGTATGAGTCCTAGTGGGAATCAGATAACAAGATTTCAAGGTTTTGGAGCTTGGTTTTACATCATCCTTCCTCCAAGTACCTTTTTTTTCATTCTCAAATTTTAATCCTAATTTTTAGTTTCATTTCCTAGGTCATTTAGTTAGGTTTTGCATGGTACTTTGCATGTCATTTACATTCCTTTTCTTTCCAAGCCCTAGCTTGGTGGTGAAACCCTATTTAGTCTCTAATAAAACCCTAGGACATTCATATTGCAAATCTCTTTCCCCTTCACATCCTTGTATTGAGATCTCAAGGGTTTCCTTGAATTATATTTGGAGAAAAGTGTTGATCTATCTCCCAAACATAGAGTAACAATTTTCTTCAAATAAATGTGATTTTATCAAAGCACCATACCTACAAGAGTGTATAATGTACAATGTTATCTAGCTCCTGGTATGCAAGTTGTCCTAAATCATAGTATAGAGGTGTGAGCATACTACAACCCCACACATAAATAGTCTTGTGATCCTCCATGTCCCTGATAATATGTACAATTCCAACATCTAAATGGGCTTCTCATCCATCTAGGACTAGAGTAAGTGCTATGGTAGTGATCATGATCCACCATACTAGTGGTGTCCATGAATGTAGAATCCATCTAAGATCAACACATGGACCAATGCTCAATCGACGAATAGGTCATTGTAGACAATATAAAATATCATCTTGCATCTTCCTAAAGGATCACTCCTCTACTAAGTGTACGATCTCACCCCAGATAGGAATCCATAGGATGCAGTGGACATCCTCTAGGGTGATGGTCATCTCCCCAGTAGGAAGATGAAAGGTACATTTTTCTACATCCCATCTCTCTACCAAGGATAACAACATCGCATCATGGTACTATTACATAATTTTTAGCTTTCAGCTAAAATTAGGTAACTTAGTGTTTGTTCTTTTCATTTTGTTTGAACATTTAAAAGATAAACCATAAAATTTCTAGTGTCAATATGCATGAAAGAGTGATTTTCAAATGAATAGATTACATTTTGTCTTTTCAATTTTGCAATTACAACAAATGAGAAAGAGAATCATAGATATACAAATGTAGTTTTTTATTGATAATCCTGAAATGTACATGTCCCTCACAAGCCAAGGGACTAACTCTCTTATTCAATGAAAATATGAAGCAATTCATACATGAATAAGTAAAGGAAACAAATAATGTGCATATAGGAATGGAGCCAATCATTTCCTAAGAATTATTGGTTACAGGTTGCCCTGTTGCTCTCTACTGCTGCCCCTGAGCTACTTGTGTCCTCCCCAACTCCATAGTGCTCCTCACCCCTGTATCTAAAAAAAAGCATGATGTTATAGCGACGCTCTAATAAATGAAAGATTTAATCCTTACATACACACCCACCTATACACGTATAAACTTATCCTTAAGTGTATTAAATAAGCATGCAAACCTTGGATGTCTCAAAAACAATGAAGTCATCAAACACATCCAACATATTCATTTATTTTTTAACTTTTTGCTTCATGTGTAGATTTAGGACAAGTCTAGTTACTATTTTGATTTAGATTAAATGATAGCATGTGGGTTAAATGTTTCTCCCACAAGGGTAGATCTCAGCATGCTTTGAAAGAAAAGGAAATTGAGTAACTTGATCAAATATTTATCTGTTATCAATCCATTAAATCAATATGGAATCACACCAGTTGATCAAATTTCATTATCAAATTCAAAAGATGCAACATATTGTGTTGATATGTCCTTCAATATTCTTAAGAAAATCCATGATCTGTATATAAAGGAAGTGACTTCATAGATGCACCAAGTTCAATTATGCATCTTTTAAACAATGAGGAAGCATTTCAAGTTGTTGACAAGCCCCTCTCACCATAACCCTATTGGGAAGTCACACATCACATAGGAAGGTGAGTTGTTAGGTCACCCACATATGTGATAGGTGGTTATCCAATAAAGTTAGAACGAGGAGACTATGTGTATTTAGTACACATAATAGAAGAAAGAGTAATGGTTGAATCAAGTTCATGATACAAGTACAAAATCAATTGCATATACATCAAAGAGCTTACAAGTTGACAAGCATGAGGAAGTATTCAAAACAGAGCATAATTGTTTTCATGGCAAAAAAAATGGCCATCTATTTTGCTGCCCTCATAAGTTAGATGAATGAAGTTATATGTTGTCCTTTATATTGAGAACATGATAATCTTGAAATCATTCCAAGCATGTCATACAGGATAGCAACAAAAACAAAAAATCTAAAGTTGGACAAGGCTCTATTCAAGGCCTTCTCAATCAAACATTAGACCAAAAAGTTGCCAGATAAGATTCAATGCATGATGTTTTAAGGAAAGGCATAAAAGGCAAAGACATTCGAGAAACATCAACTCTAGTTGACACAAATAATATACCTATTATAAACATGTCATTACAAGAGGTTTATGACAGCAATGGAACCCTCATATGATGTGATCAAGATACAATTGCTATGCTCATAACCTTTCATGTAGGGGTTTTGGTCATCATGACTGATCCAACATGGATCATGATTGCATACAAGAAATGGCAAGTTACAAATGACAATTAAGCAATCATGATTCAAGAGAGGTCTCATTTTGGAAGCCAAGGTCATAGTACAAGTGTATATGAATAGAAACTATGAGGTTATCTAACAATACAACCATGCAGTTGTGGAGCAACAACATCATGTAGGACAAAGAGTATTAAGACTTCATAGTGCTCCTATAGTAGTGGAACATGGGTGATAGGCCTAGGGACTTTCAATGAATAGTAATGGTGGGTTCTAGTTGTACACTTTCCTGATGGAAGTCACCAATCTGATGCAAGAAGAGGAAACATATGCTCTGCTTTGAAAGACTCTTTGACCTTCTTAGTGATAGAAGGAAATTGTGCATTTTAAGGAGATGTTGACAATGAGTCAATATTGCTAGTTTGTATTGGATGTATGGTCTATGCATCATAACCTTGTATGAAGGTTGGAGCAGCAATTTTCAATCCATAAGCACATGAGATCAAGATATGCATTAGTAATCATGTTGTCAACAATAAAGTGATAGATGAGAAAATATGAATCAAAGATAGTGCTATTGAAACATCATTAAAGGACAGTGGCATTGTACCAACAAGATGCTCTCTATGTGATCTCATACAAGCTATAGGGAAAATTCACCATGAATGCATGCCACATGGGCAATCATGTGAGAGACTATCAAAAAAGAGTTCCATAGGTTTGATGAGTAATGAAGAGATTCTATGCCAAAATAGGGGGCAGTACCATCATCTTAGGTACCACTGTTGCAAGATGATAAATGAAAATCTTTGTGTTTGTATGCATGGAGGTCATGAAGCATGCTTTGGATAAGGTTCATTCATGGCATCTTTTGGTGAAAGGTTTCCCAAGCATAACCAGATCTAGTGTTTATTGCTACACATTTGATTCATCCATACAAATGCAATAAGAATAAAATGACAAAAACATATAGTCTCATCATTGTCTGCTGCGGAGAAAAGAATCCACTAGTAGGAGGCAAAGAACAAAAATGGATTGTTATTGTGCTTTTCATTGTGCCTACATATTCCACTAAATCAGTACTATTCCTGTGAGATCCAAAATTTTCAATAGAATGTGAGATTTTGAGTGAAATGCAGGTTATTCACAGTGACCAAACCCATTTTGGGGTTTTTGTTTTCAAAAAACATTCTACAGAAATGAAACATATTGCAAAAACAATTTAGATGCTCATTGAAAAAAGCTTGTTTTGCTACAGTTTGAAGTTTTATAAAAAAATTTATTGATAAGGATGCAGATAGAATTACAGTATAAACATCAACTCAAGTTTTAGAGAAACAAAATGGGCCATCTCATGTAGTTGTTTATTCAGAGCAGATACGATGCAATAACATGGAGACTCATTTTTTAACAAAATTTGAAGTTGTTTTCAAATTGAAAACATACCCATCTGGGTTCAACATAAAATTTGTGAAGGGAAATGGAAATAGGGTAAAACATTCTACAACAGTAAAAAATGAAAAGTCATTTCATGTGTTTCTGGTAGGTCGTGGTTAAAATTTTCCATTTCCTATAAATATGGAAAACCCACTTGGGGTTTCAACAAATAGAGCAACATTGCTATTTTCTAATGGAAAATGAAATGAACTTGCAAAAATCATCTATATTTTGCAACAAATTTGAGCTCTATAAGAAAATTCAATAACCCACATGGGTTCTTTACTAATAGTTGTAGATTCACCAAAAAATGCATGCTACAGAAAACCCAAACAGGGGTTTTTCACAAAAATGTAGAATGAAGAAAAAAATATGAATACAAGAAGACCCAGTTTGCAAAAATGGAGTCAGAGCCACAGTTGGTTCTTTCTTTTCTACATTCTAAGAAACCCATCTGGGTTGTTAGTATTTGTGCAATACGAGGAAATCAAAAGAGTACATGAGGGTTTTGAGAAATGCACATAAAGAAACACTTTTTCTGTTCATCGCCACAGCCAATGATGCATTTTTTCATAAAAACAACAGAAACAACGACGAAGGTGTCATTGTTAACAAATGCAAAGAAAATAATTTGAGCATTTGTTGTTATCTCAGAAAAATGAAGAGCTCGAATGGCTTTTTGTTGCTCAAAAACAACAATGGAAAGGAGTCGATTCAACTCACCTAAGCTTTTTTCTCACAAATTCCTTGCAAAACTTTCAATTTTTTGCTTCTAATAAAGCTTCATTAACTTCTCATGGTGGCTATTAACAAGTGAAATAGTAAATAGAGAGAACAAATGACACAATATGGGTCAGAAAAAGTCCATGAAAATGCTACAAGCCACGGCCTCTAAGTCCAAAAAGCGGCCTCTAGGTGGGAAAAAATGAAAATCTATGCCAAGAAAATACATTTACTTGTGATTTCATGCAAGAAAATGTCAAAAAATGACAGAAAACCAATGTGATCTCCATTTTCCTATGTTTTCCAAACCCCATGGTGGTAGAGCATCATTTTCCAAATTCTTCCAAGCAACCAAATGATGGTGTTTTTCCATTACTTGAGTATTATGATTAGGGTTTGACCTCCTTTAGATTTTGATGGGATTTTTTATCCCTTGCTTTTAAAATCAAAAACATGGTAAATGATGGGGTCAAAACATATGGTGTTCTCCCTTAGGCATTTTATGCCTTAAGACTTCTTCCCATTTTTTTCAAAACTTTGCTAAGTCATCAATTTTCCAATGGAGTGTGCAATGCAATATGGAATATGTCATGTGACCTATGTGTAATTCCTTGTTTTCCCAATATCATGTGACTTGGAATATGCTTTCCAAGGGACTTGGAGGTCGGCCATATTGGCCAAGTGTTGTTGAAGACTATAATGCCTTTCCAAAACAATGTGTATGACATGTGTGAGTAAATGTAGAATATCGTGAGTTGATGGTCAATTCCTTGGAAAATTTTAAGGGCTTTAAGATATGATATTATATGTTGCAATTTTTTTCATTTTTTGAAATATCATATAAGTGATTTGAAAGTTACTTTTTGATGCAGGAGCATCCAGTGGTGTAAGGGCGCCAATCTTGCATCACCCAAAAATAGTTAAATTTCAATTTTCTCAATTTTTATATATTTTTACATTCTTGGATACCCTTTTCATCATAATGAAATTCCCAATTTATGGATTTTATTTTCTATCCCTGGGTTGAAAGATATTGCAGTTTTAGTTTCCCAGATTTGCACCTAAAAATCTTGAGTTAGATTTGAGGCACTTAGATTTCTTGGATTGGGAAAAAACTTGCCAAAATTGGCATAGCAGATTTTGAGCATGTTATTGACTTTGAGACCTTTCCAACGGTTCAAACAGTTCGTGAATCAGAGTCCCAGATCAAAAGTTATGGCCCCGGGAAGTTGGCGCACTTTCTAGAAGATCCAATTGCAAATGTTCTTTTGAAATTTGAACTTCAAGTTGTAATTTTTCAGTGCCAAACCGCCTAAACTCAAATTTGAATGTTGTTTTGGCTCCAAACTAAAGAGGAGCTCTATTTATGGGTGGATTTCTAATTTTTGGGTAACTTTTTTTTAGGGACAAGCTCGCATATTGTGAAAGGGTGATTCTATAGCCTTTTGTAACTTGCATGTGTAGTAGAACTTAGGGATTTGAGATCCTCTACATGTAAGAAGCTCCATTTTCTGAATGATAAAATTATTCTCTTGTTTGTGGGTTATTTTCTAAGTCTCGAGCTGCACCCTCATCAAGTGGTATCAGAGCAGGTTTTCTTTAGCATGTGGACAGATAGTCGATCGTGAGGCAGTTCGCACCAGGACCATGGTTGTGGGTTGAGGTCAAAAAAGATGCCTCCAAGGGTGATGCCTAGTAGGCATGGTGGTGCCATAGGTGGTCAAGGCAGCAGAAATGCTGGTGGAAGAGATGCACTGGCAACCCTCCAAAGACAGATTGATGCGTTACAAGAGCAGTTGAGAAGAGGGTTAAACCTGAGGGAAGAAAGTGAGGATGAAGGAGAGGAGGAAGGTTCAAATGTAGAAGAGGAAGAAGAAGAAATTGATCAAGACCAAATGTAGCTAATAAGGGTCATTTCAAAGATCAAGAAAAGACCTAGAGTAGAAGTCCCCAGTTATTCTGGAAGTCTGAACTTGGAAGAGTTGATCAACTGGATCAACGAGCTAGAAGAATATTTTGAGTATGAGGAAATAGAGGACCTAGATCAGGTTAAGTTTGCAAAAATAAAGCTGAAGGGCCATGCCAGTATTTGGTGGAAAGAGGTCCAGTTGGAAAGAAATTGAAGAGGAAAAGGAAATATCACCAGATGGGATCGCATGGTAGAGAAACTAAAGAAGCAGTTCATACCAGTGGACTACGAGTTAGATATGTTGAAGAAATTGCAAGGGTTGAAGCAAGGAAGTAGATCTGTGAAAGAATATACTAAATATTTTCACAAGATAATCATCAGAATGGGCCACACAGAGGCCAATAAGGAGAAGGTAGCTCGATATCTTAATGGGTTACAACGAGCATTCGGAGGAGTTAAGCCTAGTTAGAATGACCACCATTGAGGATGTGTATCAATTTGCTCTTAAGGTGGAATAGAAGATGAACAAAAGATTTGATGGCAAGCAAAAAGGATGAGGAGGTCAAAGTGGAAGGGGCAGGGAAGACCTTAAGGAAGCTGAAATGATGATGAAAAGAAAAGTGAAGATGTGGGTGCCAGTCGAAGCCAAAGGAATGACAACTTCTATCGCCCTCGTGATCAAAACAGTGGTGATCAAAGAGGTAGAGGACAAGGGAGATATGGACAAGGATTTAGAAGAGGTGGTTTCAAAGGAACGTGTTTCTAGTGTGGTGAAGAAGGGCATTGAGCCTATGAATGTCCACAACACCAAGGAAGGGCAGACAAAAGGCCAGAAGGTTATGGAAGGGTGCGCATGCAGATGAGGAGGCCCAATCTGAACATTCAGATGATGTTGAAAGGGGAGAAGCCCTAGTGATTAGGAGAGCCCTAGTGACTGAAGGAACCAGAACAGAGGAAGAATTTGTTTTGCACAAGGGGAAAGTGTGAAGGAAAATGTTGTGATGTCATTATTGACGGTGGGAGCACCGATAATCTAGTGTCAAAAGAGATGGTCACAATGTTGAAGCTGAAGAGGGAAAGGCACCCGCATCCGTATCGGATTGCTTGGTTATAGAAAGACCACAAAGTTTTTGTCAATGAGTAGTGCCTATTAAAGTTCAAGATCGAGAGCTACCATGATGAGGTACTCTGTGATATCATCCCCATGGATGCATGTCACATGTTGTTGGGGAGGCCATGGCAGTTTGATAGGCAAGCTATACATGATGGCCATGCAAACACTTATTCCTTGACAAAGGATGGGGTTCATCACAAGTTGAAACCCCTGAAGGAGAAAGAAGAAAAGGTAAGTAGTAGTGCTAGAATTTGTTATGTAGATGGAAGAAAATTTTTAGAAGGTATGAAGCATGAACATGTGTTTTATGCATTGATTCCTAGAGTGAGTAAGGAGGATAGTGAGAAGGTTCCAGAAGAAGTTTCTGGGATGTTGGATGAGTTTCAGGATATTGTTTCTTATAATGTACTTGAGGGTTTACCACCAATAAGAAAGATCAGTCATCAGGTTGACTTGATTCCTAGAGCCAGTTTGCTAAATAAGGCAGCTCATAGAATGACTCCAGCAGAAAATGAGGAGTTGAATAAACAAGTTCAAGAGTTGTTGAGAAAGGGTTTGATACGAGAGAGTTTGAGTCCATGTGCAGTACCTACAGTACTAGCACCAAAGAAGGATAGGGAGTGGAGGATGTGTATAGATTCCTGAGCCATAAACAAGATAACAATGAAGTACAAATTTCCCCTGTCAAGGATAGATGACTTGATGGACTATTTGAGTGGAGCTCAGTACTTCAAAAAGATTGATCTGAATAGTGGATATCACCAGATCCGTATTCAAGAGGGAGATGAATGGAAAACTACCTTCAAGACCAAAGAAGGCCTGTACGAGTGGTTAGTCATGCCTTTTGGGCTATCCAATGCACCGAACACATTCATGCGGCTCATGAACGAGGTACTAAAATAATTTCTGGGAAGTTTTGTTATTGTGTATTTAGATGATATTTTTATTTTCAGTAAGATGTTGGATGAGCATCTAATGCATATTCGGAGAGCCTTTGACAAGTTAAGAGAAGAGAAATTTTTGATTAATCTAAAGAAGTGCAGTTTTGTGAAGAGGGAGTTAGTGTACTTGGGGTTTGTTGTCTCAGCAGAAGGTCTCAAGATGGACCCAGAGAAGGTGAAGGCTATTCTAGAATGGCCTGCCCCAAGAATTGATAGCGAGGTGAGATCTTTCCATGGTTTGGCTAGTTTTTATAGAAAGTTCATTAGAAACTTCAGTAGTATTTGTGGACCCTTGACTGAAACAATGAGAGGGGATAGAAAAGAATTCAAGTGGAGCACTAGAGCAGCAAAGAGTTTTGAACTGTTGAAGCAGAAGGTAACAGAGCAACATGTTCTAGCCCTCCCAGATTTCAACAAGGTGTTTCAAGTGGATTGTGATGCTAGTGGTTGTGCCATTGAAGCAGTGTTGAGCCAAGAAGGTAAGGCCATTGCCTATTTCAGTGAAAAGTTAAATGATGCCAAGAGAAAGTATTTTGTATATGATCAGGAATTTTATGCAATAGTTCAAGCATTAAAGAAATGGAGACATTATTTGTTGTCGAAGGAATTTGTTCTATATACTGATCATCAGGCCTTGCAATACCTAAATAGTCAGGGAAAATTAAATCAGAGGCATATGAAATGGGTAGATTTTTTGCAGAGTTATACCTTTGTTTTGAAACATAGGAGTGGGAAGTCAAATAGGGTTGCAGATGCCTTAAGTAGGAGGCATACATTGATGACAAAGATGCAGATTGAAGTGGTTAGGTTCAATGACTTAAGACATTGTACACAGAAGATCCTGATTTCACAAAGGCTTGGAAAGCTTGCAAGGAACCTGTTACAGTGGACAGGACAAGGTGGCTGGATTTCATAGTCCAGGATGGCATGTTATTTAAGGGAAGTCGATTGTGTATCCCGAGGAGTTCCATGAGGGAGAACCTGATAAAGGAGAAGCATAGTGGAGGAATGGTAGGACATTTTGGTCAGGATAAGACCATTGCCATTATCAGTGAGCATTATTATTGACCTCAGTTGTCACAGGATGTGAAGAAGTTTGTACAAAGTTGTAGGGTATGCCAGATGGCTAAAGGAGTGAGCCAGAATATAGGCTTATATCAGCCCTTACCTGTACTAGAGAGGCCATGGGAGGATATAAGTATGGAATTTGTTCTTGGTTTGCTAAGGACACAATGAGGGAATGTTTCAGTCTTTGTGATGGTTGATAGGTTTTTGAAGATGGCACATTTCATTCCATGTCAGAAGACCCATGATGCAATCTACATTGTTGACTTGTTCTTCAAAAAGGTGGTGAGGCTACATGGTCTGCCAAAGAGTATTGTTTCAGATCGTGACACCAAATTTGTGGGGTAATTTTGGAGGACCTTGTGGAAGAAACTGAAGACAAAGTTGAAGTTCAATTATGCACACCATCCACAAATAGATGGGTAGACAGAGGTTGTTAACAGGAGTCTGGGTAACCTACTAAGATGTTTGGCAGGAGATAAACCCAAGGGATGGGACTTGATCTTACCCTAGGTAGAATTTTCTTACAACAATTTTGTCAATAGAAGCACTGGTAGATCACCGTTCTAGATTGTGTATGGAGGTAGCCCCAGAACAACTCCAGAATTGAGGAAGATGGACCAAGAGAAGAAAATAAGTGCTAAAGTTGAAGATTTTGCAGAGTGCGTCAAGAATATACATGAGAAGGTACGAGAACACATTAATAAGATGAATATGCAATATAAGGGTAAGGAAGATCAGAAAAGGAGGAATAAGGAGTTTCAGACTGGCGATGAAGTAATGGTCCACTTGAGGAAAGAAAGGTTTCCCATGGGAACCTATAACAAATTGAAGATGAAGAAATTCAATCCCTGTAAGATTTTGAAGAAGCATGATTCAGGGAATGCATATGATGTAGAGTTGCCTGATGGAATCAACATTTCCCCTATGTTCAACATTTCAGATTTGACAAAGTATCATGAAGGTGGAACAGAGGAAGCACCAGCAATAGGGCAATATGGCATCCTAGCACCTACTTCAGAAAGGGAGGAGATTGAAGCAATCTTGGATAGTCGTGTGGGAATGAGTACCAGAAATAGGCAATATGAAGAATATCTAGTGAAATGGAGAGGAAGGCCTATGGAAGATTCATCCTGGCTATCTAAGGTAGCGGTTGACCAGTTGGGTTTTCTTCAACCATCTGAGACGTGACGGGTCACTTCTCAAATTACCCTGGGTGTCTGATGCAGGAGCGTCTAGTGGTGTAAGGGCAATCTTGCATCACCCAAAAATAGTTAAATTTCAAGTTTCTTAGTTTTTAGATGTTTTTATATTTTTGGATGCCCTTTTTTTCATAATGAAATTCCCAATTTATGATTTTTATTTTCTATTCCTGGGTTTAAAGATATTGCAGTTTTAGTTTCCCAGATTTGCACCTAAAAATCTTTCAAGTTAGATTTGAGGCACTTAGAGTTCCCAGATTGGATTTGAAACTTGCCAAAATTGGAATAGAAAATTTTAAGTGCATTATTGACTTTGAGACCTTTCCAACAGTTCAAACGGTTCACGAATCGGAGTCCTGGATCAAAAGTTATGGCCCCAGGAAGTTGGCGCACTTTCTAGAAGATACAATTGCAAATGTTCTTTTGAAATTTGAACTTCAAGTTGTAATTTTTCGGCACCAAACTGCCTAAACTTAAATTTGAATGTTGTTTTGGCTCAAAACTAAAGAGGAGCTCTATTTATAGGTGGGTTTCTAATTTTTGGGTAACTTTTTTTTAGGGACAAGCTTGCATATTGTGAAAGGGTGATTTTGTAGCCTTCTGTAACTTGCATGTGTTGTAGAACTTGGGGATTTGAGATCCTCTGCATGTAAGAAGCTCCATTTTCTGAATAATAAAATTATTCTCTTGTTTGTGGGTTATTTTCTAAGCCTCAGGCTGTGCCCTCATCACTTTTAGTTGATTCAAATGCAAATGTGATGCATTTTAATGGTGGGGCCCTTTGATTTGTTCTTAATTGTAAAGTGACTTGTTAAGTGATGTTTTATGAATCACTTAACAAGGTCATTATCTTTAATGATTTTTTAAGCCATGTGTTTTCAAAAACACACATATTACATGATGGAGAATGCGGTCAAGTCTTGTAAGAGGACCAATGATGACTTGCAGAAGTGTGAGATGTTGTTTTGACTAATTTTGGTGAAGGGGAGGCCAACTAGAGGCATTTTTTTGTCACATTTTTGGGGTGACTATTGACTTGGCCTTTTTTTTCATGTGGAAGACATTTTGGAGAGTTCTAGAAGGTTCTTTTGGGGCCTTTTCTATTTTATCCAACCAGAATATTCTAGAAAGACTTGTGTGAAGGGTTTTTAATGGTTTTGGCTTAAGTATGTTGATTTTGATCATTTGGAGGGGTTCTTTCTGTTCTAGCAGGAGGATAGCTTAATTCTTGGAGTTATTTTTATGGAGCTATATTGTAACTCTAAAACACCTATTATACAATAAGCCCTTTGAATTAATAGATTAGATCTTTTTTATCTTCTCTCTTCATGTTTTATGGTATCTCATTAATGGTTGATCAGTCTATTTTGTGAAAAGTCATCTTTCCTTATAAACTTGTCCCATGTTTCATGCATCCATTTGATAGAAAATGTATGTTTACAAGTTATAAATTATGTTGTTTAGTGGTGTTATTGATTGTGAAATCTATTTTTCCTTTTGAAAACACTATTATAGACCTCTTTATAAATTATTGATGTGAACTGCATTGGATAGGGAGTTGTGTGAGTTAGCTTTCAGATGTTAATTTGAATGTGTAAGGCTATTAGCAGGTCTAGGTTGTTTTGGTGTATCACCTTAGGTTTTTTTCAACATTAGTTTTATTTTCATGCAATCCTTACCCTTTACCTTCAAAAATTAATAGTTAGGTGACATCAAATGGGGAATCCAACCCATAATTCGGAGGTCTTCTTTCGAACAGGTTACCCACAACTTGAAAGTAGTCACATGTTAGTCCAAATCTACTGAGTTCATTTAAAGCTTATCAAATAGGGTGCAGATTTGGGAGCCTAACAGGTACCTCATAGGTGACATGAGGTATACTAAAAACAATCCTACATCCTATAGAGGGCCGATCTCCTCTGATAGTCACATGATAGAATCTCGAAGGAGACAAAATTATCTCCCTCTTAGGTACTGTTGGGCTTGAAGAGGAACCTAAAATAGACAAATACATAAAAAAAATCCTAATTTTATCAATTAAATAACATTAGAGTTGGTATAATATGCTTTATGACCAATGTGCACACTTATATCATTTTTGGACAAGGGTTCTTGGATACTTTGGACAATTCTAGACACATTGCACCAAATTGGGACACTTTGCGCCAGCAATGGATGCTTTCTAACAAAGATGGACGCTTTGTGCCAATATTTTCCAAGGTCCTAAAAATTAATCTGAATACATAAAAAAGTACAAAAAATGCATGAAAATGATGAAAAATTATAGAAAAATCCACTCATCGTTTGCCGAAGTGTGCCTCGTCCCACCTCATCGTGAACTACGTCTAGTCTAGGGGACTTGTAGGTTCATCAGCTCGGCATCTTGGATCACTCTACGCCAAGGTAATTTTCAAAAAGGTAAATATCAAATGAATAGTAAAAAGTATCATTTTCATTAGTATATAGTAAAACCTTAGTAGATAAAGCTTAATTCCTTTTAAGGGAATTTTATTCAAATTAGCATATTGGGGGCTAGAGAACTTCATTTTCAATGTCATTTGTTGCTTTGGATTCATGCACTCCAAATCTCATCAAATTTCTATCACTATGTGGTATGGTACTTTGAAATACCCTATGATATGACTTGAGTAATTTGATTTGGTTTTGTATTCACCCTGATTCCATCTCCATAAAGCATGCAAAATCAATGGGGCATACATCTACACTCAAATTCAATTCTCCATAGAAGTTTGATAAGAGGATTTTTGAATGAATAAAAAACCTTTGTTGCAGGATGTGGTCCTTAAGATTGTGCTTTTGCAAGTAACTATAGTGGGGGCTTCATTCTCCCTAATGAATCCATATGAGTATCCTTTTTTATAAAAGTTAATTCCTTTAGCTTGCATATGCACGTAGTATCATATGGATGCTAAAGTGGGGGCTAAATGTAGTGTAAAAAAAATAATCCATTTTTCACACTTAATTTGGGAATAATTAATATTAAAATGAGCTTAATTATACCTTAATTTAGTGTTGTAATGTGTTTTACACATTCACATTAAGTTTAGGATCCTTTTAAACTAAATGGACTTCATGGTTCCTTATTTAGGATGTTGTAAAGTGTTTCTTTACACTTTCACATTAATCTAGTTGGGCTTTATTAATTATTTGAGGTTAATTGGCCCCTTTAATTCAAGCCTAGTTAATTGCAAATTTTGAGGGATTAAACCCGATATTCATTAATGATATTTCACAACACTTAATTTTACAAGGTATGTGTCCTAAGATTGTGACCTAGGACCCATTTTCCACCTACTGAATTGGTCCTCACTAGGTTCGAGGACCCCCTTTCCACATAACATTTCAAAATCCTTAAAGTGTGTTCTAGCTAAGTATTCTAGGACCCATTCGCCCTATGGTGAATGGGTCCTCACTTAATCCTAGGACCCCCCTTTGGGATATGTTTTTGGTGGAGTTTTAATGATTTGAAATTCTAGATCTAATGTCGGCTTGTGTTGTTTGAATTTTAGGAATTAATCTTAAGTTATCTATATATACAATGTTATTTCACATAGTTTCATCTAAGTAATCTAAGAACTAGAGAGAATTTTCATGAGATCAAACATTCATATTCAAGAAGCGAGAAAGAGTGAAGCCTTGGAGCAGTATTATAGTCTTTTTGCAGCTCTTCAAGCTCATTTTTTTGTCAAAGATCAAGCATTATTGAAGGAGTGAT
This sequence comes from Sequoia sempervirens, assembly GCA_007258455.2. Lineage (NCBI taxonomy): Eukaryota > Viridiplantae > Streptophyta > Pinopsida > Cupressales > Cupressaceae > Sequoia > Sequoia sempervirens. The sequence goes on along the minus strand of VDFB02154279.1, from coordinate 188,888 downwards.
GATAGATACCTATGGAGAATCATGATGGATTCTACGTTTTGGAGAGATGCACAAGACATTCAACCAAGCTTAATGAATTGTTTCCTAAGTGATTCCATCTTCTATGATCATTCTATTTTCAGCCTAAAGTGAGGTATAATCAATTTTGTGACTTATTAAGGGGATTTACGATCTTCTAAAGTAGGTCTTTTGCATTGTTCATGTTTTATTCTAGGATCGTGTTCTAACACAATTGAGTAGGGTTTTTCTGAATCATTAGAGATCTTAATCTTAGACACATTTAAGGTTAGGATTACACACACATTTCATGTTTCAAATTTCTATTCAAGGTTTAATTACCAAACTTGGGGTTGGACTGAGGAAAACCCCTATCCCCAACAAACATCAAAATTATTGTTGTAGATTAGTGATAGATCTAGATTTGAAAGTAGACATGTCAAGTTATAGGAAGGAATTGCAGATCTGTAACTTCAAGATCAGATTCAAATTTTTCTTGTAGAGCCTACCAGGACCCATTATCCATAGGGTGAATGAGTCCCTATTAGGGCTTATAAGGAAGCAATTTTTCACAGTTTACAAGCTAGGTTTTTTTATTCAATGACCCCTAGAGAAGACTACCAAGACCCATTCACCACCTAGAGAATGAGTCCCTATTAGGGTTGTAGATACTACAAATTTTGATAGGTGCACAACATTCCTTACTTTTAGTTTTTCCATAAAATTCATTATTTCTTTGTGGTTTGTAATAGATCTCTTTATTACACTTTTTAGACCTAGAATTAGAGATTTTTTTTCTAGTTCAAATTCTTCTCCCCAAGGTGTGATCTAGCTCACCAATCCATCCTTACATAAAGGAGAAACTACAAGACCTCAAACCTTGATTTGACTCACCTTTTCGATTGATAGTTATTTCATGGTTTAGAACTCATTTCTTGAATGAAATAAGGGAAATTAAGGTTACTTCATAGCTCTATTTCTCTATGTTTCAATAATGACAAAGGTGGTAGAATTCAAACTTACTATCGGTCTAGCCTCCAACAAGCTTGACACAAATGTGAAACCTACACACAACAAAATGGGGAAAAGTGTTAGGGATATTTTGGGGCTTGCCACACTCAAACCCCTGTTTTGGTGCTCCCACCTCCACAAACAACCAGAATAGCTATTAGATAGAAAGTGTGATAAAGAAAGTATTGAAATGGAAGAAATTCCAAGCAATTCTAACAATAATATGCTACTAAATCAAATAACGATGCTAATTAAAATGGATCTCACCTCCCAAACAAGATTCACTCAATCATGTGAAGGGAGATGTGCACTTGCAAGCTTGTGATGCCAATGTTTTTGCAATAATATGAGGAGAAAAACCAACAAAGTGTAGACTTGGAGCTTCCAAAGTGGTGGAAGAGTTTTGAAATGGAGTGTGTAGAAGTGAAGTGCGATAAAGTCAAGTTCAAGAAGATGAAGAAGATCAAATGAATGGAGAAGAAGATGTTTTTAGGATGAATAGAAGCCCAAAAGAGTCGTTCGAGGTTGATCAAGGGCGTAGGGGAATTATGCTTCATTGCTAGTGGAGAAGTGTAATGCCTCTGTAGATTATAGAGGCAAGAATCATGTCAAGATGGAAATGCACCACATAGATGTCCACACATCACGCTAGCATTCCCGATGAAAATTCCTCCACCAAAACTATAGATAGTTTCCAAGTGGGTGGAAAGCAGATGGATGAGGTGGAAAAGCATTTTTGAGTTTAACTTTTCTAAGGTAAGGAGTGTAAATGGGGAATTTGCAAGGAGTGAAAATTCACTCCATTATAGTGAAAAAAATTGATGATGCAAGGGTTTCCTTCATCACAAGGATGACATAGGCCAAGGTGGAACAAGAATCAAGAAAATACAAAAACTTCTTATGACCATCACTTGAAGTGAGGTCATCCTTAGACTTGTACTTCATCAAAGGATGCAGAATCCCCACAAATGAAGCGAAAGAAAAAGATGAAGGAGACAGAGCCACAAAGAACACTACCTTTGTATTAGGCATGTCCATAGGCTATGAGAAATCAGGAATCTTGGGAAGAGAGGTAATAATGGGAGACTCCACTAAAGGAGAAATGAACATGTGCACTCTTTTGGAGTGAGGTTCATCAAGATTTGTCGATGAAGCCAAATGAAGAATGAAGGTGATGGAAATTGAAGTAGAATAAAAGATAGGAGTAGAAGCACCAATAGAAGGAATAGGAATACAAATACAAATACCAAGCTCTTCCCCACTCTTCTAAAAGGTGGCATGATTCTTACCCAAATAATTTCAATGGTACTTACACTCACACACAAGATGATTACATAAATTATGGGAACCATAAGGCACGACCTTAGATGAGGCCAAGGGCTCCTAATATACCATAGGAGAAACCTATACAAGTGTTGTTGATGGAAGGGTTGTCTCCTTAGGAGGAGCAAGAAGAGAAAGAGGCACAAGAGCAGAAATAGAGGTAGGCATCTCAATGGTGGGCCTCTTAACTTTCCTTGCTCTAGGAGCACATGGAGGAATAGGTGGAGAGGTTGAAACATAGGAACAACCCCATGTGAACACCTCCTCATGTCATAAAGGGTGGTTCAGAGAACCATGGGAAAAATAGGAAGCTAGAAAAATTGGAGCTTTGACTTCCAAAGCATGGGTGCCTTTCCTTTTCCTATTCCATGCATAGTAGTAGGAACAGATGATGCCATCAAGGGCTAGGAAGAGGAAGCTAAAGAAGAAATATAAGGGGAAGGCCTAAGGGAAAGAGAAAGCTTGTCCTTACCCTTTGGAAGGGTAGAAAATGAAGCATATTGTTGCACACATTGGCAGGCCTTTAGAGAAATAGCATTAGGAGACAAGGGAAAACCACCATTTAGTGTTGATCCCCCAATATTGTATTTGTAATAAGATCGATAGAAACTATCTCCTCTAGGAGGGAGAGTTCTAATTGAACCAAGCCAAAAATGGTCAAGGGAGAAGCCCTCACATGCTATAGTGGCTTGTATCCAATGTCTTGGACAATGTGCACATTAACCTCATGGGGAAACTTCAGATATTTGTGGATCATAGAAGTGATTGCATTCATACAAACTAGCCATGAAATTCCTAGCCTTGCTCTAAATAAATTAGACCAAAATCACAACAAATGGTACATCCACTTCTTTAGGTCCTACCAAGACCAACAAAGAAATTGTGCCCATAGGTGCAATAGAAAACCCATCATGACTGCAGAGGGTAGCCTATCACTCATCATATTTCTCCTTGTGTAAATTGTTGATAAATAATTCCTCCTCCATGATAATGTTCACATGGGTTGAAGGATCAACCATAACACCTATTACGATGTTACTGTTGATTCGAGTGGGAACAAAAAGTGGAGAAATCTCTTTGTTCAAGGGAAGATCATGTGAAGTGAATGTAATATCAGGAACAAAATTCACATGCTCTATAAGAATACTATGGGTGAATGAGACTACATTCACATATTTAGATGGGGAAAGATCAAAATATGATGAAGGAACAACCAAATTAGAAAAGTGTGATAGGAAACGATCTGTGTATATTTGTAGTTGACTATTAGGCTTTTCCATAGACTCAAGTTAGAGATTTGTTTTCTATCATCGATGTAGATAGTCTCATCATTGATGAAGTCCTAAATCACATGATGTAGAACACATCCTTTCGATATCATTTCCAACAACTTTGTAGTATTGACAAAACTTTTGAGAGTCGTACCATTGAGGATATGACTTGGACAATGGTCGAATCTCGAGAAAATTTATTACTTTATCTTTCAATAATTTTTGTAGGACACTATTATGATTTTGACAATTTAGTAAAGGTTTTATTACATCCTAGAGCATATTTATCTAATGGAACAAAGACCATGTTTTCCAAGGCCTCGTTCTTGCCTAAGACTGACACGATTGACCCACCATCTTGGTAGGAGTGTGAGGATGAATCCACATACTAGATAACCACTTGATGGTACTCTTGCAAGGTAACACACAAATGTGCAAAGGAAGGATATTTCGTTAAAATATTTTTTTTCTAATGAAGGCAACAATCTCTTGATGAACACTTTTTGAACATCAAAATCAAGAAAAGGATTAGAAATTTGAATAAATATGTCCTGATAACTAAGCTATGAAATCATTCAACTTCTCATGGGTTCCCTTCTTGCATCGAATGAGATAATAGAAGATTATCTTTAGCACAATGTTGGTTTAAAACTATTAGAGAAATTGATTGACTAGCTAGTTAAAAGAGAAAATAGAATTGGTAGGCAAGGCACAATACCATTCCAAGGTAGCATCCTTGAGAGAACATGGGAATAACTTGGCCAACAAAGCATCATTATGAAATAAATCAGTACATAATGAATTGAAGGATGACACATATGTCCATGGATCCCCACAACCATTATAATTTTTAAATTTCAATATCTCCACACCCTAGGGGATATGAGTATTCAAAATGGAAATGAAAGGAGGACTACAATGGGACAAAGGTTGAAACATAGGCTGGGAGGAGGAGTTCGTTAAATTCTCTAACTGATTTTACATGCATCTTGTGTTTTGTAAAAGAGTATTGAGGACCAGATCAATAGATGAGGTATAACCAATTGAACTACTAACATGACCACCAACACCCACACTAGCAAAGCCCTTAGCACCAACACCACCAGAGGCTCACCAGCACTAGAAAAGGTACCAACACTAGAAGTAAGGATTCCCTAAGCTTTAGCTATAGAACAACTAAAGCCCAAAGGTACTTTATTCACTTTGATAGTTCCACTCTACTCAGGTACAAATTTGGTGAACATTAGTAAAGGGACCCGCCTCAATCATGCACACTGACACCTCAAGAATTAGGATTTCTAGCTATTTTATAGTGATCCCCAATCCCATATCCTAATTATCACTCAAGGAAGAGGTGTAAGAGGGAACACGGGTCTCTACAATAGAAGAAATACCATGAAGGAGCTCTAGACCTCTTTGATCTTTCATTACCAACTCTTTCAAGTTTTCAACCATGGGAGATATGTGGGAAAAAGCTTAATCTTCTACCAAGAATCCTGCAAGCTCTACAATTATTAACTCTAAGGAGTAAACCTACTCCATAGGGACCTTGAGAGCAGCTTCATCTTCCAGAAAGGAGGAAGAGGTCATAGGTGAGGAAGGAGGGGTGGGAACATGAGTCATAGCTTCAAGGACTAGAGGAATATATCTAGTGGAGAGACTGATAGAAAACTACTTGAAAGATGGACTACGATAGGTAGGACTAAACTTCCTAGATCCCATGTCTAGATTTTGGTAACTTCTTCTAACAATGTGACCAGATGTAGTTGACTACCTATCATAAATCTCATAAAGAGCGTCACAACACACTACCAACTACACATCCTAACATGTGAGAAAAAATTGAAATAATGATGAAGGGAGAAGGATGGTTCATGTCAACTTCACCAAAATATGGAGGGGATTCGCTTCTCCTAATTTCCAAGACAAACAAGGTCTAAAGGAAGTAAATTTCCCTCGATCTCCTCAATGAAAAAGGTTAAAAGATGGGATGAAACAAAGAAAAGATAATCTATGTTTTCGGTTTTTCAAGATAAGGGACTCCTAAAATCATATGAATAAACCACAAAAGTCTCAGATAACACACTGGCTAGCTCTCAGCTAGAGGATGATAGTGTGAGTCAAGGAGGAAAGCATGACATGCTAGAATCTTTGTGACGTGTTGGTATCTCATACAGATAGAGAGCAGAGTTCACAACACTAAGAACTTTAACCTGATAGTTTCACTAAAAATGAAAGAATGCTACAAATGCATGAAAAGATAACTAGCACAACAACAAGAATACTATAAATGAAGGATAAACTAACTACAAATAAAATGATAAGAAAAGGGTAGTAGAAATCCAACTCATGGTAGGTCCAGCCTCCCCCAAGCTCCACATGAACAAGGTACCTACACACATGAAGATGAGAAAATATTGGGGCTATGCTTTGGATTTTTCCTTAGTCAAACCCCCACTTTGGTGTTTCCACCTCTACGAATAGCCAGATAGACCACAATAGAGAAAAGATGATAAAGAAAGGAGATGAACAATATGTATAGAAAGAAAAGATGATCTATATGCTAACTATAATATTGATAATGCAATAAAACAACAAAGTGTTACCCTCCCTTCTACAAGTTTGAAGAAGCCAAGAGGAAGGACTAGATATTAACACGTGCAAGGCAATTGTGGAAGAACAATGTAGAAATTGAAACCTACAAGAAAATGGTGTAGAGAGAATGGAAGCAAGAATAGAGTACAAGAATCAATATAGTAAAGTGAGAAACTATAAGAATGAGTGTTAGAATGTGAGAGAGAGTGAATGGAATGAGAAAGTGAGTTCAAAATGAGGCTTTGGAGGAAAAAGAGACATTTTTGGGTGGGTCTGTAGTCATAGGAAGTGTTACAATTCGTGAATGCCATAAAATATAATGTCCCAACATCCACTAACCCAGGGATCTATCATGTACGTTCACGTGGCACATAGACATCTATGCAGTATGAAAGAATCCTTGTCAAAATTCCCTCCACCAATAGAGAATGATAAAGTATAGATAGGTTAAGGGGCTTAGAGTGGTGGATTTTTGCATTATTATTTTTATAAGGCTAAATTAAGGGTGTGTTATGGGAAATTGAACTAGGGTGCAATTTTATGCCATAACAACCCTACATCTAAAATTAACTCGTCATGTGGGAAATAATTTTAGCTAAAAATTCAATCCATGTAAGCCTATCATATTTTAGATAGTGAATGCAAAGTCCAAATGAGATTGAAAGAGAAGCATTAATGCTTAAAAATGGAATTAAAAAGGCCACAAGCTTTCCAAATTTAGTGCAATTTCCTAAGATAGTTATGGCCTATGCTAGGAATTATAACTAATGACGAAAAATGTGATTGTAGAAGATTGAGTAATAAAAGACCCCACACCATAGGGTATTGTTGAGACTTTTCACATTCCTCTTTATGGAATTGTTTTTATAATAAAGATGAAGGGTGTTGAAGATATTGATAATTATAATACTAAATAGTATCTAAGGCATATCAAATCCAAATGGATGGAAAATCCATAGATTGCAATATATCAAAAACCTCGTGGAATTTATTGAGAAGTTATGTTCATTAGGAAACTAAGGATATGAACAATATATTAAGTAGAATTATGGGATTTCCAATGGTCACTGTCTTCTATCCTTGGATACAATTATAAATAAATATAATATCTCATGAAAGCTAAAATGTTCTTGCACTTTGAAGAAGTTGAAAAGCACTTGTATTTTGAGCAATCTAAAGCACTCTCACACTTTGTTCAAGTCAAATTGTGATCAAGCTTTAATGCGAGCATGCTTTGGGAAGAAAAAAATAATGGTAGAAACACATGTGACCCATGATTTAGGCTCACATATGCCCTATTATTCTCTAGTTTCTACATGTTATCCGATAAAAAAATCTTTTTCATGGTGTTGACAAAAGTGCAAGCATGTTTTACATATTCCACTACCTTTGCACCACCTTTTTTGTTTGACAATGTAGGGGGAAATAATAGAGTTTTTAGATGAAATTTTATTATAATATGAACTAACATTTTCATGTTTTTAGTGTTGGAATGTTAATTATTATTATTATTATTTTTAATTTCATATGATAGATTAGTTATTTTCATAGTTTTACTAATTATATTAGATTTATATAGAATTGAATGTTGAAAATGAAGGAACTTGGTTAAAATATCTATTTTTGAGGAGTTTGAAGCAAGAAGAAAAATAAACTAGACATAATTGGCAGCTTCTCTAATTGAATCTCAAATTTTAAGGTATGTTCTATTTATGCATGCCACCTTGTAAACTATTCAAGGTTCATGCACCTTGAAGAGATTCCTTAATTTAAATATATGCATTGGTTGATTCCTTTCTACAAGTGACTAATTATTCATTCAAATCATCTTGGATATCAAGTAAAATCAATAATTGTCTCTTCTTCATCCTAATTTCATTACTATTTCTTTATGTCACTTTTGAATCATTTATTTTTCTCATCTTATTCCTTCCCCTTTCTTTATTCTTAATATTGTACATGGAAATTCTCTTTGATCTAGTAGTATTAACATTACATTATACAAACACTTGTTTGATCATTGGTTGTTAGTAATTTTATACTTTCACCACTAATACATTTGCATGGGATACTTTTTTCATATGGTGGCTTGGATTTATGGGTTTTTTGTTGCATGAGTTCCCTTGGATAATCAATCCCTTTATTTGGCTGCTCATAAACCACTTCTTAAGGGACTATCATCCAACAAAAATGGACAACGTTTTCATGACAATATTGTCATGCTCATTCTTCTATACTTTAGCTTCTTATTGTCACTATCCATTTCACTTTAGGAAAAAAATATTCTATCATTTAATCTTTTGCTTTATTTATTTGTTATGTACTATGGTCTTTGGAAAAATATATGTTCATTGAATGCCATTGTTCATTTGACTATCATGACTCCTAGACATTCATTTCACTATCTTTAGCATTGTCTAATTTGAATGCAATCTCTTCAAGTACCTCTAAGATGGTCTATGGTTCATGCCTTATAATTTTTATCTTCTATGATTATCCTTGAAACCTTTTTACACAATATTGGTCATTCCTTACTTAAAATATTTTACTCACTATCATGGGAGTCTTTTATATTGTCTTTAGTATTAGACCTGCAACTCCTTTAAGGAATTTTTTATTTACTACTTTCAAGACTGACATATATTTGACTACCTCTTTTCACAATGAAATTTGTAAGAAATACTTCTATGAATTCTTTATATAAGCATATTGGGAAACCATTACCGCACTTTTGAGTTCATTGAACTTTTCAAGGTACTTACAGAGGTCTTTATACATGCACTTTCATTTGATAACCATAGACAAACTCCTCTTATAAGGCTTATGAAATATAACTTTACATCCTTCTTCACTATCTTTCATGCATCATTTACTAACCACTCACTTCCTCCTTCAACATTGAAAAAATTGTCATTCATAAACCTTTTCACTAGTTATTTTGAACTATCCTTATCATACCCACCACACCATATTTATATCACTATGATCTCTTTGGTCTTCTAGATTCTTGAAACTTTGAAACTTTATAGATTGTCCTCTCTTCTAAGATTGTCTTCTCTTGGTCATCACTTGTAACCTTCCACATTTATTCTTCTATATGGTGGTGTTTACTTGACTATACCGCCATTTGGAAGTGGTAATAGTTATACCATCAACCATCTTTGTCTCTTAACCTTAGTTAGTTTTGGTTTCCCTTTGTTTGTCATATTTTAATCTAGAACCTATCACTATCATCTTATTTTCCATGATCATATATGACTTTATGACCTCATCCAACTTCTAAGCTATGTCTTTTGATGTTCATTGTCTTGTAGACTACCCAAATTTTCCAATATATGCATCATGACTATAAAACAGCATTTGGGACTACCCATACCTCCTACCATGGTGATGCCTAATGGTAGTGTGTGACATTGTACATCCTAATTTTATGATTACTTTCACATTTGTGTACATGAGATTGTGCATCCTAATTTTATGATTAATTTCATATTTTTGTATGAGTTTTCTTTATTCTATAGTACCATTATGTAACTAATATTTATCTCTTTTTCATTATACATATAGAAATATTCATCATACCAAGGAAATAATCAAAGACTTTAACACCGAATGAGCATGAAGTGAAGAATACAAAGAAAAGAGAAGGAATGAGGTAACTTCATGAAAGTATGAAATTAAACACCATATAATAAGACATTCCAATTAAAGAGGAACATGAACCATCCAATCTATGTAAGAGAGATATGGAATTGGTAGCACAAAGGAAACATATCATGTAAGACCTTCCTGCAAAGAGAACATTGAATCTTGTAGTTGGAGGCATGACATCTACCACAAATCAAGATGGATGCACACCATATACCACATCTCAACTTAAAATTAGATCATAATTCACATGTGATATGAAGGTACACCATCTTTCACATCTCAAATTAGAGGCACACCATTTTGACATCTCAATTTGGAGGCACCATCTTTCACATCTGAAGTTGAAGGTACACGATATTTTTCATCTTAACTTCAAGGTATGCCATATTTTTCATCTTCGATTGAACGTGTGCCATATATCCCATATCATTTAAATATTGATCAAATTTCTAGTGTTGATGCAACTTAAATTTTAGAACACCTCCTAGAGTTTTGCATAGAAAGCCTAAGTTTTTGATTGATATTAATGAGAATATTTTGCAACTAAGGGTTGATAAGATTCCAAAGCATACTTGTAGAAGATATGCTAATGAAACTGAAAGATGCCAACTATTTATTAAAATGATGAGAAATCTAAAATTTAGGTCCATTATGAATATCCTCGAGCTAAGAACATTAGATACTTCAAGTGATAAATCTATTATCAAGAATCTAATGAGTGCACATGAGAGTGTGGGTTTCACCTCATGTACCAAAGATAGTAATGTCACATGATGTTCCATTACATCAACAATAGTAAGAAATAAAACCAATAAAGCTTGTCTCATTATAAAGATAAAACAAACATTGAGAATAAGTAGAAAAACTCTAATGAGACCCGTTGGAATGCATCAAAGAGTGTAGGAGCCAAATAACAATGAATTATAGGCATTTTCTAGTAGACTATCATGAAAAGATAATCTAGTTGTTGAAGCCTTGAGATCCCTAATTGAATAATTTTGGAATGATAAAACAAGGGTATCTCCTAATCAAATATATGTTGTAAGAAGGAGAATTGGTAGTTGAAACCATGAGCCATATCCAAAGCATTTTTTGGCTATGAATCAAACAATTTTTTTGCCAAATTTATAGAGATGTATCCTCAAATTAAAAATTTCAAAGTTATTTTTAAATGTTAAAGCCTATTTATGTCAAAATAAATCACACACACACACCACTTGTTGTAATAGAGTACATATTGAGTTTTCTAAACCATTATGATGTTTATTGACATATATGTTTACATTTGCATAATAACATTTTGCAAGAGTGTAACATACATGCTCCACCTAGATCCTCAAGAGAATTCATATCAAGCATTTTTTGTGAAAGAGTGGATGGTCCATTATCCTACAAGAAATTATACTTGGATGGAAAATGTGATCATTGTGGTGGCTTGCACTATTTTCCAATTTGTGAACATATGGAAAGTGCACATGCAATTGAAAATGAACTAGTAGAATTTGAAAAAATATAAGACAATGGATTACAATATTAAATATGGTAAAGAAAGAAAAAGATATGAATTTTTCAATAAAAAGATTCTAGTGCATCAGTTTATGCCTATTTTTAAAGAGACAATAGTGTATGATTATGCAAGGAATACCCATAGAGCTCGATGGTTGGACTTGAAACTCAAGTTATTAAAGGATACATTTCCACTTGATACCATTGTTTTAGTTGTTTAATTTGCAAAGAACTACACTCTACAACCATAGAATGAGGTGCAATCATAGTTTTAAAACTCCACACAGGTTGTTATATTTGTCCATATATCATTCATTCATGTGGGTGAAAATATAGAGGATGGTAGAAAGATCTTAAGGGAGTATCATTTTATATCAATGATGATCACACACATTCGACAAAGTTTGCACAAGGTTTCTTTATAATGTTTTAATATGATTTGGCTAGAAGGGGCATATCATTCCATCACCATATCATATGGTTAGATAATTGTGCATCACAATTTAAGAACTCACATATGTTCTATTGGTTGAGTAGGATGCATAATATTAAAGATACTCAACATATTTGGAATGTATGTGAGGTTGGGCTTGGAAAGCGGGGACATGTATTAAAAGAGCCTTAGCACAAGAAGAGTTTAAGTATAGATACAATTTAAAGTTGGCAGAAGAAAAATCCACCATCGAATGGTTTAACTCTAAAATGGGTTTAGGTAATGAAGGTAATTCTACAATTTGAATTTTTTTTGGTTGGTAGACGATACTAACATTGTAAAATATGAGGATTTTTGTACATTAACAGGATGAAGTGAGCTAGACACTCTTTTACAATATCTAATATAGGTTTGAATAGACTATTCATATGTGAAAGATTGTATGCTTTTGTTAGAATGTATAGATCAATCCTAGAATTAGTGTGATTCAAAGGAGTGTGTTAGTGAATGGTTCTTAAGAAGTCTAATCCCACTTGAGATGTATCAAGTCCCAACGATAATAGAAATCACAAAGATGGAATCATCATTTGACTTTGATCACATATAAAATCCAGTTCAATAAAGTAATATATCTACTTGCATAGTTTAAGATATTCTTAATTTTATCTTACTTTTTAGTTTTTTGTAATGTTGACTAAATTCATCTAATTGGTTGCACATATCAATGTAGGGCATGTTTATTCAGTTATTACAAATGAAGACATTGAAAAGGGAATAAATTATTGCTTGTGTCATTGTGTTGAGGAAAAAAATAAATTGGAGGCCCCTATTATAGAAGGAGAAAACATCAAGTATCCTATAGGGCTAGTGGTTGTTATAGGAACATGGATTAGAAGGTACCCAATCAATAAGTTTGATGTTTGGTCATTTTAGGAATTTGACACGCAATGAAAGATTCTTCATTACTTAAACCTTTTTGAATTAGGAACTCTTACAACACCCATGGAAACCCTCACAAGAGATTTTCTAACTAGAAGGTATAAACCATCCACCAAGTGGAACAATGATGAGTTTCATCCAAGAAATGGCATTCTTCCTAAAAGATCCATAAAACTTAATGTATGATACACAAAATGACATGGAAATACTCTCTAGGCCAAGGGGACCAACTTTCATATACATATTTTCCTTTAAAAATGGTTAGAAGACCAAATAAGTGACAAAATGATGAAACAAGGAATCAAAGGACACTAGCACTTAGATAAGACACTAAAATGAATGCTCAGGCATCCAAATTTTTTGTTGGAGTCCTAGTCTAATGTTCAAGTCTTATTCTAGCATAAAATTCCATGTTAGGAGTTATAGTCCTTCCCAAGCACTGTAGCCCAATTTTAGCACTAACGTCTTGGCCAATAAGAAGAAAAAATCTAGGTTTTGGTCTCCAAGACATGCCAAACACCAAGGAACTACAAGGAAGAAGCCCCCAAAAATGAACTATGAAATAATGAAAATGATCAGGGAACCAAGTAGGTCTTAGAGAACCAAGCTTTCCTCACACTAACACATGAAGGAAAACACTTCCAAGGGCTAGCAAGACTACAAGAGGCTCAAATATGAGGCCAACACACTAAGCGTGAAGGTAAAATGTGGCCAACACCTCTTGACCCTGTCAAGGCCACTTGAAAAACCCTAAATGACCCCACCTCTAAAATGTGGTTCTCAATAATACTCTAAGAAAATAATAAGATATCTAAAGGATCTGAAAGTAATATGGTTTTTGATTTAATATAGTTTTGAAACCCAAATCTAAATATTCTCTAATTTCATTTACCCACATTATAATAAATTTGAAATAATATATGAATTGATATGTGTGTTCAACTCCAATGTTGAAATGTACAAAATAATTCATTATACTAATACAATCCATCCACTTAAGGAGGTCCAAAATTACATATCACAATTATAAAGGTGGACTTGAGGTCTTGAATAATACATATACATCAACATGATGAGAATTGAAGGAAAAGAGACAACCTCCACTTGGACACTATCCAAGACTCCTCTAATGAATCATCCAAGCACTCCTACCCCCAATAGTGGTTTTCATGCCACCCAACCTCATGGTACCACTAAGTTCACTCCGTCCATGCTAGGAGATAGTCACACAAACCACAAGCACATCATTCACACAAGACAAGGAGCATGGCTCATCAACACACCAATCAATATAATATAATATACACAAGGAATCAAATAAATTACAATGGCATTATAGCATACACATGGCACAAGAATTATCACATTAAATGCGTAAAGGGCAACATAATCATCAAAACATAATACCCACATTCTTAAGGGGATACATCACCAAAAAGAAGTGCAAAGGTTAAACCATATCACAAAATATATAGCATAGACATAAACATGTGCAACCATGGTCTCATATAACATTTGCATCCTCATGTGTGATCAAGTCTCTTCTAGTTCAACATGGTCAAATATGGGTATCTTATTGAACACATAGTATAACAACACTAAGGATGAGGCAACCATAGGATCTAGGGAAGGAGTATCATCAAAATAGCTCAAAGATATGGATAAGAAGAGTTGGGTGTGATCAAATTGCCCCATGAGGAACCCAACCTAGAAGTCTCAATGCTCCTTGAGCAATAATTCCTTTTATGCCCATACAAAGCATGTATTAACACTTTGGATATGTCATAGGAATCATTGTCCTAGTTAACTTACTTCTCCCATGTAATTAGTTCTCACTTACTGAGAAAACTTCCAAATGAGATATCCTCAAGCCCCTTTGTTCTTGGGAAAAAAATTGGAACCACCTATTTCCTACACCCTACACCTCAAGTCCTAGGCTCATCATGTCAATACACTATTTAGGCATGGCACAAATTTCAATGAATTTTTTTTTAGAATAAAACAAACATGTGGTCTTCTAATTTTATAAATAAAAGAAATTAAGGAGACATTTTTTCTCACATTAAAAATCATCTACAATCAATAAAAAATTCAAAATTTCTAAAATATTTTACATTAGAAAAACCATAGGATTTCTCAAATCTACCATTGAAGAAAATCTTCAAAATTTAAATTTCTAATTTCTAATTTCTAAAAATACCCTTTTGAGGTCAATTTCATATTTCAATGATTTTGGGAAAAAAATTCCAAAATGAGGGAACACAATGGAGTTTTAAAAAATAACCAAACTACTCTATTTTTTTCAAATTTAAAACTAAAAGGGATGTCCAATGCTCCCTTAAGGGTGAGCATGACATCCAATGAGAGAATCACAACCAAAATTAGGGAGAGGATGGAGAATTACCTCAAATTGAAACCACACAAAACCAATGAGAACTTGCTATTATTACTAGCTTGGAGAGGTTGAGCAAACACACACCCAAGCAATATTTTAGCAATCCCAATCCACTCCATCATTGAAGGTTTCAAATTTTGATTTCCTCAAACTCTTTGAATTTATTCAAATTTTCTCAAAGAGGGTTTTGAAGCAATTTTTCCTTCACAAATTGAATAATGCAAAAATGACTTCCCTTTTTCCTATTTAACCATTTTTCTAATTTCTATTTTTTTCATTTTATCAATTTCAAATTTCATTTTCTTTGTTTTCTTTCATATCTAAATTCTCTAATTTAATTTGAATAAAATAAACATTCCACAATCATTCATTGCACTCAATTTTTCCAATTGATTAAATCAAGCATAAACATGCATTCCCCAATGCAAGGAATTTTTTGAAAATATTAAACTTAAATTTTAGTTTTTTATTTTCCCCTTTTTCAAAACATAAAATTTATGTTTCTATAAGATATAAGAAATGATTTCATTCCTTACAATTTATTAATGAAATGAAGGAAATTAAACCATTAAATTAGATCAAACATTATTGAAAATTAATAGTATAAACAGACTTTGAAATCACCTTTGATTTAGATACAGGTTCACACATGGTTAGAGATGACACATACCATACTTGATTTGAGTATGATAATGGATTAACAGAAAGGGAGTCCCATTGTGATATCTCTAAAATAACCATTGTTGGAGAATAACTTAGATCTATGTAGCTAGGTGGAGAAAATACCCTATAACTATAAGTGCTCAACACACATGTCAAGCATGTACCTGATCAATATATAAATAGTCAAAGCATAGCATAATCACCCAATAGGGTACAACATCATATAAAATAAATCAATATATTTATATGTCATCAAATCATGATGCCACTCAATTATAGCATAAATATTAATACACATATCCATGAAATGAAACACAATTTTAACGTAAGCATGCAACATCACACATGCATCTCAAGAAATACCATAACCATGAAAATGAATCAAGTCCTCACAAGGAACTTGGCACAGTGCCATACATGCATCTCAATGCAACAACACCAACAATTAACATGTTGAGGAACCTCATCTTGAAACATGTAGGTGGTCCAAATATACCAAGCAAAGCAAGAACACAAGCCATGCTGAAATTAGTGAAGATGAACCACCAAAGAAAACCCCATGCAACACACACAATTTACATGACCTATGCATCCCCTGATACATAGTAAAAAATAATGCCAAGATCAAATACCTCAAGGTTGCAAACAAGAAGGGAATTACAATTGAGCCATTAATTATTTCTAGCAATCTATTTAACATAACCAACATGTCTTTTAAAAATAATATGCCTTATATAGCCAAGAAGAAAAAAAAAACACAACCCTAATAATAATGAACCACATGCCTCAAACATATCTAACCCCTATTTTTCCTACTAAATTAAAGGCTTAAGCAAATAAAATATCTATAAATTCTAATATTTTATTTTACACACCAAACTTTGGGAAAATCATGAATGCAATAGGGCTCTTCTTTGTTATGAAAATATAGTCTTGATTAAGTAAATGAGTTCTAACACTTTATTTAATAAATCATTTTTACCTATAGTGATGACATGGCCTTGTGATGAAATTTATCTATTATATTATCGCAAAGCTTTTTGACTAGCTCTTGTTTTGTATCTTGTAAGTGATCAATTTGTCTCTTAAGGAAAATTCACCATATTTGTAATACAAAATAAATATAACCAAAATAAGGTTGAAATCATAAATAAAAATAGAGCTACTATCATGGTTGGGAAAAGATGAAAAATGAAAAATTAGTACAAAGCAAAATGGACTTATTCATATTAGTACATGGCATTTTCTTTGGCAACTTGCCTTAGCAAACCCCACATGCATGTTGAAAGCTACCTTTCTTTCATTTACATAAAACTTTAGATTTATCTTCCACTAATTCTCTAAAAAATAAGCTATTGCATACATCACAATCTTTTATTTTAATGTCACCATTTATGTAGAATGAATGCCTCACTTTAAATCCAAATTTTGACAATGCAAACATCACTATTAAAAATGGTTACACAAAACAGAAACCCAATTTCAAACAAATATATTCACAAGAACATTCAACCATGATATATGTTTTAGACATGTTAAACAACTAATTTTTCAATAACTATAAAGATTAAAACAACAAAATCAATTTTATAAACCATTATATACATTTTATACATGTTAAACAATTATTTTTTCAATAACTACAAAACTTAAAGAAACACAAATAATTTTAAAATTCAAATATTTTTTTATAAAGAATCCACCTACAATAAAAACCTTATACCAATAAAGATTCAAAACTTCTATTTTTTTTAATCTATAAAATTTAAAAAGTATTAGCAATCAATCTTATATTTTATCTAAACACAATTTACATAAATATGCTCATAACTTATATATAGTGTGAACCCTTTCTAGACCTATAATAAAATCCATGCAATTTGTCAACATCACGTGTAAAGAATAGGACAAAATTTATTCTATATAAAGAAAAAAATATTGTTATTATTGTTTTTCTTGTTTTGTCTAGTTGGGACTTCCAAAAGAAAACCCATAAAATGCCATGTTAAGATTTGCGAAATTCTAGATGATGGGAAGTTTGATTTGAATGGAAGAAAGAAAAGGCCATGATGATTTTCCTTCTTTTAGACTTGGGGGCAATCAATTTTGTAGAAAGGTCATCTTAAAGTTAAATAAAGAGAAATTTTTCCGTTAGAGTAAATTAAATTACAAGTTAATTAATTAGAGGTATATATTGTCAATAATATGATGAATTATATATAGTTTTTTTCATATGTAAAGATATGTAATTGTGAATAGTTGTGTATGTTAGTCTTTATCGTTCTTATAAAGATGTTAAATTAGCTAGTGCTCTAATTCATATGGTTTTCATAACTTTTTTGTTTTTTTTGTAATTTAAACATATTCAATAAAAAAAAGAGTTTCTAGAAAGTAATTGAAATGATTTGTCCAGTCAAGTGATCTTAGGTGATGGTATTATCTAGTTGTCATGTCACCATTTAAGAAATTAAGTTAGATTTAAGTCCTAGATGTATTTGGTTAAACATACAACCCTCTACATTAGCACTAAGTTGAATAAGGTTGATGGTTCATATCCTTGATGTGGCCTACAAACTATAAAATCATGTGTAAAGGCCCAACCAAATAAAGGATGAGGTAGAGTTTAAGTCTAAAGAAAATTTGACATAATGTATCCCTTAATCCTTAGCACTAAGATGAAGGAGGTCAATGATCCATGAACCCCATACCTATGAAGAGTATCACGATGTTTATTGTCCTAGTCAAATTTTTTGTCTAATTTATTACAAAGTGCTAACTATATTAATGAGCGTGAAAATAAGAGAAGAGCATACTTTTCTTTTAAAGGTTCATAATAACTTGGCTAATTTGTCAAAAAAAAATCTAAATTGAACTTACATAGAATGACAATAGTAAACCATATATGCATAGACATGTGATATAACATGTTACCAAGTTTGCATATCTAAACGCTTGAAAAGAAATATGAGGTGAACAAAATCCCTAATTATAACCTTGCTAGATTTGATAAAATATATAGTTCATTACTTTTTATTAGAGCTTTATAATCATGTAAAAGAAAATAGTCATTCCCTACAATCAATCTAGGCTAATCAAATCAAACACGTATACATCTCAACATTTAAATTTAGATTAAATAAGGTGATAGTTGGAGTAGATAACTAAGAATTAAATATTAAGATAGGAAAGTAAATGAGAAGGATAAAGGGTAGTTAGCTAAATATGATCAATGCATGTGAATGAATCTAAGGGCACTAAATCCTATTTCTCTAGTATAGAAAAATAGATTATCTATATATGCCTTTCACCTCAAATTGTTTGCAAGGTTATTGTTTTTTATCAAATCTTGAATGTGCACTTGTACTCTTTAGGTCACTAGATTCTTTACTTATTGTTGGTGATCAAGAAATAGTGGTATTTTAAAATACCTTAAATAGGTTGTTGAATCATTTGGGATAAGTTTTCCAAGGTTGCCCCCTAGAGAGATGGATTTATGGCTATGTTAAAGATTGGAAAATGGTAGGTAAGCATGCAAATATCTCAGGTGATGATTCTAAAGTAATTGTTGTTCCTTTTTGTGCACCAATTAAAGTCTTCCTCCAATAAATTATCAAGGAAGCCAAATAATTATAGGATGGCCAATCATTGTTTAAATGAATATCTCAAAATACTCTAATACATAACAATTAATAATGCAAAATATATATCAAGTTAGTTCATTGTTGTATAGGCCAAAGTCAACAATTTTTTTTTTTTAACTTTGAGAGTCAAAGTTGTGAGCACAATATCGGTCCTACACCCACAAGATTGGCCCAAGATAAGGAATATTAATCCTAATGCGAGCAATGAATGTTGGCATAAGAGTGTAATATGTGTAAAATAATATAGAAGTGTTTAGAAATAGATAAGGTATAGTTTAATACATGAGAATGTGTAAATGAAAATAAATGAAAGATGAAAGAATAAACCCCTATTCACATAAAATTAAACTATTTATTAATATAAATTATATTGAAATATTTTCTATAAAAAATATGAAATTTAATAAGAATTGACATGAATATAGATTTTTTTTTATGAATGGGCACTTAAATTAGTTTTTTTTTTTTTTATTGGATAAAGAAGAAAAAAAACAAATTACATCAACGAGAATACATGGCCAAATAGGCCACCATTAGGTCATACACAAAATATGTGGGTAGAAGAAGTCACACCTCAAAGTCCTTGTGGGGCCAAGATTGAAGTCACACCTCAAAGTCCTTGTAGTTGTAAAATTATATTGCGCATTTACATAAAAAATGTGGGCAGAAGAAGTCACACCTCAAAGTCCTTGTGGGGCCAAGATTGAAATATTAAAATGCAAGACAACAAGACAAAGTCACTAAGAAATGAGAAGTCTAACAATAAAGGGCGAGGAACTAAGGGTTAGTGTCATTTGGTTTGTCTCATACATAGACAAGACCCAAGTCGTTGAGAACAAGTTTCCAACCCGTACTCATTCCTTATTTTTTCTTGACAAATTGAATATTACAAACATGCATAATGACCAAACAAAATAAAAAGATTTACCCAAATCTAAGCAACCAAAAAAAAATAATAAAAAACTTTAATATTTCTATACTTTTCTTTTAATGATCAAAGCTTTACCTCCTTGTTCTTATGAAATGAGATATAATTTTGCCCGCATTATTTTAGTCAAGCTTGTATGGAAGAGAACTCTAATGGTTGTGCTGCACTTTTAAGGTCACGTTAAGGTTGACTAATATAATGTGGGCATACCTAATTATGTGTCATTCCATAAGAATAAAGAAGTAAAAGATATTCTTCAAACATGTTGCAGAAGTACGGAACAAACTTTAGAATATATCTGTATAATCAAGGAAATGGATTTTTATAGCTACCTACATTTTCTTAGTGGTACGAAGGTGCCTTGGAACATACGCCAACTCCTTAGCTCCCCTAAAGATTCGCCATGTGAAAGGGCAAGACTTGTCTGGTCTTTGCGCGTGAGTTGTGGAAAATCAAACATATGCCCGACAAGAAATTGGAACATCTTGTACACATATGGTCATGTTAGCGTGGATAGGACTGCTTTATATGCATATATACAATTTTTTTTAAAAAAAAAACATAATAGATTTATAATAATAAATGAATGAGATTTTAATGTCGTTCACTAGATAAAACAGTCTAAAGGATCGAGAATCAAAAAGCTAAGAAATCTCTAAATTCTTTTCAATGTTGGATCTTCTGCTATGAATTTTGACCAACAACTAGAGTCTTATTGATCTTTTCTTTCTAAAATAACTTGTGTAAATTGTCAACCTTTAAGTTGTTCTCATTCTAAATGTGGATATCCCCATAAGCAGTGCATTCCATGATAAAGTGTCACTCTGTCTCCACCACCCCTTTGTTACAAAAAGTGCAAATTCTATACTCCTACACCTCCCTAGGCATCATCCACCTTCCGGTCTCACATCTGAGATGATGTGATCCAGGCAAAGTGTTTTTTGGTAGAATAGAATTATGTTTAATGATTTTAAGCTTAAAAATAGTCTATGAGATAATCAACGATGTCACTCTTGTTTTTTTTCCATTTTTTCTCTTGTTCAAAGTGATAATAAGTTCTCCTACTTTTTCAATTATCTCTTCAATAAATAAACTAGGTAGTGCAATAGTTGTCAAGATACTACTGTATTTGGTTGTGATTTCTTTGTAGACATCATGCTTAGAAATAAAATATTTTTCTAATTCTATTGCCCTATTTGTGCAAAAGTTATATACTATCTAGATTTCCATGCCTCTTTTGACTTTTTCCACCTTCTAGTTTCATACTAGAGTTGATGTGAGTTAGTTCTTAGCTATGTGATTAGAATCTTTGCCCTCCAAAGGATATTTACCCCTATGTATGATTTTTTTATGATGATCACATGTGGGGTTTAATTTTTTAAGTTAATATTTATTCTTTCTCCTTAGCATTCTTCCTCACATAGCCTTGTTGAGTTTATCTATGACAAATGCCTCAATTTCTTTGTTGTTACTAGTACAAGAATTCAAGTTAATATTTCACTAGCTCATCAACTTTTTTTTCTTCATCCATGACTTCTTTCTCTTGCTTAGGTCTCATTAAAGACAACCTTAGGCCATTTTCTTGTTTCCATCTGATCAATTCTTTTGTTATATCTTATTAGATGTATCATAGCAATGGCTTAAATAAGAACAACCCCAATTTTAGCTAACAAGACCTCATATACAGTAAAAGAAAATATTTTGAACTTGCAAGTGATCATGTGCTTTTGAATTCTCTTTATTTGCTTCCACTTTGTCTTTGGTATGCTGCTAGCCCAAAGCTCACACCCATAAAGCACTGCCAAAATTATCAATAACCCAAAAAGAGTAATTTTTCAATCCTATAACTATGCATATCTACATCTATTTTGGGGCATACAAGGCTTTCCAACCTCCCTTTTTTTTTCGCAAGTCTCCAAACTAAGCTTGTTATTGAAGTTAATCCCAATATATTTTTACTCATTGAACTCTTCAAGAATACTTCGCTCAAAGTAAAACTTAAGTTGGATATTTTTCCTTTTGTTGAAGTAAATCATGATTTTGGTCTTGTCGGTATTGACTTGCATACCAATTTTCCTATAAAATTTCTCAAGGGAATAGAGGCACACTTGTAACCCATGAACAAATTTGGTAATTATAATAAGATCATTTGTATTTAAAATAAGCCTTATCACATATTACCCCAAGCAATCTCAAACTCTTTTTGTGTGTTGGTATGGAGCCTGATCAGTCTCCAAGTGGGAGATTCTTGGTATGTGGCGACTGATCATGCTATACTATATAGCCCATTGTATATTGTACACCCCGACCCTTATCCGATTTTGTAGAACCCTAAAATATGGAAGCTTCTAAGCTTGTTAAAAAGGGGTTCGGATGGGTATTATTGTATGATGAAAAACACAATTATTCGCAAGATTGTAATAGGTTTTACGCTGGATAATAAAAGTATTGGATGGCTGCAGTTTGGTGGATGTAACCCGGATTGGGTGAACCACGTTAAATTCTCTGTGTTATGATTTATCCTGTGTGTGTTTTAGTTTCTTTGTTTATTAATTAAATCTTCATTTAATTGTTAGATATCTGCCCTCTCTAACCCTAACAAGTGGTATCAGAGCCAGGCTGTGTTTCGATTATCATTTGTAGAAAGGTCTCACAACTGAGTGGGAGTCTCATGGCTGAGTGGGAGCAATGGCAGATGAGGGTAAGAAGGTTGAGAAGTTTAACAGGCAGAACTATCAGTTATGGAAGATGCAGATGGAGGACTATCTCTATTAGAAGGATTTATGGTGGCCATTGGAAGGGAAAACCAAGAAACCCACAGCAATGTCAGATGAGGACTGGGAGATCTTGGATAGAAAGGCTCTTGGCAGTATTTGTTTATGCTTGGCATAATCGATGGCGTTCAATATTACAACAATAAAGACAACTCAAGAGTTGATGGAAACCCTGGTGAAGTTATATGAAAAGCCTTCCACTTCAAATAAGGTATTTCTTATGAAGCGTTTATTTAATATGAAAATGGTAGAAGGTGGGTCAGTTACTGATCATTTAAATGAGTTTAATATGGTCACTAGTCAATTAACTTCTGTAAAAGTAAACTTTGATGAAGAAGTTAGGGCTCTTTTGATTCTGTGTTCTTTGCCTAAAAGCTAGAATGTTAGCAATTATGTTTCTGGTTCGAATACATTAAAGTTTGATGATGTTGTTGGTGTTATTTTGAGTGAGGAAATCCATAGGAAAAGCTCAGGTGGAACATCCACATCAGGTAGTGTTTTGAATGCAAAGAGCAGGGGCAGAGCAAAGGAAAGAGGAAACAATTCTGGAAATCGTGGGAAGTCATGAGGAAAATCAAAGGACAAAAAGTCCCAATCTAGAGATGAGGGATTGTTGGTACTATGGTAAGCCAGGTCATTTAAAGAAAGATTGTTGGTCTCGGAAAAATAAAGGAGACAAAAATGAAGGAAGTAAAGAGGAAAATGTGGTAAGTAATAAATCTGATGAGGATGCTTTGATTCTTTCCCTTGATAATGCTGATGATTCTTGGGTTTTAGATTCAGGGGCTTCATTTCATGCTACCCCCCATAGAAGTTATTTTCTTGATTATGTCCAAGGGGATTTTGGGCTGGTTTATTTAGGAGATAACGAACTCTTTCAGATTGTTGGAAAGGGAAGAATCAAGATTAAGTTGTAGAATGAGAATCATTGGCTACTACGTGAGGTAAAGCATGTTCCAAAGTTAAGCAAAAAATTAATTTCAGCAAGGCAACTAGATGATGAAGGTTGTGTTGTTACATTTAGTGATAAAAATTGGAAGGTCACAAAGGGTGCCTTAGTGGTAGAAAAAGGTGTGAAAGTAGGCACCTTATATCTTTGTATAGGTCATACTATTCCTTCTACTTTAATTGTTACCAAAAAAGGTCAATGTTCAGGAATAGTTGCTGCAGTTAAACAGGTAGAAGATCATACAGTTGTTGTGGACTCGAAATCAGCACTGTGGCATAATAGACTTGGGCATATGAGTACAAAAGGTATGAAAGTACTTCATTCAAATAATGTTTTACCAAGTCTAAAATATGTTAATATGGATTTCTGTGAAAGTTATGTGTATGGAAAATAAAAGAGAATTTTCTCAAGGATGGGAAGCAAAAGAAAGATGAGAAGTTGGAGCTTGTGCATACAGATATATGGGGACCAGCTCAGGTATCTTCTCTTGGTGGCTCTCTGTATTATGTTACATTCATTGATGATGCAACTAGGAAGGTATGGATTTATTTCCTTAGGCATAAATCTAATGTATTTGAAACCTTTAAAAAATGGAGAAGCTTGGTTGAGAATGAGATAGGTAAAAGGTTAAAATATCTCAGATTTGATAATGGTGGTGATTATTGTAGTAAAGAGTTTGAAGATTATTGTTCCTCAAATGGTATTCATAGGCAAAAAATAGTTCCAAGGACTCCACAGGAAAATGGAGTGGTTGAGCGCATGAATAGAACAATAATGAAGCATGCACGGACTATGAGATTGCATGTTGGGATGCCTTTAAAAATGTGGGTAGAGACTATAAACACTGTTGTTTATTTAATTAATAGAGGTCCCTCTAATCCTTTGGGTTGTGGTATTCCAGAGGAAGCATGGAAAGGTAAGAAGGTGAGTTATTCTTTTGTCACAACCTTCGGTTGTGAAGCATTTGCACATGTAGATTCTGAAAATAGAACCAAGCTTGATGCAAAATCAAAGAAATGTGTATTTGTTGGATATGGCATTGATGAATTTGGTTATAGGCTTTGCGATTTTGAAAATAAAAAAATCAGGGATGTCATATTCAATGAGAAAGTGTTGTACAAAGATCTGTTGTTGCATCACGAGAAGAAAGAAAATGATTATGCTGTGTTGGATGATATTTCAAACAATGATGTTTCAGTGGTTCCTCATGCTGGGCAACAACAACAGTAACAAATACCACAAACTCTTATTAGATGATCTTCAAAGATAAGTAGACCTCCTAAAAGATTTTCTCCCTCTTTGTATACTATTTTGTTAACTGATGCTAGTGAACTGGAATATTATGATGAAGCTATGCAGGTGGATACCAAGGTTCAATGGGAGTAAGGAATGGAAGAAGAAACAGACTCCTTGTTGAAAAACAAAACTTGGGAATTATGCAAGTTTCCTGCAAGTAAAAAGGCTTTACCAAACAAATGGATTTATAGGCTAAAAGAGGAGGATGGAGGTAAGAAAATATTTAAAGCCAGATTAGTTGTAAAGGGATTTGCACAGAAATAGGGTATTGATTTTGATGAGACTTTTTCCCCTATTGTTAAAATGAATTCTATTCGTATTGTTTTAAGTATTGTGGCTACTGAAGATTTGCATTTAGAATAGCTTGATGTTAAAACAACCTTTCTCCATGGTGATTTAGAAAAGGAAATATATATGGAACAACCACAAGGATTTGAGGTCAAAGGTAAGGAGAAACTAGTGTGCAGATTGAAGAAAAGTTTATATGGCTTGAAGCAAGTACCTCAGCAATGGTACTTGAAATTTGATAGTTTTATGGCTGAGCAAGGCTACAACAGGTGTAATTCTGACCATTGTGTTTATTTTAAGAGGTTAGATAATGAAAGCTACATTATTTTGTGTTTATATGTTGATGACATGCTTGTAGCTGGGTCTAACATGGATCACATAAGAGAGTTGAAACAACAGTTAGCAAAGTCTTTTGTTATGAAGGATTTAGGGGCAGCAAAAAAAATCTTTGGTATGAAAATTTGTAGAGATAGGAAAAACAGAAAATTGTTTTTATCCCAGGCTAATTATGTTGAAAAGGTGTTGCAGAGATTTCATATGGAGAATGCAAAAGCTGTTAGCACACCTTTGCCTAGTCATATCAAATTGACTAAGGATATATGTCCGAAGACACAAGAGGAGGAAGAAAAAATGTCCAAGGTATCATATGCTTTAGCTGTAGGTAGTTTAACGTATGCCATGGTATGCACAAGACGGGATATTGCATATGTTGTAGGAGTTGTTAGCAAGTATTTTACTCATCCTGGAGTTGAGCATTGGAATGTGGTAAAATGGATTCTCAGGTATTTGAGAGGTACATCCAATAATTGTCTATGTTTTGGGGGCTCTAATACTGATTTAAAAGGCTATGTTGACTCATATTTAGTAGGGGATATAGATACCAGGTAGAGTACCATAGGTTATGTATTTAAAGTCGGTGGGATAGTAGTGAGTTGGATTTCTCGATTGTAGAAGGTGGTTGCTTTATCCACCACAAAGGCAGAGTATGTTGTTGCAACAGAGGTGGTAAAGAAGATGATATGGCTACAATTTTTCATGAAAGAGTTGGGAAAACAACAGGCTGGAAATTACTTGTTTACAGACAACCAGAGTGCTATACACCTTGCAAAGAATTCTACCTTGCATTCTAAAACAAAATACATACAGTTGAGATATCATTTCATTTAGTTAGTGTTGGAAGATGGACAGGTCAAGATGGACAAGATACATACATATGTCAATCGAGCAGATATGTTTATGAAGGCAGTGACAAGGGAGAAGCTGAGCTCCTCTTCAGCTTCGGTTGGTCTTCAAGGTTTAATTTAAGTATAACAGAGCAGCAAGGTCCAAGGTACTTATTTCCAGTGTGAGCTTTAATTGTAGTAGTGTCATCCAGGATTAGTCTACAAGTGGGAGATTGTGTTGGTATGGAGTCTGATCAGTCTCCAAGTGGGAGATTGTTGGTATGTGGCAACTGATCATGAAAAAAATGATTATTTGGAAGATTGTAATAGGTTTTACACTAGATAATAAAAGTATTGGATGGCTACGGTTTGGTGGATGTAGCCCGGATTGGGTGAACCACGTTAAATTATCTGTGTTATGATTTATCCTGTGTGTGTTTTAGTTTCTCTGTTTATTAATTAAATCTACATTTAATTGTTAGATATCTTCCATCTCTAACCCTAACATTTTGACCTAGATACATCAACAAACTTGAAGAATGTTTAAATTTGCAAGGTGGGGATGGATTCATTTGGGGAATATGTGAGAAGGATTATTTTATATGTAGATGACCATATTCTAATTACCAATTTCACTCATGGGTTACAAGAACACCTATATGCTCTTGAGCACTTTTGCAAAGTAGTTTGTATGTCAGTCGATACCTGCAAGACCAAAAACATGATTTACTTCAAAACATGAAGAAGATCTAGCATAAGTTCTACTTTGAAAGAAATACTCTTGAGGAAGTAAATGAATACAACCCTAATATTAGTTAGAAAATGAAGTACCCTAAATCTGAAAGTAAAACCAACCTCAAATACTCATTAGAAGGGTTAGTCTACATACAAATCTGCAAAATACCTCTATGAAATAAAATATCTATGCTAAAGAAATGCCACAAGTAAAAAAAATAACATCAAGAAGACATTTCAAAAGCAAGAAAATCACCTATTCCATATTGGATTGGTGTTACATGTGCTAGTAACCCTTTCCCAACCCTTGATCAAAGCTCAAGATGATGTAAATGCAATGGAGATGATTGGCAAGATGAGTTCTCAAATTAAGAGAGTAACCTTGCATAAAAGTTGTGGATGGATGAATGAGGATTAAGGCCTTCTTTTATAGATTTTCTTGATGAGAGATTGGCCAAGAGGGTGAATGTGGGACTAAAGATTCTCCAATGAGAATAGGCCACTTGTCAAGTGATGATAGGCCAATGGTTGTGCAAGATTTGGGAAGAGTGCCCATGAGAGGGAGAATTTGAATTCAAATTTGGCAATAAATTTTGAGAGGGGGACAAGAAAAACAACAATAAATGCAATGTTGGAGGGACAAATCAACTTGTCATGTTGAGGGAAAATGAAGGTTTTTAATAAATCAATAAAATTGATTTATTTGTGCAAATGGAGATATCTAGAGAATGCAAGGGGGTGAGATTAGTATTTAATCATGGATTAGATTAAATTAATGATCATTAGGATGATTTGTCCAATTTGACATGATTTAGGGATTTAAATCAAATCAAAGTGAGATGAATGAATTGGATTTCAATTAAATAAAGTCCTGATTTATTTAATTAAAGGGATGATGATAGGATCAAGTTTGATTTATTTGATTTAAGCTAATGACTTTAGGAGATTGATAAATAAACTTGATTTATTTGTTGAATGGAATATGATTATGCATAATGCTAATTTTGCGTGTCTACATTTTGCCCCTCTTTGAAGCAATGTACTTGTTGTGTTGGTTCAAAGAATAAACTTGTCGCGATCAGAATTAAAAAAATTCTGATTTTAAAGATGCCCCAATGGAAAGTACACTGGTATATTGCCCCCTCGAGAGATCGAGCGAAAAGATTCAATTTGAGGGTTGATCTCACGATAAAGAGGTTCATAATGGATGGTTATGGATGATGATGCAAATGAGATGATTTTAAGATATTTAGAATAACAAATCTATATTATCCTAAACAACTTAAATGATTATATGATGCGAGATGGATGAGATGGGTGATGTGATATGCTGTGATTATGCAATGGATGATTTATGAGATTCTTAGACTAACATATCTATATTATGATGATGATATGCATGTGAGATGATATGTAGAATATTGATGATTTATGGATGCAAGATGAATGCCTAATGGATGCATGATGCATGTATTGGTGATGATGATTAATTATTCATGCTGTGATGTTAGTGCGGAAAATGAAGAAATTAGATGATGACAAGAGGGTCCAAGAAGCCAACATAATGAGAGATGATGATGAGAAATGATGATGAGAAATGGATGATTTTCTTATCAAGGATTGGGATTTTAAAAGGGTCACTTACTTTATGTTTGATAACATGCCTAAGTACGATGCATCAAGGTATAAAGGACCAGGATGGCCTTGTACTTGGTGTGATGGACTTTGACTTGAAAAATAGATAGGAGTATTCTTGTTCACACCTGACATACATAAACCTTGCTAGGATGCACTTTAGAAGTTTCAAACATCTCAGACCAAAACACGGAGAGGTATAACCAATCAATGCAATAGTCAATAAGTTGTCCAAAAAATCCTCTATACATATCTAACAAAGCAAGTATTCGCCAAGCTATTTTACAAGAATGTACAACAAGTATAGCAAACAAAAGGATAATGATCGTTGCCCCATTCCTATATCTCTAAATCCTTTGTTCGGATATCATCGAGAGGTCCTTGGATTGAGCGCAATAAGATAAGTCAAAAGAAAAAGACCAAGTATGCAAATAAGTCAATGCTCTTCAATACCGATAACCAAAAGGGAATGTGTTTTTAAGGATAAGAACCAAAACTTATTGCCAAAAGATAATTCCCATTGTAGGAAGGATACATCCTAGGACATGTTAGTGGATGGCGGCACGTCATTTCGTTTATCCAAAGTGTTCTTTCTGATAAAAAATGTCCCTTACAGGAAGGATTCATCCTAGGACATGATGTTATCAGATGATTGATATGGGACTATTTGGATGATGGACTATCGACACAAATACTTGACCAACTTGTTTACGTACTGACTGAGACTTGATACATGGCACTTTTGAGATTTACTTTTAACCTGCTAGACTTGTTTCTAACTATTTCACCAAAGGTTGAGGATGACAATTAGTTTATTATGAATGGTGTTTATTGCGGGTGCAAGCGAGATGAGGCGGATGGATTTTTTTCAAATATTTGGATGTTTTTGATGTTTTGCAATGTTTTGAGGCTATTTTTGGTATTTTTTGAAGTTTTTACAAATGTTTTGATTTTATGTTTTTCTGGATGTTTTTGGATTTTGATTTTTTTTGGATTTTTGTGTCTCGGGGGCCGATCAAAGATTAGTCTTGCCTACGTTTAAGCTCAGAGACAACGTAGTTCAGATTCCAATGTTTTTGATGTTTTTCAATTTTTTGTGTGTTTTGGGATTTTTGATATGATTTGGATGTTTTTTGATTTTTTGGTTTTCTGATGTTTTTGGATTTTTGCATGATTTTGACAATTTAGATATGGATATGTGTGATGATATCAGTTCTCTGTTTGAGATTTTGTTGAAAACCAAGCTAAGGTTGATTGAACGGCTTGATGGATTGATGATAACATTGTTGAGGATACACAACAATGCAAGGATTTGGATGACCAGGATTGATGATGATAACATTGTTGAGGATGCACAACAATGCAAAGATAGTGTTAAGCAACACAAGGATATCCTGAGATGATGATTTTTTGATCGGATTTGATTGATCATGATTGCTGAAGCTTGATTTCGGAACAAATTTTTTTTGAATGATTTGGTGTGATGTTTGACATGCAACTTAGGTGCGACTGATAGTGATTGTTTTGATTGATGTTCGATGAAATATGAAGCTTGATAAGGGATGTTTGTTCATCAAAATATGCCATGGGCTAGTGAATTGGAATTATGGATCATAAATGCTTTGACCAATTTGGTTTCACATTTTCCAATGTTCAAATTGCCACATAAGTTGGAGGTCATAGACCAAGATTTATTCTCGAAGCAAGACGTACATATCTGCCCCCAATGTCTAGCAATGTACGGAATGTCATGGATGGATGCTTGGATAAGTGTACAGATGGATGGATATGGTAAGTATACCAAGGATTCCAAGGATTGTCCTGTGATAAGATACGGTGTTCGGATAACGAATGCTCATTTGGATAATGCTTCATGGCTCAAATAATGCTGCATATGATAGGATCAATGAAAATGACCCATGTCAAGGTGTTTACCATAAGCAGACATAAAGTGTTCTGCAAAATTTCATCAAGATCAAGATAACTTGGACTATGGGTGCAGATGGATAAAAATGGATTGGATCAATGGTTATGGATGGATGGATTTATTATGGATAAGATGGATGGAATGCTCGATTTATTATGGATGGAATGCGATGCTTTTACCTAAAGTGGCACACGTAGATGCTCGATTCTACGCATGACTCCTATTTGCTAGGTTTTAGTCATGGTCTTGCCCAAAGTGCCACCATAGTGGTTTTCACTAGAGGATGATTTTTATCTTTACTATTTTCAATCCTTTTTCTAAATTTTTTTTTGGATTTTTTTCTTTTTTTCTTTTTTTGATTTTTTTGAAAGATTTTAAGCTCATGTTGAATCATGAGGTGTTGCTGATGTAGATGCCCCTGTCATAATGTACCATCGATATCCTACTTGAAGGAGCTGCTTTGCTAATATACGTGCATTTGAATGCAGCTTTTGGGATTCTTGATCTGCTTCATCAATACTAGAGTTAACTTTATCTTTGTGTGCACATCGCGATAGAGTGCCCTTTGAATCCTTATGATGAAGGGTCATTGACAATACATGGTCAATTTGAAAATTGGATATCATGCATTGAGGCGTGGATGGAGTGTGTTTAGGGATAAAAGATGGATTGGTTGATAGCTTGGAATCTTTGACTCTCCAAACTTGGGAAGATGAGCAATGATGGGTGGATACGGAAGTGTACATGGAATTAGGACCAACTGCTTGATACACTTTGTACGTCACTTGAAAAGCCTGCTTTTTCTTTTGCAAACATCTTTGATGGATACTTTTCCCTCTTTTATTTTGCCCCATAGTTTCTTTGATTGATGGAGTTTGATAGGGATGATCTTTCTTTGTATTCTTTGGTATCCATTTGTATTTGATTTTTCCATTATGCTTCTCAGTTTATTTTGATTTGATAACGTTCTTCGTACTTTGATTGAAATATTTCTTTTGATGTTGGTCCCAATTCATGGATGGGGTGATGGGTGGATGAAGATTCATGACATGGTTGGTTGTAGTATTGACGCTAGTTTCATCATAAGGGTTCTTTGTGCTTCCTATGTTGACGTTTGCTTGAGACATCGTTGCCCCTAGTATGGTGATAGTATCACCTTCATTCCTTGATTCTCCTTATTTTGAGATATCTTGTTCAATAAACATGCTTTGACAAATGACCATTGTAGATGACATTGTTTCAATTCGATGCTCTGCTAACTCTAGATTATACCATTCTGTTTGATTTTCTTCCTTGAGTGGATAATGTTTGATGTCTTTATTCATGATTTCCTCAATCTGAGTTTGGGATATATCTGATCCTAATGTTGATAACTCCATTTGAATATAGGAGTTAATAATCTTCTCTTTTTGTGTGAAAAAATCTTGTTCTAGATGAAGATCATCTATGTGTCCATCTGTAGAAAGCATCTCATGGGTAGATGGAGGAGTATGTGCATCTTGCATAGATAGGAGAGTATCCATTAGATCATTATAGTATCTTGAAGATACAAATTCTTGATCTTGAATGATTTCAAAGTTGCTTTCAACATGCTTTCGATCAAGTTCTTGACATGGGTCAGTTTCAAAGGATGGACTACTTACAAATGGCTCTTGGATATCTTCATTATGCATGGGAAGTGGCTTAATATCTTCGTGATCTTTGAGTGGACTTGGATCAGGTGTCGAGTTGAAGATTCCTTCAATATCGGCAATCATGAGGTCGAAGGATGTCAATATGTCTTTGAAAGGACCATTGCTATACTTTGGTGAAAGACATTGATCATACTTTAGAATAAATTCTTGAGATATGTCCTCTACCTCATTAGGTGATGTAGATACATTTTCAACATGATCACTGGTCGATGCCTCGTTGGATGAAGCAAAAATATATTTATTGATGGATAGATCTTGAACATTTTTTTCAACAATTGTGGTAGAGAGATTTCTAAGGTCTTCAACCATAGGGTCAAATGATGTTGACATTTGTTGAATTGGATCATTTTTGGGTATTGTTGGTGGATTTTGATCGTGATTGAGAAGTGACTCTTGACATATGTTCATTTGATCATTGGATGGAGTAGACACAACTTCAAGGTGCTCAATGATGGATTGATCTTGATCCTTGTTCTCAACAATTGTTGTTTTTTGGGTATCTTGAAAGTCTTGGGCAGCTTGAGAGGCTTGTTGAGCTTGTCTTGCTTGTTGTGTGGCTAGATATTGTTGGACAACCTTTTGGTAGGCTTGGTGAGCCTTTAGCACAATGTCATATTGTCTCACTAAGTTTGGTTTTGGTGGTAGTGGTGGCGGATTTGGAATCGTTTTGATGTGATGACAGGTGGTTGAGATATGATGGGTGTGATAGGGGTGGATGAGATTGGTGGAAATGATGTCTCCACTATGGTACTCACATCAAAATTTGAAGGCAACTTGGCCCCTTTTTTTGCTAATTCAAGCATGTATAACGAAGGGTTGAGTCTCATCATGACATTGATGATTTGATGATTATCCGGATTTTGGAGCATTTCTTTCATTTCCTCACGAGACATTCCAAAAGTAGGGTCCTCTCCTTGGTTTTCTTCTTGCAGATTTTGCAATGATGAGAGGGTCAATGGATTGCTTGATTCTGCTGGATTCATTTCTATGTTGGTATGGCTAAGATCGCTTGAAGTGGGTGTTTCTTTGTTGGATTTCATACTCTTCTTGTATTGAGATCTAGTGAGAACCATAAAACAAGGATCAATCTTCGAGAATATGGGAGATGAATCTCTTGACTCTTTGGATTAATCTCTATTTTATGTCCCAAAGTGAAAGTTTTAGGATGCTTTTTGGGGATCAAAGGTGATGATATGATGATGAATGATATGAATGTTTTGGCTTTTTATAAGTCTTGAATGAGACACTAGGCTTTAGGACTTGAATTTGATTGGATTTTGGATTTGGGATTTTGTCCTTGAGTTTGATTTTGATTTTGTTTTGGATTTTGAACAAAAGGACCTTAAGATGTTTGATAATGATCTAAGGGATAGTTTTGTTCAAAGGATGATGATTTTGGATATGTGTGAGGAGAAGGATGCATCTACCCACACCTATCCAAATAAAATGATAGTTTCACTAAGTATACGAAGAAAGATTCATCCACATACACTAAGTTAGACAAGATGATTTTGATAACTTTGACTAAGTATATGCAAAAGGATGCATCTACACATGCCTAGCCAAAAGTGTTTTGATAAATGTTTTGAAGGACTTGGTCACAATGTTTTTGGATGATTTTGATTTTTTGCCACAAAGCCTAGTATCAAGGATTTAATTTCAAGATTTTCCAAAAGATGATTTGTGTGATGGATTTGACATTTTGAAAGATGGATGAAAGAGGTTTGATTTGTTTTGATCCTTAGGTGAACCTAAAAAGACACTTTGTTTTCCTAGACCTAGGTATTGAAGAGCATGCAAATGCTTCCTAAAGACCTTTGTAACCAAGAAATGATTTCATTTGAACATTCATTTTCAGATTTCCAATGATTTTTGCTTTGGTATTTGTGAGTCTCCAATCACACATGAATATTGATTTTGCTTAGCTTTGCTTAATGGCTTTATTTTACAAAAAACACTTTCTTTGATTAAGTTTTCAAACTAAGATGTCCAATGTCTTAATTTCTTCAAACTCCACAAGATATGTTATGTGGAAATTTAATGAACTTAAGGCAAGGGTTTTCTATTGTTTACTTAAGGAGATAAATTGAGATATAATCCAATGTTTAGAAACCTCAAAGGATGTGAATCTCAAGGGAAAGCAATAACATATGGATTGAGTCAATGGCATTTATCTGCAAAAGGGTTTGAAATTTTGAATGATATTGTTAAGTGTTTGTTTGCAAATGTTTTTGAATACAACATTGTGTTTTCAAACCAAGACAAGTACAAACCCTATGGATGTGTAAGACAATATTTTTTGAATCCCCACTTGGACAAGTCCAACTATGCTTATCTTTAGTGAATGGTTAGATGCTTGACCCCACTGGCTCCCCTCCACGACACTCACTTATACGGGGCAGCCAAGCATCAACACCCATGAAACTCCCATGGCATGTTTTCCATTTCTACTAAATACCGTAAAAGTGTGGGGCGGTTTCAGAACGACCGTTCTTGCACCAACAAATAGATCAAGGATTTTGGAAAATTCTAGTACATGGGTTCTAGTAAGGACTTTCCGTTCGTGGAGATTGACCCATACGGCAAGAGTCCCCTTTTGGATCCATCTTGTCAGAGCCAACCGCGTGATACTAGCGTTTAACCAATACCCACAATTATATCCTGGCTAGAAATATTCTTGGCTTTAGAGTGTTACCGGTTGAGCCATTCCCTTGTGTGATTACTTTTTCCCACAAGGCGGGCCCTCTAAGATAAACAAAAGCAAATGAAGAACAAAATCCGTAACTCGATCAATCTTTGATAGCAACAAAGAGAGAGAATATATGCGAAAATGCCCCCCACTCACACTCGCACAATAGTTTGTTCAATTTTAAGCCCAAATTTAAGTGTGGAGGTGATTACTTTATCTTACGCCAAAATCACCAAAAAGGCCTTTTGATTCTCAAGATCGCTTGGAAGTGCGAGAGAAGCGCATATGTCCTTTTCAATGACTTTAGTTTAAGTAAGTAACCACAAAAAAAGGCAAACACACATTCATTTTATCCTTCCAAAGCAATTGTTTGATTCGTTTTAAGCACCAAATGAAATATGAAGATTTACTTGTCCAATTTTTAGCCCAAAACAAAATCTAGTAAGTGTCTAAGCTTGAATTTTAACCTTTTGCGAATGGAAAAAATCAAATTGTTCTTTTTAGACCCAAATGAAAATTAGTGTCCTAGGAGCGAAAAGGTAACAATTTCGTAAAGAAGTGTTGAACAAACACTTAAAGCGTTTAAAAACACTTTGAGTTTTCAAAAAAAAATCCTCCTCCTTTCGTTTTCCTTGTGCCTTGTGCCTTCGTTGTTTTTTTTTTTTGTACCTATAAACAAAGTAAGATTTGAGTTTTAATTCATTTCCCTTGTCATTATTTGAAAATAAATAAATAAATAAATGCTCACACTAATTTCTAGTCAACTCCTCAAAAAGTAGCTATTTGATTAAGTATATCATTCTTGATTAATTGATGGGGTAGCTACTGTTGTACAAGGGATAAAGAGTAATTTCAGCTGCACATAAACAAGACAAGAATCCATGCTTTTTGTGGTATTTCTCTTGGTCTTTTCATGGCATCCAATTTTCAAAGGCATGCGCAGGCCCAAGGTTTTCTCCTATTCCCAAAAAAAATCGTATTTGCAGCTTTCCAATCTTCAAGTATGCCCTTCAAATAATCAACAAGGTAATCACATTCTTCTAGATGCCTACAATCTTAGCACAAAGGTAAAGGAACACATATCTACAACATTTAAGAATTTAAAAGAAATTCTCACAGCTGAAGGTAGAGAAAATGAATCATTCTTAAGAGCCAAATTGTTTTAAGGCCGCCTATTGATCACAACATAGTAAAATCATCAGAGTAGAGTATCTATGCATTTATTGAGACACAAATTTTGATGACTATTGATGGTTCGGTCCCCTCAAGGTAAGCTAAAAGTTATATCTGCACAGGTACAAAATCTTTGCATGAGAGATATAGAAGACCAAAAGGGTGTTAATGAGCAGCAACCAGCTATAACAAACTAGACAATGCATTTAAATTGTATGAAATAAATCTTTTAAGACGTTGATCCAGCTTGAAGATCGTTGGAACTTAAGAGTACATGACAAAAGTGGTTTGATTGATTGACGTACCCACTTTGTTTTTATTTACCCAATGGCGAGCGAGTAAGTAGATGAATCTGAGTGTCTCCTTGATTTGTATCATCTCTGTAAGGAACAGTAATAAAGACGTCCTCCTGTCTTTAAATTTTTTTAAAGTGAAGGCAAGACATCACTGCACACCAAAATATTAAAGATAATAATAGAGACCCAAAGCAATTAATGACAATTTGACAGCGAGACTTGCTAACCTATGAAATGTAGAGATCACTCCAGCCATAGTTATACCACCAGCAGACACAAGGTTCACAATGTGCGAGCTCAGTTTCTTTCACATATTTTAATATTTCTAGATGACAGTTGGATTTTACTGGTTTGAATGCAATTAATAGGATAGGATTGCAATAAGGGGAGTGGTTGCATTTAAGCTCAGCCAAAAAGACAAAAAAAAATCTGCTACACCATCACAATGATTCGCCTATCTACTTCATTTGACTTCCCTCAAGAAACGTTGTGCCACAGATATAAAATTGACTTCCACTAAAGAGTGTGTTGGAAAATTTTAAGTTAAGTGCGATTGGTAGGTGTAAAACAGGATCCCACAATGATTACGGGATCTTTGATCAGCTTTTTAGAACAACTAAGAAGCCATTTATTGCAATCATTTACTTTTTGTTGACTCATGCAACTAGGTTGAATCAAGCTTTGAGGACTTGTATCTGGCATGTCTTACGCAGGAACAAGTTGCTACCATTGTTGGCACATCTAGCAGCTATTGAGATTTGGAGACAGATGCACAAAAATACAAAACCAACCTAGAACTGTCGCTACCCTGGTATTTTTGAAAAAAAAGAAGGTAAATGGTGTTCGATGGAGCAACAAGCAACGAGTAAGAGAAAACACATAACAATGTTAATTTACTACAGCTAGTAGGTGTAAAGCATGCATATGAAGGTCATTTGAAAGAAGTTGAAAGCAAATGCGCATGGCAGCTGCAAAGATAAAGTATGTAGCCTTTGACTAATATTCAAAACCAGATTTGATCATACTCCAAATGTGTCTATGTATACGCTACCTTGCATGTTCTTAGAGACCAAAATAAAAAGGCATACTATCCAACATTTATCAAAATACTAACACAAAGTCAGATATTATTTGTTAGATATTCGATAATATTAAAGGAATTTTTTTTACTATGATATATCAAACTACTCTGGTCCTGCTTGGCCCAAGATTTAGAAGGAGAAAACATCAAATCAACTAGTCCACTGTAGATCTAAATAGCTGTAAACTTATCTACCAATGTCTACACAAAATTCTACTATAAGATAAAATTGTTTTCTCAGAAAGCAAGTGAAGTTGGTTAGATTTGAACATAAAACACATAGTCTAGCATTCTCAATGTTATACAGTTGTAAAGACTTGCCAACATAAAGTCAAAGATAAAACTATATATCATCTTTAGACCAAATGCACAAAGAATTTCCTTAAAATTCTTTCTTAAGCATGGTTTTAATCTAATCACATGATATTGTACAACTTTACTAGCTGCAAATCAAACTACAGATCTTCTGACTGAGACCAAACTTATCTCTTATGCTGTATAAAACCATGCTCTTGGCTTGCTAATATGCCAAGGACTTATATTAGTGCCAAGATAATGAACTGGCACACTTAACAATCTATCTATATTTATCATTGAAATACCCAATATGAACATATAAAGACGTCAAACCAGTGAGCTATTTATGCATAAAATCTAGAAAACATGAAACAAATGCATATAAATAAATGTTGGAAAGCCCTCCTTCTAGCGCCACAATGAAGTACCCTAAATCTGCAAGTAAAACCAACCTCAAATACTCATTAGAAGGGTTAGTCTACATACAAATCTACAAAATACCTCTATGAAATAAAATATCTATGCTAAATAAATGCCACAAGTAAAAAAAACAACATCAAGAAGACATTTCAAAAGCAAGAAAATCACCTATTCCATATTGGATTGGTGTTGCATGTGCTAGTAACCCTTTCCCAACCCTTGATCAAAGATCAAGATGATGTAAATGCAATGGAGATGATTGGCAAGATGAGTTCTCAAAGAGTAACCTTGCATAAAAGTTTTGGATGGATGAATGAGGATTAAAGCCTTCTTTTATAGATTTTCTTGATGAGAGATTGGCCAAGAGGGTGAATGTGGGACTAAAGATTCTCCAATGAGAATAGGCCACTTGTCAAGTGATGATAGGCCAATGGTTGTGCAATATTTGGGAAGAGTGCCCATGAGAGGGAGAATTTGAATTCAAATCTGGTAATAAATTTTGAGAGGGGGACAAGAAAAGCAGCAATAAATGCAATGTTGGAGGGACAAATCAACTTGTGGGTTTTTAATAAATCAATAAAATTGATTTATTTGTGCAAATGGAGATATCTAGAGAATGCAAGTGGGTGAGATTAGTATTTAATCATGGATTAGATTAAATTAATGATCATTAGGATGATTTGTCCAATTTGACATGATTTAGGGATTTAAATCAAATCAAAGTGAGATGAATGAATTGGATTTCAATTCAAAAGAGTCCTGATTTATTTAATTAAAGGGATGATGATAGGATCAAGTTTGATTTATTTGATTTAAGCTAATGACTTTAGGAGATTGATAAATAAACTTGATTTATTTGTTGAATGGAATATGATTATGCATAATGCTAATTTTGCGTGTCTATAGAAAATTCTCATATGGGACCAAAAAATGTATTTTAAAATTTCTAGTGATCATGTTCTTTTGAATTCTCTCTATTTTCTTCCACTTTTCTTCTAGCACATTGCTAGCCTAAATATCACACCCATGAAGCACCACCATAATTACCAATAGCCCAAAAAGAGTAATTTTTCAATCCTATAACTCTACCTCTCTACATTTATTATTAAAATTAAATAATTTTGGTGGTTGGAAAATAGTGTCTACCCACTTGATGATTCTATAGTTTTCAATCATGCTACCAATTTTTTTTTGAAATAAAAGATTGATGATGATGGTCCTATAGTTGGAAGGATTGTCAGCTTCATCACTCTTTAAAAGATGTATCACTAGGCTAGTGGTCCAAACGCTTGGGAATCCCTACTAAATAATGTTAATATTCCCATAATGTGAGGTGTAAGAACTCTCACCCACCATATAAGGTGTTATAATTGAGTATCAATTAATTCATTTTCTTTACCCACACCCAATTTCCTAATAACAACCTTTATCTCTTGCAAAATGAAAATATGTATTGTCATGTTGATCAAGAGAGGGGTTTAATCTTTATATTTCTTATATAAATATTGTTGTTTTGCATAATCAAACCATTCACTAGTTGTGATGTTATTCTCTATATGTTTTATTCTTGTTTGAAGCTTCCCCAAAATAATTTGGGTTATTCTTTCATAAGTAGATTAGCTCTTCATTCTTTATGTTTATAAACTCAATTCTTTTTGGTTTTTATGATATTCTTGTAGATCACTTTATGTTCATATTCTCTTTTCCTTTCTCTTTCAAATTTCTTGTAATTTTGCAAACATCATCAAACTAAATATTTATTTAGAAAGATTTTTTTGTTCACACTTCTTATTTTTTCCTTTTTACACTTCTTAAGAAACCTCAAATTAAAATTGTTATCTCATGACTATTGATGCCTTGTAAGTTATCTTCCCCCAACCTAATTAGTTTCTCTAAATATTCCTTGAAGATATTACAATTTTCTTGAGTTAAAACAATTATTCCTTTTAAAAACAGTTGTTGATAGTGTTGTTTTTTTATCATTTTTTATGTTTTTAGTCATGTTGTGGGTATGTGTAGGATCATGATGGGCCAAGAAGTGGCAATATTATACATATTTGTAGGGTATGTGGATGGTGACTTTTTTTTACCCAAAATTGATGAAACGAAAGGGTTTTTAGAGGAGATTCTCAACTTTCCACCAATATAAATTATACTTTAATTTGAATTTAATAAATAATTATTATTAATTTTCTATTAGAATTATGACTAAAGTCCTAATCGATAGGATGATTGAAAAACATCTATAACTTTCAAACAGTATCACATTTTTTCAATCCAAAACATGCATCATATTCTATGCTTCACATACTATAGGATTGAAAAAGAAAAAATAAATTTCATGAAGTTTTGACCAAGTTAAGGTGGTCGAGATATACAAGTTTTTATATTTTTAAAATTTGTAATAAAAATCATAATTAATT
The DNA here is from genome assembly GCA_007258455.2 of Sequoia sempervirens. NCBI lineage: Eukaryota > Viridiplantae > Streptophyta > Pinopsida > Cupressales > Cupressaceae > Sequoia > Sequoia sempervirens. The sequence continues at coordinate 147,695 of VDFB02154279.1, read as the reverse complement.
ATTTGGAAAAAATTATAAAAATATGCATCACATCCAACATGAGTCCTCTACTTATATATAAAATCTTATAAAAAAATATTATCATTTTATTATGGTTAGGGTGGTCAGACAGACACCTACTTCTTATTTTTTCCTTGAAATTTAAGTACTACTGCATTGAAATTTCAAATTTTCACCAAATAGATTTTATTTATTTTTAAATAAACCTAGTACTTTATAAACTATAATCAATTTTCTACATATTCTATTCTTACATATTTTTGAAATAATATAGATAACTTATTCAAATTTTTACATCAAGTTGCCTAACACTGATTTTTCTAATTTTTTTGCCACTTAAGGGCCTGTTTTTTTCATGATGATTTTACACATACCCTTGTCCTTAAATAGACTAGGCTATGGTATGATTTAAACCACAAATATGGTCCCCAATCATTCAAACTCTTCTATCTTTTCAACCAATCATTTGGAACAAATTCTATAATCAACAACACTTACCTAATTATAATTATTGCATGTATACTTTTTGGATTTATTCCATCTAGCCATATAATTATAAATTATTAAATTTAAGGTGCCACAAAGAGTAATTATTTCTTCCCCATAATGATTATTATCCCCATTTTATTGTAAAAATCTCTAGCACTAGTGATTATCTTCTAAACAATAAACCAAATAGGATTATTATCCTCCTTACTACACAAAATGCTAGCTTGATGAATTTATGTCCTAGCATTGAAATATTCTAGTAGAACTTCTCCCTATTGAGAATACATGTTGAAAAATATTTTTTAGAGCTACCAATAGGTCCTTGTTACCTAATTCATTTTTTTATGATTTTTTGAGACTTGAGAAAAATAACACATTGTGATCTTTATGAGACTCCCATTTTTTGATATTTTGACCCAAGTGTATTTCTTATTTATTTCTTATTTTTCTAAATAAATTATGCACCCTTCCACTTCTTTCACTAAGTCCATTATTCCATCATATTCTTTGTCATTTCTCACTCCTCTATTCCAAACCATAAACTTTGTATATCCTTTGAAGATAGGAGTCTTGCGCCCTTCTCATTCTTAAGCTTCAATGAGATAAATTATGTCTTTTCCTTCTCCATTCGTACCTAATGTAGGTCCCATCCTCCAAGGGTAGCCTCTACAATTTCAACATACTAAATTTATATATACACAAGAGGATGATTACTATTTATTTTGGTGTAGAAGACTCAAATTTGAGTCCTCACTCCCTTTTAAACTGAATTGTCATGGTAAATTCCTTGTTCTAGAATCATCCATTCTCTCATTTCTACCCTCCTATTGCACCAACTCACAATGAAACCTTAGGTTGGTGATAATACCCTTACCATTGTATAAAAATTCCCTTTTACCACCATCCCTTACTATCCTTATTTTACCCATTTCTACTAGAATTGTGAAAAAACACAAGCCACAAGATCAAACAATGAACAAAGACACCTTCCACACAAGAGATCTGCAAACAATATATGCAATATTCCTCAACAAGAAAAAAATATAGAATAAGCCTCAAGAATCTTCAAGGAAAACAAGAGTCCTCAACGGTCAAGAGTTTGAGATAACATAAGTGTTAATACAATGAGGGTTGTGTGCTATATAGGAGCAAACCTAAATGGTAAAGGGATTAGATCAAGACAAGTGTCAATATCACATGTGATGAGATAGAATGATCTAATAATATCTCACTTTAGTTAACATAGAAAAGAACTTAGTTAACTGAATAAGGAACTCCTAGGTTTAGTTTAAGTGGATGAGAACAAATTAGACTAATAATTAATTAATCATTAGCTAATGCATGATTACTTAAACACCCCCCTTAAGATGAACTTAGGGAGTAACTAAAAACCCTAAAAAAGAGAATGCATGATGGGTCTTGGTAAACAAGGTCTAGTTAGGTACCCAAGTACAAACAAACGATCTTTCACAACTAGAGAAAAGGAGAAAACTACAATGGGAGAAAACTCCTCTCCAAAAGAGAGGGGTGAATGCAGGATTGAAAAAGCATCTAAATCAAGGTGAAGGACTAAGAAGCCTCCAACCAAAATAATGTCCCAAAAAGGAGGAACATGTAGAACATCATCGAAGCACAAAGAAGTTGTAGATTGATATCAAAAGATGAATGATATGGTGCTGAAATAAAGAACCTCCTCTGAAACAAATAACGATCAAGATCAAGATAACAAGAATCTGCATGAGTTCCCATAATGACACTACTCGAATTAGATGAAAAATAAAGGAAAAATTTTTGGAACTCAAAGATACAAATGTCAAGATCCAAGGAGACTATAATTTGCATGAATGCCCCCAATGAAACTACTCGAATCAGTTGCAAAACAAAGGAAAACATTTGGAAGTCAAAGATATAAGTGGTACATGACTCTGAATGATTGACCCCAATGACACTACTCAACATGCAAGATGCAAGTGGGTATGTGCAGGATCATGATGGGCCAAAAGTGGCGATATGTTGGGTATTTGTAAGGTATGTGGATGACGACCTTTTTTTTACCCAAAATTGATGAAACAAAAAGGGTTTTTAAAGGAGATTTTTAGCTTTCCACCAATATAAATTATGCTTTACTTTGAATTTAATAAGTAATTATTATTAGTTTTCTATTCGAATTACGACTAAAGTCCTGAATGATAGGCTAATTGAAAAACATCTATAGTTTTCAAACGGTATCACATTTTTTGAATCCAACACGTGCATCACATTCTATGCTTCGCATACTATAGGATTGAAAAAAGAAAAATTGAATTTCATGAAGTTTTGACCAAGTCAAGGTGGTTAGACATACAAGTTTTTTATATTTTTCAAAAGTTGTATTAAAAAAATAATAATTATTTACTTGGAAAAAAATTACAAAAAAATGTGCATCACATACGGACATGAGTCCTCTACTAATTTATAAAATATTATAAAAAAATATTATCATTTTATTGTGGTTATGGTGGTCAGACAAACACCTACTTCTTATTTTTTCCCAGAAATTTAAGTACTACTATATTGAAATTTCAAATTTTCACCAAATAGATTTTTTTATTTTAACATAAACCTAGTAGTTTAGAAACTACATTCAAGTTGCTATAGATTCTATTCTTAAATATTTTTGAAATAATATAGATAACTTATTCAAATTTTTACTTCAAGCAACTGCCTAACTCTAATTTTTCTAAATTTTTTGCCACTTAAGGGCCTATTTTTTCCATGATGATCCTACACATACCCAAGTCGAAGATATAGGTACCAATAGTTTTTAGAAAATTGATCATGAGAGAGGCAATAATTTGTATGAGTTTCTCCAATGACACTACTCGAATCATATGGAAAACAAAGGAAAACATCTCAAACTTGAAGATATGAATGGTACATGAATTTGCATGAGTGATCATAATGAAACTACTCAACATGCAAGATGCAAGTTGAAAATATAGTTGCTTGAAGTTTCTAAACAAATAAACATGGAAGGTCGCCTCCAGAAAATAGGAATGCAAGAGTGTCCATATGGTAAGTGCCACATCTCATTGAAATGCATGTAACCAACCACTAATGTACACTGCACATCTAAAAGTACATAAGAACAAGAACTAGATGCATAGATCACTCAAACTGTGAAACCAAGGAAGCATTAGCACCAACAATAGAAACCCACCATAATGATGAAAAGGGGAGAGACAAGTACACTGAAATTGTGTGAAACCAAGAAGTGCATGTACAAGAAACAACCTAAAAAATAAAAGGGTGTGCAAACTAAGGCACAAATACATGAGGCAAGAATCACTAGGATTCACTATTGTTGTGGAAAGGACACTCACTTGAAAAAGGTGTGATGGAAAACCAAAGGAAAACATTACCCCCCACCCCATGGAACTTCATGTCATAGTGAAAATACAAAAGGCACAACAAGATGTGCAAAAATCCCCAAAAAATATACACTAGAATGACACTTTATTTTAGTGTGTCTACAAAAGAGAATGTGCATGAAAAAGATGTCTATAATGCCCAAATAGGATAAAATACAAGAAATGAATGAAGAAAAACCAAAAAATGAGTCATCCCAAATAAACAAAAAGTGTTTAGGAGCTAAGAAGTCGAAATAATTCACCAAAGTGTGAAAACACAAAAAAATGAATAAAATGTACCTTTGAGAGAAATCTAGAAAAAGTGCATGGATGGGTGTGAAGAGCTCTAAAAGCTGGTCCCAACACCACATGAATCACAAAAAATTAAGAAATAGATCAAAATTTAAGAGCTCGCGTAATTAAAAACAACACCTTTAACTTCAAGAAGCTATAGAATACACCAGTAGCAGAAAAAGGTGATGAGACCCACCAGTGGTGTGTTATATAGGGGCACTCAACTTCTATGTCACCTTTTATGTCTAGTTCTCTTGATGATGGAATTTCCATATTCTCAATGTGGTTGGAGGCACAAATAATTGTTTCTCAAGTGCTTAGGTCTTCTACTAAATTAGATTTTTCTATGTTTGCATAATATAACCTAGGGAATTCTCTTAGAAGGGGCTTTCATCTACCATCTCCCAAGTAACCTATAAGATGGAGCTATTAATGGAGGCTTCCTCTATTGATGGTATGACATATTTTATTGGTTGGGATTCTAATATATATTTTTTACCTCTTTCTACTCCTATTGAGGCTCCTAGTCTAGTAGTGGCTATTCTTGAGGAGCTAGTTTTAGTGACCACTACTAGGGTTAGACTAGGAATTCAGATGTCCCTATTTCTACTTCTTCTATAGTTGGTCCCTTGTCCCCCTATCTTTAGGTTATGGGTCTCATAAAATTTCTTCTCCTTGATCTATTTTTGTCCAAGGTGGATATTTTAAAATCCCAAACAAGCTTAAATTGATAGTTTGAACTCCAAGTTGGTGAATTCTCTTGTGGAGAATTTTTTGTAGAAGTTTATGGTGAAATCCTCAACACCCCAAGATCACTTGCAAGATAGCAATAACTTCCACAAGAGAGAAATGGTAAAAATTTCATGTTATGATTATGGATATAAGATTGCCTGAATGAATTAGAATGTACATAGTGATACCTTGCTTATAAAGGCAAGTTGTGAGATAAGATTAGACAAGATAATGAAAATTGTTTGAATCTTGTACAATGAATAAATACCTAAATAAATATCAAATTACCAAGGACATAAGCATTAAATTCTAAAAGATATGATAAGAGCTAGTGACAAATAAAACTATCTAGAAAAATTCCCTCCTAGGCCTAAATGGTCTCAGTTCATGTAAATAGGACCTAGATAAGTAAAACACCTATTTGTCACCAACACCCCTCCTTAAGTAAAACTTAGGGAGTACAATAAATGACACAAAGATGGGTGTCGATGATGAGGCCATGTTAGGTACCCATGCATATATGCAATGTAATCTCTCACAAATAAAGAAAAGAAGAAAACCCAATGGGACAAAACTCCTCCCAAGAAAAGATGAAAGTTACAAATACTCCCAATGATGCATGAGAAGGAAAACACCCCATACAAGGAAAAACACCCCCTCCCCCATAAGAGAGAATAAGATAGACCTTGCAGCCCCTCAATGTAGTGTCTCCTACAAAGATGGTAGATGTCTAACAATAAATGCTAAAGATGATCCATGACCATCGAGCAACATTCCTCCCCTTGGGAAAAACAAGACAAAGATGGTATCAAGGATGTCTTCCCATTCTTGAAGGGAAGATGCAAGAAGGAGGATACATGTGTGATGTCTTTGAATAATTCTCAAGTGTCTCCATGTTGATGTTGAAAGGTGTCACACTCCAAATAGGTGTTCCATGCCACATTTTCGAAGAAGATAATCTAGAATATATCCTAGAAATGATTGTAGAACACAATCCAAAGATAAAGATACCTCCTCTAAAGAAAAAGAAGCCTCCTCCATTTTTTTTCCAAAATAACCCACACTCATGTCAAACTACGAAGGATGATTGTGTAGATAATAAAAAAAAGGGTCAGACTGCTCCCTCACAACAACTGAAGAAGGATCATCTCCATAAAAGAGAAGATGAATGAAATGAATGATGTCTCTCAAATTTGAAATGTGGGACACACAAAATAAACCAACGATATTTATCAAGTACTCATCCCAAGTAGCCATCTATGGAAGATGATGAATAACCTACTACATTGAAACACAAGGAGCCAAAAATATGGAATCACAAGCATCCTTAGGTACAAAATTTGATGAAGGAGATGGAACATCAACACATGTTACTCAATCCTCAAAAGATTAAAGTATACTAAGATTCAAATGACCATACTATATCTCCTCAAAAGTGTTGACACGAGATTCCTCAATGTGAACACCTACCAAATCATTAGGAGAAAAATGTGATAAGGTGTAGATACAAGATTGGTGTTCAACCTCCCTAGCTACATCTAGATATCTACTATACAAATCCCAAATGATGAAAATTTTTTGTGTGGACTCAACACTCCTGCCTGCTCCACCAAGTGTGATATGATAGATAGAAAGGATATTGGCTAACAATGAAGGCACACAAAGAACATCATAAAATTCTCCATCATCCATGTCAATGGATCCCTTCCCAAAAAACTACATATATGTTTTGTTAGCCATTAGGATACATGCGGTGATGAATAAGACTCAAATGAAACAAACATACTCTTTGATGAAGCCATGTGATTTGAGGCTCTTGAATCAAGTAACCACCCTTCCGACTTAGAATTTGTAACTGTAAAAAATGCTTCTCCCTTGAGTTTATCATATTTTGATGATGAAGAAGAATATGAACCCTTTGATGATGAAAAAATTTGATTTGAGTCTTCTTAAGAAGATCCTTCAACTCATCAATCTATTTTAAATAATATTGATGCTCATCATACTCTAATTTATTGCAATATGCACCAGTAAGCCTCTCCTTCTTAAACTATTCACCTTTTGAAGGAGAGTATTTTGATTTATTATGTAGCTCTTTCTTTTTCTTCTTTAGTTTCTTTAAAGGATTTCTTGATTCTTTTTGTACCTTTGACTCACTAGCCATCAATGCTTGGGACTTGGAAGACTTGATTAGACCCATTTGCATTGACTTCACTTCCTCTTAAATTAGGATATTTTCAAAGCCATCAAACTTAGGATCAACATATGATGCTCCCATAAAAATCTGATGGGAATGTAAGCCAAAAATAAATATTGAATACTCAGGATCAATCTTTGATAACACATTAAAAATCATTTGTAAATCCTCTTTATCAATTATGTTGCAATCCTTTAGTTGTGTTCTTAGTTTCTTGATCTTGGAGATACAGTCTTGGATGTGGTCAAAAATTTTAGGATCAAGATTCATTAAATCATTACTTATATGATATCCTCTAATCCTATCAATTTTATGATACAATTTATCAAAAATCTCCCAATCTTTAGGTGTTTTGGATGATTCAACATGAAATTGTAAATCAAATGAGGCTAATGAACATATGCATCCAAGTGTTTTCTCATGTGAAATATCCCATTGTACTAATTCTTTAGCATGAGTAGGTTGAGAGATAGGTTCTTTTAGATAGCCTATAAGACCCTTCCCCATGAGATAATTGCATACTATTTTTCTTCATGAAGTATAGTTATATGGAGTTAGGAGTTCAATTTGTGATTTCCCCATTGTAAGAACATAAAACAAGAAAAATAAAGCAACCAACCACTGCAATATTACTTCCCAAATTACTTAATCAAGACACCCCCAAGCAATATATGATTGCGGCACTTTATACTTGGTGTGATTACAAGTGCCACTTGCCATAAAAAATGAAGTGGACTTGATCTTAGTGCATATAGATGCCAAATTTGGCTACAAGATCAAAGAATTTTTTTTACACAAGATTAAATCAATCTCATTACACCACTAGAAAGTACACAAAAATTATGCACCTTCAAAAAAAAATTCACCCAAAATTGTTATTGTAGGAGAAAAAATGGAGCCTCAAAAGTTCCCAAAATGAGAATAGCTCAACAACACCTATGAGAATATATAATTTGTGGGAAAACTAAGCACCAAAATCAAAAAACCAATTACGCCACTACAAAGAGCATGAAATTCTACTCCAAAAAATAAAAAATGCTAAAAAAAGGAGTTTGGATGATTGAGAACAGGTCTCCAAAGTTTTCCCACAAAAGAAAAACTATCAATGGGGAGGGGGAAAAAAAATCCTTAAGAAGTGTTGACATGACGTTGATGTTAGAAAACCCCTATATTAAATTTGACAGTCAACTAGACATCATAGGTTAGCCTAGGTTTATGGAATCTAGAAAGAATTTTCTCCTCATATGGTGGGATCTTTATCAGTGAAATCTCTGAGAGAGGCAATAGAATATGCTCTTTTTGTCTACTATCAATTTGATTTTCCTACCTCCAGCTGGTATATGGAAGGTGATGACAGGGTTGCTTGTCTACACCATGTGATGTAGGGCAAAGCCCTATGTATGTTGCACATGAACCATTGAGATACAAAAAGGACTTTATGATTGTTCAAGCCACATATTACCCTAAATAAATAAATATTTATAAATATTTATTACAATAATATATATATATATATTTTTAATTTACTTGTCAAATATAATTTTTTTCCTACCCAAAAAAATTTGTCAACCTATAATTATGATGGTTGCATGGTCGTATGAATTCTAAAGGAGGTGATTTTTTCCTCAATCCCTGGGTGAAGTGTTTTGATTTTTGTGATTTGATAGTCAGTCTTGGGGGTTTTGAGCCTTTCGAACATGATGGCAAGGGCGATTTTGGCCTAAAGTGCTTCAAAGATTCAAATAGCTCCTACATTTGGTAACCCTTTCCCAACATGAAACCCTTGTAAATAAAATAAAATATGATGAAATTTTATGAAATGAAAGCAAAAATTGACTTTCTCTAACACCTTGGATATAATGGTGAGATTCTTGAAACCCCAACTCACAACTAGAAAAATTTCACACCAAGGTTGATTCCTCAAATCTGGGAAGAAGTCTACTACACTGAAGCTTTGATACCATGTAGGAGCTTATGGTGAACTCCTCAACACCCCAAGATCACTTGGAAAACAACAATAACTTCCACAAGAGAGAAATGATAGAAATTTCATGCTATGATGATGGATGCGAGGTTGTCTAATTAAATTAGATTGTGCATATGATGCCTTGCTTATGAAGGAAAGATATGAGATAAGTTTAGACAAGATTATGACATGTGTCTTAATCCTATACACTAATACAACTACCTCAAAAAATATTAAATGACCTTGGACACAAGCATTAAATGCCAAAAGATAAGATAATATCTAGTGACAACTAACAAGTTATCTAGAAATATCTCCTAGGACCTAAGTGGACTTAACATGTAAATAGGACCTAGATAAGTAAAACGTGACCTATTTACACAAATAATTTTTGGGTGTTAGGCCTAATGTGGATAGTTTTAGATCTTGGACAAGGAGGAAATGTAAAAACAATGGTGAGTTGGAGATTGTTGTTCTTCCCTATGGCTTCTTCATCATCACTTTCTATCTTCTCGATGATTTTTTTCAAACTTTAAATGTTGGCCCTTTGTTTTTTGGAAAATTGAGCTTCTTCCTTATGAAGTGGGAGCCTAGGTTGTATCTCATAAAATTTAGTTTTGAAAATTTCCTAGTGTGAGTTAGACTTCTTAGCCTTTTGTTAGAGTTTTAGGATGAAGAGGTGTAGACCTCCATTTCCTTTTATTTGGGTGATCTCATTATGATTGATGATGTTACTAGATCTAGAAAGTGTTTCTTCTTTTCCATATTTTATATCAATATTTTTGTTTTCAAGGAACTCCCCATTTTTGATGCTATATCTATAAATATTGGAGATTGGATTCAAATAATTTATTACAAAGGGTACCTTTTGATGTGTTAAAAGATATGTCATGGTATTTTTGTGTGTGACTTCTCTATGGGGTTTCATCATCCTCAAATCCAACAAGTTCCTTCTACCCATAGTGTCCCCTCATTGGGTTTGGGTGACGTGAGTTAACTTGTTGTGAATTGTAATGAATTAATTGAGGAAATGGCTCATGTTTTTTCTATTGGATCATTTCCCCTTTATAAGGAAAAGGTTTTTCCTCCTCTTTAATTTGAGTAAAAATTTTGAAAAATAATTATAATCCAAATTTGTTGAAGAATTTTGGACTTAAACCATCGTAGGTGGTGATCCAACTCCTTGAAGGTCTCTTTCCTTTTATTTTTCATCCCCTTGTCTAAGTATTTGTTGATTGATTGTGTGTTTGGTCCTAGTTTTGGGGAATTTATTGGTCCTTGCTAGATTTATTCTCCTTTTTGTGTTATTAGTTTCTAACTCAATTCTTGTGAGTCTCACTTTGTTTGTCTTCACGGTTGCTTTGTATGGGCTCAAGCCCTTCCCATGTTTACCTTAATCAGAACATATACAAAATAACAAATATTTTATTTGTTAATAATAAAAATTAAAAACCCTACAATGGGATGTAACTTCCTTGAGAGAAAACCTCTATTATAAATGATTAAAGGATGATATTTTGTATATTATATAGAAATTCATTGTATATTCATCATAAAGAGTGACTTACTATATGCACCCATTGTGGTACAAATCCACATAATATAGAAAATTGACTAAATAACTATAATATGACTATTACAATGCTTAAAATAGTTAGGATGTGGGATTTCTAATACACCCTACCACTTAAAAAATTCTTGTCCTCAAAGATTGAATTAGGGAAACAATTGACAAAGATGGTAGATAAATTCCAATGTGGCCTCTTTTGATTGCAATATGTGTGATTGCACTAACATGTCTAATTCTATGATTATAAGGCGAACATAATAATTGGTCAAAATAGCCTCCAAATTAAATATGATAAATACTATTATAGGAAATAATGATAAGGTCCACATCATCAAATTTTAAAAGGTTCAGTTTTAGGTGAATTTTGTGTCTTTCCACTATTGTGTGGGTTGGAAAAACCATTTGTGTGTTTTTTGGTTCATTGATGTTTCGTATTTTGAATAAAGGTTACCCAAATTAAATTCCAATTTATTTGGTATATTTAGATAGGATAATTATTAATCCATGATATACTATAATTATAGATTATATCTACCAATGATTCTAGATAAATATTTGATTGATCCTAAGATCTATGCTCAATAGACATATCAAATACCTAGGGTTATTAGAAGGTAGAATGGAGTTAAATATTAACATTGCTAGGTTTATGAGAGGATTGTAGTAATATAATTTACTAAATGTGAATACTAGCTATGATTACCAAAATGTGTACTAGAGTCATATGTCAAAATGATTGACTCATGAAGATGATTACAATGGGATAATTACCTAGATGGATGGAGTCTCTACTTAACATGATCATCACTATCTCAACTAGGGTTAAAAAATTATTAAAGGGCTAGGGTATTTTTAGTTTATAAGATCTCTAATATACTTGTATCATTAATAAATAATGAGCTAACCCAATGTTGCAAATATCTAACTATAAAGGATTTCATCATCTTGTGGTTGCACTATCTCTTCTTTGAGGTACAAAGAGAGTAAATTTCTACCATAAACTACTAATGAGTACACTTAAAGTTGTAAATGAAAAATGGTTCCCTATGGTAAGGTTTCTCATAACACTAAAAATTCTTTCAACAAACCCAAAGTTACACGAAAGCTTAAATTCATGTACAAATATTTTTTAAGGCCTAATTGTTGATGTCTTAGCAACCATCACATCACTAGACCCTATATGAGGGATATAGCTTATCCAAGAATGGTAGTTGTTTTATGAATATTTTAAAGCCCTAGCATAGAGTTTCTAACCTAGATAATCTATTGTAGAGAAAATCAATGGGAAAATTGTTAGTACTCTATTACTTTCACCACTTTCTTGTTACCAAGATCCCATAAGGGTGAGGTGAGAGCATATGGTGTGCATTCTTAGTAAGACATTAACTATTATTGTATATTTGTCCCTAGAAAGAGATTTGATAACACTTGTTAAGATATGAACACATCTAAAATACCATCAAATAGGGCAATAGAATATAGAAAGAACATATTCAAAAAAGTAGTGTGATAAGCTTATATTGATAACAAGAACCACGAGTATCTTTGAGGGGAAAATGTCCTTGAGATAAAATATCTATTATAAAATATGTTTCTAAGATGATAATTAATTTATTACAAACTCAATATATAGTCCTCACATAGAGTGATTTACAATGTACTTTACCAATGTGGGATAAATCCACACACTACAATATTAACTAAATAAGTATATTGATTATTAAAATGTTTTAAATGGTTAGGATGTGGGTGCCCTAATACTTTAACACCCATTTTAAAAAGTTTAATTTTAATTATTTTGACCCCTTGGAGCATAAATCATCCCCAAATAAAATTATCTAAACTAAATATGATCCATTTCATGCTTACAAATTATTTTTCCTCCATTCTTAACCTTTCTATCACCTAAGATGCTAGTTTTTGACAATCCTTCCATCTAAATAGGATCACTCATACTAGTGTCCTACAAATTCAAACCATTTTCCTTTTTCACCCAAACACTTTCCTTTTCATAACCCCTCAACTATAATTCTCCTCCAATATTCAAATAAGTTCTAAAGGATATTATAAAAGTGGGATGAATTAAAAAGGAAAGTAATAATGACTCTCACATTTGATAGGGATCTTATAAAATGGGGTGGAGTAGAAAAGAAAGTAGGAATCATTCCCACATTTGATAGGGATATAGGGCTTTCTTTTACACATCTAGGGCATCCACCAATAGCATACATCAACCCACCATTACTGCAACCACCTATGTACCTATAATTATGGTTTGATTTAGGCACTTACAACCTATTTCGATACTTTATTGTTGAATTATCCCTATGTAACAAGCTACACAAGATTCCCAAATTTTCTTGATGAATTAGGCTTTTCCCTTTTATGCATTATAGTTGTAGTAGCAGGTATGGAAGATTATATTAACCACAATTTTTTTGATATAAAAATATATATGAAGTTGTAACACTTGTAGAAGATGGAATCACACCCATATGAGACATCGCCATGCTCATATAGGACTTGAGTGTGCCAATAGGACATTTGTACGCTAGATGAGAAAATGCCATGTTAAAACAAACATAAACAGACAAAAAGGAAAAAATTGCATGCTTGGTACAATAATAATAGAATACACAAATTTGAAGTTGATCTTATATTTATGTTTTCTTCCACCCTTCTTGCTATGCAATGCCTTCCTTTGACTACAAAAAAACACACACACACACACACTTCCCTCTTCCTTTCTTTAGACATGTCCACTTCTAGTTCTAGGTTAACCTCAACCCATTTTTCTTTTATTACTAAATTTAAAAGTTCATTTAGCATGTAATTTACTCTTACATAGATCAAATTTAGACTAAAACAATATATTTAATAATTAAAATTAAGATAATAGAGTGTATTTTTATTTGTATATTAATATATATATATATATCCATCGATCAATTTATCTATCTATCTATCTATTTGGTCATATATTTGTTTTCCTATCCATCCATCCATCTCTCTCATAAAAGCCTCAATCATTATAACCCACATAAACTAAATAATTATATTTACTTTAACAAACTTAACAAAATAAATATATGATTTACTTTAACACCAACAATATTTAATAATATATTAAAAAGTTAACAAACTTTTAGATAAATGATATTTTATGTAAACCCAATAAACTAAATTCTACTATAACATTAATAATATTAATGAATATATTATAGATATTAATGTGTTCCACAAGAATCTCAACTACTAGTAGCTATATCAACCATTATATCTAGTGTAAATGGACCAAACAATTGACAATTTTACTAAAATATTAAGTAAATAATCTACTAAGACATAAAAAATATTTAACAAGTGTCATGTAGTGGCTAGTACTTGCCTTTATAGTATTGTAATTATAATATTTCAGATTTAATAAAAAATTAATATAAATTTTGTTAAGGTGAATAAAATTAAATGTAAGTTTTGTTAATTATAGTATAATTAAATGTAAGTTTTGATAATAAATTACTTTATATGAACATGACTTTGAATTGTCTTATATGAAGATGTTTTCTTAAATGATGGTTTGTGGAAATATAGGTATATAAGTCATATACACAATCTCTTAGTAATGAATAAATTGCATTCCTACGTTGTAAGAGTAACATGCCTATATTCTAACTTAATGGAAGATACATGTTTAATCAAATTTTAAAATATTTTCAAAATTTTAATATATAAATAAGATATTTACATAATCATTTAAGAAATGACACATTAATATTAATTATTATCATGTAAATTGTAGGATAATGCATGCCTATATTCTAACTTAGTGGAACAAAAGGATAGCTAAATACATTTATTAATAGTGAAATTTTTATAATTATAATTATTTAATGTATTATAAGAAGTCAAAACATGAACATGCAATGATAATTATCATTTTTATTTATTTTTATTTAACTTATATAATTTTCAAAAATATATAATAAATAGTTTTAAAGTCAAATAAATAAAATAATAATATATTATTTTTTCAATTTTTAATTTTTATATTAATAATAATATTATTATAAATATAAATTATATTGATTTTAAAATTGTATATTTAATATTTTTAAAATAATGTTTTTGAAAAGGAAAAAATAGGTTTTACAGGGACCTGAAACCGTAGAGTATAAACAACAAAAGATAACAAAAAAAGTCCAAACAAGCAGACAACTATCCCAAAAAGGAAACGACAACACCAAGAGACAACAAGGTCCAAAAAAAGGACCGCCCAAAAAGCCAGAAACAAACACCACCACACTACTCCAAGGTGTTCAACAACTCCTCAACCTCCTTTTCAACATCCTTCATATCCTGTAACCCCTGCTTAAGGATTTGAGCCGTATGTAATGAAGTCGGGGTCTTCCTCTTAGTGTTATCCCGGGTACAAGTCGAAATCCCTTCACCAGCAGATCTACAACATCCTCTATCCACATCCAAATCCACGACCAGCGAACCCTTTTGATTTTTTTCGAGCTTTTCCACCATTGCATTGATGATAATGGTGTTATGCCTAGAAATTTTGTGATTGTTTGCCACAGTGGCTCGAATATTTTGGCCTATCTTGGCCATATTGCACTCGATACTAGTCAATCTTTCCTCCTACAAATGTTGTCTTTTCCTTGGTAAGGGGGTTTCTTGTCCTTCATTCTCTTTACAACTCCAGCTAATCTTCTGCTCCAAATCCATGACTTTGTTGCCTAGATCTATATTACAGCCTTTCAAATCATAGACTTCCTTCTGGGTCCACTTGAGAATAGTGAAAAGGCCATCCGTACTTTTTTCTGCCACACTCACAATGTCCTCAAGCTTGAGCTTATTCAGGGCTGAATTAATTTCATCCTGATTAGGGGAATCAATAGGGGCATTCCCAAATCTTCCAGATGCAGGGGCACTAGGGGCTGACTCCTTACTGACCATAGGTTTATCAGAAAGAATTTCCATGGAATTCCTAGAATACGAGACAAGTTTCATAACAAAGTTACCTTTAAAACCAAAACCAAACCCGGGGTAGGGAAACCAGGAGACAGCTGGGGATTAAGACAGGGTGGTGAGGCAAAACCCAGACTAGGGCATTCACGCAAAGGATGCAACTTAGGACATGATGGCAGAGCATAATCCATAAGGGCATTTCGACAAGACAGGGACAGGGGAGCATTGGTATTAGGACCAATAGGGGCACAAGTAGAAGGGGACCTGGGGTCATTCTCCCTACTACTTTCTGTATCCTCATCATCCAATTCTCCAATATCAACAATTTTAGGCAAAGCGGGTAAATTTTGATAATGCTCAAATATGAGCCTAACAAGACCAGGGTGAATAATAGCAGTCCTCCTAGGGTTTCTTTCAACTTCATCAAGGCAATTCTTCAAAGAAGAGAATAATTAAAAAGGCAGAGAGATACTAACCTTGTGACGGAAGTTGTTTAGAATGGCAAAGTGGTAACCATACACTCTGGTGAAGCGCCCGTCAATCGTGATATACTCCATAATAACTCTTAAAACTTTTCTCCAAATAGATTTGATGGACTCCACATCAAAGTAGCTAATGGCAACCTTAACCAACTTAGCCTTCTCCTTGTCTTTTTTAGGAAATTTAATGACTGATTCATTAGAGAACCAACGGTCCCAATAAAATTTCACACCCTCTATCAAAAGACCAGTTATCTTACCAATTAAATCCTCATTCAGCTTAACATTCCTACCAAACAACACAATCTCACCATTTTTCCAATTTTTTACAAAATAGTCTAGCATCCCCTCATCAGTACCATGGAGCTTTTCCAAATATGGGACTAAGCCTACCTTTTTAATTCTTTCCCAGGATTTTTCATTCTTTCTATGCTCCTGAAAACTGCTCGGCTCCACATGTTTTCTTTCTCCCCCCATTTTCAGAGCTCTGTTAAACAACACCCTATAGTTGCTCTGTGTCCCATTTAGGCATATTTTATCAAACACCTAGAAAGTGTGCCAGAGACACTTCTTGAAAAAGAAAATGATGTCAGTCCCATCAAATCTAATGAAATTGACGTACCTAATCTTTATCCACTTCATCATGACGAAGACAAACTTCTCTTCCATGCACTGAATCATAATAAATTAGTGCTTTCACTTCAGGATGGAGGTAGTCATTCTTCCTCCATGTGTTTTCCCTGCCCTTCTTAACCCCTTCATTGGCGAAGTAATCAGCCACCTTATTGGCTTCTCTATAGGCGTGGGACACTTTCACTTTATCAAATTTACTTAATAAGATTTTTGTATCTTCAATCCACTTTTTGATGGTCCACGAGGGAGGGGTAAGCCCAAGAATGCAATTTATTATATTCATTGAATCACCCTCCAACCAAAGACATTTCGTGTTCATCTTGAAAGCTAAGCTAACTGCATGTAAGCCCCTATAGCTTCCGCAACATGATTAGTTTGGGTGCTGATGTCCATAGCAAAAGCCACAATAAAAAGCCCCTGAATTGTCCCTTAAAACACACCCACTGCCAGCTTTCCTAGGGTTTCCTTTAGCTGCACCATCAAAATTGGCTTTCACCCAACCCAAAGGCGGCAAAGACCAACTAGCATTCTCCCTCCCATGAACAACAGGTTTGAGGACATTTGACCCAACTAATTTTGAGTTCCACTTTTCAGCCATAGCAATATCGAAAGGAGACTAGTTAGCTTTATCAACCATTTTTCTTGGAATTAATGATAAATTTTCCTTTATAGCCCTTACGATTTTAGCATGCAAGTCCCCTTCCAACATCTCTTTATCCCTAAACATTCTGTTGTTCCTTTCCTTCCAAATATTCCAAGACACAAAAGGTAGAACAAAAGACCAAAGCTTTCACACAAAAGGATTTTTTGAAGAAGCATTCCATTACATGAAGAAATCTTCAACAAAGGCAAGGGAAACCCAAACCACATCAAGAAGTGCAAACATTTTACCCCAGATATTCGAAACAAAAGGGCAATGAAGAAAAAGATGGTTAACAATCTCAGCTTCATTCCTGCACATATAACACCTGTTTGGTAATTAAATTCCTCTTTTTCCAAGATTGTCCAAAGTGAGAATCTTATTTTGTAGCATTATCCAGTAGAAAATACCGATTTTAGGAGTCAGGTGATTAATCCAAGCCTTAGCCCAGAAGGGTGGAGGCTCCATCGGACTAACCAGCATAGACGTGGTAGAAGAAAATGAAAAAAAACAAACGGGTTGTCTATCTAGACAACAAGATCCTCCACCTAGTGTTGAGCTAGTCTTAGAGCCCTGAAGGCCGACTAAACAGGGCTAAGATCCTGACTGATGGTCTTCAAATCAACCCAACCCCCATTCCTCTAGTAATCTTTAACTAAGACTCCAAATTCCCTTTTACAATCATTCATCCATTTACTGAATTTCTCAATTCTGATCAAAGGATCTTTAAAAAGCCACCTATCTTCCCAAAACCTTACATAATTTCCTTTTCCAATCAGCCAACCAATTCTCTTTTCCAACAACTTTCTACCTCTACTCATATCATTCCAACAAACAGACCCACGAGGTAAAAAAGAAGAATTTATAATCTCATTAAAAGACTCACAGTTATTAAAATATTTGGCTTTTAAGGTATCACGCCATTCTCCATTCAAAGTAAGAGTTCTCCAAAGCTATTTAGCAAGAAGGGATAGATTCAGAACTTTAATTTTCCTTAAGCCTAGGCCCCCTCTCGATTTGGGTCTACAAACCAGATCCCATCCAATAAGTGGCATTCTCTTCTTGTCCTCCACACCAGACCAGAGAAACCTTTTCTGAATTTTTTCAATGGCCTTAGCATATTTAGTAGGAATTTTAAATATACTGAGAGCATAAACAGGAAGATTTTGCAAAGAAGCCTTAAGGAGCTGGATTTTTTCAACTTGACTGAGAAGAGCTCCTTTCCACCCCGATAACTTCTTATTAAATTTTTCAACCAAAGAAATCCAGAAGGAGTCTGATGGTTTAGAGCAAAGAGGAAAACCAAGATAGGTTGACGAAAGAGGCTCAATCCAACATCCAAGAATCTGAGCAGGTTTAAATTGTCTATGCTCCAGAGTATTGAGGAAGAAAATTGAACTCTTAGCCCTATTAACAACTTGCCCAAAAGTAGATTCATAGAGATTCAGAATTTTTTTGAAAGTCTTAGCTTCAGCCACAGTAGATCTTCCCATGAGAATGGTGTCATCAACAAATTGTTGGTGGGAACAAGTATGAAGAGAAGAGGAAGGTCTTAAACCAACAAGGGATCTTTGATCAATAAGCTTTTTAATATTTCTTCCCAAACTCTCAGCCAATATTGTAAACAGAATAGGAGAAATAGGATCTCCCTGTCTGAGGCCTCTTGAAGTCTGAAAAAACCTCAAAGGTGATCCATTCACAATGACAGAAGAAGTAACTGTTGAGACAAGCTAGTTCACCAGCTGAATAACTCTGTTATTAAAGCCAAACTTGACCAGGATTTTAAATAAAAAATCCCAATCAACCCGATCATAGGCTTTGAAAATGTCCAGTTTAAGAATAAATCCTTCAATCTTTGAAACTATTAACGAATGTAAATTCTCATGAACAGTAACAACAGAGTCCAGAATGTACCTACCTGGCACAAAACCATTCTGCTGTGGAGCAATCATTCGAGGAAGCACAGAAAGCATTCTTGTAGTTAAAACCTTTGAGATAATTTTATAAATAGAATTGCACAGGCTAATTGGCTGAAAAGCTTGAAACTTCGAAGCCCCAGGTTTTTTTGGAATAAGGACCACAAAAGTAGCATTCAGTTCTTTCAACAAACATCTTGATCCAAAGAATTCCTTGATAGCATTCACAACATCCAACTCAACAATTTCCCAAAACACTTGGAAGAAGAATAAGGGAAATCCATTTGGTCCACGAGCTTTGTTACCATCAAAAGAGAAAATAGCTTTCCTTATTTCAGCCTTGGAAGGAATAGCAATGATCAAAGAATTTTCATTATGACCAATCACCTGAGGTATAGCCTCGATCAAGGAATCATGAGCTTCAGGAACAATCTCTTCATTACAAGAAAGAAGGTTGCTAAAGAAAAGGACAACCTATTCCCTGATATCATCTTTCTCCTCAAACCTCATCCCATTTACATCAATGTGAGCGATTCTATTAGCAGCCCTATGTTTCAAAGCAGACAAATGAAAAAATCTGGTATTCCTATCTCCCTCAGTCAACCAAGACACCCTAGATCTTTGCCGCCAAAAAGCTTCCTCTTTAGCAATGATGACATGCAATTGAATGAGAAGTTCATTTTCCTTTTCTCTGTAATTGTCAATGTACCCCCATTTCTGGATTTTAGCCTGGATCTCTTGAATTTTTCCCTGAATTTCCATCTTAGTTCCAAAAATATTCCCAAAGGCTTCCTTTTTCCATATTCTCACATTAGTTTTCACTTCCTTTAATTTTTTAGCAATCCTGAACATCGTTGTGCCAGTAATATCAATATTCCACCATCTACTTAGAATTTCCTCAAAAATTCGAGGATGAGATAGCAAGAATTTTTCAAATCTGAAAGGGAAGTTCCTTTTCACCTTAGTAGGATCCGCCAAAAGACAAATGGGAAAATGATCAAATCCCACCCTTGACAAGGATCTCAAAGCACAAAAATAGTCTATAAACCATTGACCAGAAACAAGGGCCCTATCAAGTCTCACTTGGATCAAATCAGACCCTAATCTCCTATTGGTCTAGGTATAAGAAGCCCCTTGTAGGTCTAGGTCTATCAAGGCATTACTGTTAATGAAGTCAAATAGACCTGATTTACTATTCCAGTTGATTTGAGAACCCCCAAATTTCTCATCATTCAGGAGAGGAGTATTGAAGTCTCCCATGACCATCCAGTGTTCATTAGCAAAACATCTTCGAAAACTAGATAACTCAGACCAAAAGGAATTTCTAGCATTGTTACAATTCAGGGCATATATATTAGATTGAATCCAGCAAAAATTATCTCTTATGTTATTTAAAAATATTATAAAACATTTAATAAATAATTTTTTAAAATAAATTTATCAATTATCATTAAAATAATTTTAAAATTATAATTATAATTCTTTTGATATTTTCAATTTTATATTAGATGTATTAATAGAAACATAAATACTTTTTAAAGATATAAATTTTTCTAAAGAAAAAATAATATTAGTAATACATTTATTAAATATCAAAATGCAAAATAAAAATTATCCATATTAGAATTTTTACATTATAAGATATATTAATTATTAAAAATATGCAAATTTTACTAATTGTATATTTTATATTATTTAAATAATATTATATAAATATATTATTAAACATTTATTCTTAAAGTAAATTTATTAATTACAATTTATTTGAATATAAATAATAATAATAAATAATTTAATATAATTTAGATAATTTTTTTATACCCACTTCTCAAACTTGAGAGTGGAGTTGAACTTGAACCAACGGGGAGCAAACCCACTGCCCAAGCCAACTTTGCTACCCATGCAAACTATATTTTAACTCAATGGGACAAAATGATTAGATGCCCATATTTTAGGTTAATGCAACAAAAACCATTATATAAATATAAATTTTAAATTTGAAAATTTGAAAATTAAATAATAAATTTTGCCCAAACCTTATCAACTAATACTTTTACTAAAACATTTATTTTGATTATAATTATTTAATTTACTTATAATTTATCTATTTGTAGCTTAACTTATATAAGATAATGTATATGGAAGCAAGGTAAAATCCATAACACAAAACGTTTCATTGGTTCAAAACCAGTTTATTAATAATTAATTAAACAAGAAAAGCAAAACCCATTACAATAATATTGTCTCAACCCAAATATTAATATTAATAAGTATGCTAAACAGTTAAATACATAAAATTTAATAATAAATAACAGTTTATGCCAATAATATACCCAAATATTTTGTATTTGAATATTCTAAACTGATTAGACAAGTTGGCAAGTTAACCAAGAACTCTTCAATATTTGAAGATTAGATTAGCCAAATTGCATTTGCTTATGTGAACGCGCGGGTACAAGCTCATTGACTTTGGCAGAGTGATAGTGACATTATATTTTCTCGTGAATGACTGATTCCAAGCAGATCATGGCATGCCACTTGGAGGAATACCTGTCTAGACGTTGATGGGTTTGACGCCAATTCAAGAGTCAAGTCTTTTTCTACATGATAACGCGGGAATGACTTGTACTCAGAAAATGGACCAATAAAAAAATTGGGCTCATTCAAGTCTACAAAATTTTGGTCTGGAAGAACAAGACTTGATTTTATTGAATGGAATACAATTGGCATGGGAGTTTCCAGGAAATTACCTAAACATTTTCTTGACATCCACCGCCACATATTGCAAGCTCTGAGAACTTCATTAATATATAGAATAGAGGCTGGGTTTTCTATTCATTTAAAGATTAAAGATGGAGGGCAAGGTGGATGGAGAATTTCAGCTTCCAGGGTTCAGATTCCATCCTACAGAAGAGGAATTAGTGGGCTTTTATCTCAGGAAAAAAGTGCAAGGCCAACAGTTTGGATTTGATATAATTGGGACTTTGGATTTGTATCGATATGATCCTTGGCAGCTCCCAGGTATTGATAATGAAAAGAAGATAATTATTTGCCTGTGATCTGTACAATTTGTCAAGACAGTTTTTAAGGCTTCTTTTTGGTTTGAAATTGTTGTTGTTAGGGTTTATGTTATGTTTATTGTTATTTGTTGGAAAGTCTTGGTTGGGTAAGGCTGTGTCTGTAAACCCAGCTATAATTTCATGGACATACTGGTTATCAAACCTTACTTAAGATTGATCTGTGCTGATTCTTGATGGTTATTTTATCTTGTCTTATCAGATCTTAGTTGAGATGGGTATGTTGTAATTCTTGACGTTTTATGCTGTTAATGATTATCTTTTGTTCATCTATACAGAAGATATTGTTTGCTCTCACTTAGGGCGGATCCATTGAGGGCCTTCAATTTAGGTTAAAATATGTAGGATAAAATTCCGGTCTCAAATGTGATGTTCTTCACCATAAAAGATATGGAGTCTATTGAATCAATGAAAAATACATCTAGCAGTATTAGATTTTAACAAAATCAATTTAAGTGGGAGCTTTAAGCTTATGAGAAAATTTAATCATTTTTATATTATTTTTTTTTAATCATATTCTGTGATTTATTATGATAATGGTTTTTAGTAAATTAGGTCAAGATTGTATCTGAAAGCTTCTGGTTTTGACTGTGTGGGCATTTTTCTATCAACGTTTCAGACCATACTCTATGATCCATCATTAAAAGTATGATCATAGAGTATGATCCGAAATGTTGATGGACAAATGCCCATACAGTCAAATCCAAAAGCTTTCAGATACAATAAAATGATCTGTGGAAATTTAATGTCTTTAGGTTAAGATTGTGGACATGCAGTCTGTTGGACCAATGGCTTCAAAGCATGAATTTTCAGATTCTATTTAAGAAAAAAAAAAAAAAACTGTTACAACTTTACTGTCAACTTTACAGATCATACTGTGTGATCCATCATTAATACTGTGTGATTCATCATTAGAAAAGTTTTACGCAAATATGCACATATCTCAAATAACAGACTCACTATAAAACATTCGAGTTGTCTAGAAAAACATGTCATTTAACTCTTTACAATGAATCTAGTTTTTACATCATAACACTTTATAACGAATCAAATATCTGCAATCTTCACATAATTTAGATAACAAAAAACACATTGATAATAGATCCTTGAATGTAGATATAAAATTTACTATACAATTATTTTAAAACATGTTTAGAATGTTTAATTATGGCATGAATGAAGAATTTGTGGTACCAGAACATATCAGATCCACGTTTATAAATTCTATATAGATGATGATTTCTGAATTATTATAAGCAAACACAACAGGCAGTCTGCCGGGTCAATCGCTCCTTGATATTTTTCTTAACGTATATTATTTATTAGAGCCTGGATTTATATGTTTTCGGGTTCTGTGCCTTTATTTTTGTCCCAGGTCTAGCCTTTATTGGGGAAAGAGAATGGTTTTACTTTGTTCCTCGGGATAAAAAGTGCGTTGCAGCGAGAAGAAGTAGGCTTACAGCCTCTGGGTATTGGAAGGCCACTGGTTCGGACAGACCAGTTCGCAATAAAAAGCTTCAATGCATTGGCCTTAAGAAGACCCTGGTTTTTTATAGAGGCAAAGCCCCACGTGGGGAGAAGACAGACTGGATCATGAACGAGTACAGAATGCTAGATTCTTGCCCTTCAACTAAGGTTAATGTTTACAACAGTTATAACAAATACATTCATAAAAAATTAAAAAAATCATTACACCATTAGAATGACAGAATCCTTTTTATAAATTGTGGGTGCAGAAGGATGTAGTTTTATGCCGCATATACAAGAAACCCACTTCTCAGAAGACTCTGGAGCGGCGTTCCCTTGGCTTTTCAGCTGACGAGAAGCCCTCTTCTTCACACAGTGATGTTTCTGTACTGAACTGTAACCATGATTATAAGCTGATGAATTTTGAAAGTAAATCCATGGATGAAGGATTGTGTTTTGACAATAAAAGTGATGATGAAGAGCTTTTGGACTGCATGGCTGTATTCAATGAATCTAAAATGAAACCCCCAGAGTTGGAGGTACCCAAGATGTGTGTGGAAAAGTTGTTTTGTCAGCAGAGCTTAGTGAGTCCATGGACACCTTCTGTCCTGCTATCCACTCCTAAGGACTACTGGAATAACACCTCAGACGGTACATGCATTCCTTCAAAATATAGTTTCGCCATGTAAAATGGAGATGGATCTCCCATTTCTCTAGATTTTATGTTCGTATATCCTTGACTTGAGTATCTGAGCTTTTTAGTTAAGTCGTGTAGTTCAGTTTTGAACATAAACTTTGAATTCTATCTATAGATTTGTTCTGATATGAAACTTTCAAAAGTATTTTATCTTTTCATTTTAAGATTTTATGTGTTCAAAGTTCATTTACAAGTAATATAGATATCTTAAATATGTCTATTAAAAAATGTCAAGAAATCATTTTGAAATTATTTTATTTATTTAAAAGTTATTTTTTATTAAATATTGATATTTTGATATGTAAATAATTGTCAAAATTAAGATAAAAAATAGATTTTTTTTTGTTAATGCACTCACACTATTATACTCTACTTCTTATGTCTTATTAGTTTAATGCACAACATAAGTATTAATAAATGTATTATGACAAATCAAACTAAATCTTCTGTACCTATTGAATAAATGAGATGTGAAATGATTATTATAAAATAAAGTTATTTTATTTTATAGAGATCTTATTTGTAAAGGACTTGGATCCAAGGTTTGTCATCCATACCAGTAAACCAAGACAAACCGACCAAAAGAATTTGTTAGAATATTCAATTTGTCAAAAAAGTTATATATAGAACAATATAACACAATAAAATGTTTGTAAAAAATGTGTTTGAGTGGATTTTGAATTATAAAATTTAAAATGGTCAGTATAATGAGACAAAAATAGTGTTATAAGTTAATCTTATTGCTTAAGAAAGAAGGCTAAGAATGCAGAAGTTTGGCACTAACAGACAGTATTCAAATTCCATATGGGCTTGATTTAGCACTCTGAAATCAAATAAATCATAGATTTGTTCAAATAAAACATTATCTGAACCTAAAGAAGGTCTAGCTAATTACCATTTTAATGGACTAATTAGTTATATTTATACTTCAATTTGGAATGAATTTTTAAGTTTATATTAGGCCAATAGGCTTTTTCTATTCTTCGTATAGCTGGGTTTCTGAAAGCAAAAGAACAGATTATCTGTGACATGTAACCACAACTGTTGCATCTTCTAATAAATGTAAGTAAATTGGTTATGTATACATATGAATTGATTTTGGGTTGACTAATGGGTTTTAGTTGATCCTGCTGGGGAATTGTGATCAACGTATAAGGATGTACCAGTTAAGTATATAAGGCTTTTAAAAAATTGAAGGTTATGATTATTATGATTGAGAATCTATTAATGGAGCATGGGACTAAAATGTTGAAACTGTTTCAGGAGAAAATCCAGTTGCTCTGAGGCACCACCCAAGTTGGAAGAAGTGAAATCTATTTTCAATCTCTAGACATTGCAAGCATCAATGTTGTACTCGACTATCATCAAAGTGCAGATGGAAACAAAGACTGCTCAAAGGTCTGTATAAATGGATTTTGGTTTTTTGTGTAATAATACAAGACTATTTGCATTATTTTACATTCACATGTGTTAGGTCTATCCACTCTTTAAATTAGTTTTATCTTTATCATTTTTTTCTTTGTACATTATTTTATAGTTTTTCTTAATAAATATTTTATATGCTATTAATGAGTGGAATAATATGACATCTAAAAATTTATATAAGATAATTTTTTTTAAATATCAAAACAATTAATAGTGTTTAGTCATTTAGAAGCATTGATACAATTTCATTATGTTTTAACATGTCTTTATTTATTGTTTTCTAGTACAAGCATGAGAATTCAAATATGAATTCTGAATTCTATGTCCACCATAGTAAGTTTTCTATGAAGACTTTTTGATGTCCCATTATTTATTTTGGGGACAAGGTATGCTAGTATTCAACTTAAATCTTGTTTTGTTCTAACTAATTGCTTCTTAATGTAGACACTTCTTTTAAACTTTATGATAACTCTCCTCAAACAATACTCAATTGCATGGTCAGTGTTGAAATCAATTCCAATGTGGAACCAATGGGTCTCCCTTTCCCTCTCCATTAAGGTAATTGTAATTTGGGAGTATTTATAATAAATTATATCTCAATTACTTAAAATAAATTACAACCTATTATAAGGTGATGGAAAAAATTATTATTTAAAATAAATTACAATCCATTAGTAGTTTATGATAATAAATTCAATTATTGTAGAGCTATTATTTAGTAAGTTTAACACATGTTTCCAATAGTCTTCAAGCCATCTTGCATATTCATGAAATTTTTGGATGTTGGAGTTTCTACGATTTACTTTGAATCATTAGAAAATTTTGTAGCATTGCAAAATACCTCTTATAAGCTTGAATTTGCGTAGGCATTTGTGTTTGGTATAGAAGAGGAAATGTTTGGTGGTGCTTCACTAAAGAAGTGTTTGGTACAAAAGATTGAGATTTTGGACTTGGTGTTGGATAGGTATTTGTGTTATGCACTTGATATCAAATCAAAGGGATTACAATGTGAAAATATATAGTACAAAATATAAGAATAATCAAATAGGAAAACTATTATGGTTAAAAAAGAGAGGGAGGGAGAGACCTGGTACTTCCACATTAGCATTTTCCAATTGTGACCATGGAACTGAGTGTTGTTTAAGGAGAGTTCTAGAGGCTTGTATGTAGAAACGATGCCACAACCAATAATTCTTGCATTCTAATTGTTTTTCTCTTTTAGTGATCAACTATTGCAAGAAAGTTTTACATGATTATGTTATCCTTGAAATTTGTTGATAATTATAGTAATGATGTGGTGATTTTCATGTGTTCAAGAATTCATAGTAAACATTTTGATATAATCTGCATTCACATCCCTATGAATTTTTTTGATGTACCTTATAAGTTTAGGGATTGTTTTGCTTCTTCAATTTATCCACATTGAACAAAACTATATCAAACAATCCTTCTCAACAAACTTCTAATTATTATAAATCAATCTATGTCTCAAATGAAATTGAAATTATTGCTATTGTTTGGAAATATTAATAAAGGATAGTGAAATTGAAGATGAATTCAATACAATAGATTAAGGAAGCACTTAAGGTGTCTTCAAATATAAAAATTATACGAAAATAACCAAAGTTAATATTAAAATTCAAAATTAAAGTAGTTATAAAAGAAATATGTAATAAAAGGTCTTCCATGAGAGGATACATGTTGCACTTAAATTTCTCAGATTTGAACACCTTATACTTTCTTTCAACATTATCTATAAGCATGTTTGTTTTCTAGGTCTAGTATGCAAAAAACTATCAAATGCATGTTTCTAATCACCAAGAGAGTTGATTAGAATGAAGGATTCAATAGCTATACTATTAGAATAAGAACCTATTTATTTCATGTTACTCAAATGATTATGTCTAAACTATAGAAACAAAATCTTTCAAAGAAATAGTTGGAAAACCAAAAGGTTAATTTTTTTCAAAAAAAGAGAAAAATTTGGATTTTCAAAAAACATAGAAAAATACAAACAAGAGAGGAAAAATCATTTTTTAAAAACATAAATTCATTTTAATAGCATAGATATATAGAGAGTAAATAAAATTAATATTTTATCACATGAATTTTGGAATATATATTTTCTCATTTATGTCCATATCATTGATTGCATTGCATTGCACATTGCACATTGCATACTGCATAATAAACAATAAATGGATGATAATAGTTTCCATATTTATAATTAAAATTCTAGTTATAAAAATTAAACCCACAAGATAAGCACAAAGCTATCAAAAGTTACAAAAAGCCAATTACTCTTGTTATACAAAGAGAGCTACAGTAGAGCATTATAGGTCTTCATGATGAAGTTCTTGGGTCAAAGATTCTCCTAAGTTATTCAACTAGATCACTATCAAGTAACAACTCTGTTAGGATAAAGTATCACCATTTGTAATCCACAAAACACCTAAATTAATCTTATTGAGGCCAATTGATAGGCCTTCCTCAATGATAATTTATTTTTCATATAAAAATTAGATCGGCAATCGAAAATGAAACACTATCAATTGCAAGTATTTCAAACTCTAATGTTAATCTTCTTCAAATTTAGATGAATGCTATGATGAATGAACATTTTCATTTATTCCTTTTTGTACTAGATAATTGCATTTCTTGGAATGTATGTGTTAAAATACACTCCAAGCATGCTCAAAAAAGTCCATGAACTATATTACTTGCTAAAAATATAAATTATCATTCATCAAATATTTTTGGCTTCTCGGCCACCAAAATCCCATCATTGCACTAAAAAACATAAATAATTTCAAGATGATAATAGGTAATATCTACCAAAATATTAACACCTTTAATGTGTATATTACAATATAAAAATACTATCAAAGTTTTATAGATTCCACCTATTTTTAAGGTCTTCATACCATGTAAATCATCCATAATTTATTAAAAAAAAACTTTATTGCTTGTATATTGGTAGCTTTTCCAAAATTGCATCCAACATTGTGGGGGTAATGAATGATTTATCCATGGATATGAGCATGCCATGTATGAACTAAACATCATCTTTGAATGAGGTCCTATAGAACAATGATAGATTTAGATAGTACCTATTGTCATAGAGAAGTTAATATATCTATCAATCCTATCTCATATCATTTATATCCCATTGTTGATCTGTATAGGATCTAGACTAGATTGCAGTTTAAATGCTTAAACTTTTACAATGCTTTTACAATGATTATTTCAAGTTAATTAAAACAAAATTAACTTAAGGAAATAACACAAAGAACGAAATAACAAGGTGATTATAACAGAAAGAAAGGAAATGAGAGACAGAAAGAGAGAGAAGAAGAGAAGTGCAAACAACGCTTGATAACGGAGTTCGTCACAGAATGTGACTACGTCTTCGGGTCCACTCCAATAGAGAGACCGATCCGATTAACTCCAAAATTGATTACAATGCACCACAATCATTCTCCAAGCACTTCGGCAGCGTAACGACGCTCTGTTATGCAAGAATGATCTGAAAGAATCTCCTCTCTTTTGATTATCTCCACAGCTTCAAGACTTCATCACCTGAAAGAAAACTTCCTTTTCAATTCTCACCTCAAGCCCCCTTTTTATACAAAGAATTTGCTCAAATTGGCCTTTAACCAATTGATTTGAAAATATTCTCCACATCCACCTTATCTCTCCAAAATACATAAAGATCTTTACAAATCTCCCTTTTTTGAATATTAAAATCCAAATAAATCTTTTTAATCAATCTAAGCCTTTTTTATTAATCATTCCCGGGTTGATTTCGTTTTGGTGGTTGATTTTTTATCCTCTAAAAAGGATATTTGTTTGTTTAATTTTTAAATTAGGGGACTATTTAGTTTGTTTTTGGGCATTCGGTTTTAAACACCTATCAAATAAAACCGATGCCACATATTTGTTAAACGCGTTGAGTGGCTCAGCGGTGTGCATGCATTTTGTTCACCGGCCGGTTCGGGGTTCAAAACCCGCCGGCCGTTGTTTGTTTTTTTTTTTTAAAAATAACCCACAAAATCTTAAACAAAAATAACCACTGCCGAATATAGAGTAGAGGAAATCACGCGGCTCAGTGGTGGAGGCGTGAACTGCTTGTTGGGAGCTTACGGGTTCCAAACCCGTTCGCTATTTTTGTTGAATACAACGACTTGACCGACGCGGACTGGGGGGTAACACACGCCGCACAAGGAGACTGCCACGCGGCAACACTTGACTGGCTGATCACGACACATCACTGCCACCGTCAATCAATCGGATGCCACGTGTGAGAAGATAACTCGCTGATGAAGACATATCATTGCTGACTCCGCGTCCACGTGTCATAATCCAATACGTTGGACAATCTGACTCGACTTCCACCTAGATACTAACTGTACTGCCACGTGGCAGAACATGACTGGCTGGGAAAAACACGTCACTGCCACCTGTGTGCCACGCAAATGCTGACTATGTGTATGGAGGACACGTGTCAACGCCCGATTCGTCGACCTTGCTGACGTCTCCTGCCACATCATCACGCCACGTCGACATGTACGGACCGTACAGACTGCCACGTGTCACCTTCTGATTGGTCCATTCTAGATTTCGTACCATGTGCTGACGTCAGCTGTACGGATGATGACGTCATCAGTGTACCATGTGTCCACCAAGTCAACTGCAACTTTGACCGCTGATAACTCTCGCGTATGATGTCGGATTTCGACGAAACGAACACCGTCGGAATCGTCTCGACGAGCTCTTCGCGATGACACTGGTTCCGTCAATTTTTGAAACAATCATTTTTTCCACTTCCTCTGATCCTAGTTTGACCGAAGGTTTGACCTCGTGCAACTCCTTTTCCTCCGTTCGAGTGTTGGAACCAGGACACTGAGATCTTTCTGATGGCATTTTGGAGAAAAATGAGACACTTCAATTTCCATGAAAAATGTCCACCGGAGGCCTCCCCAAGACTTTTGGACCTCCAAAAGTGGCATTGACAATAAGTGAGGCTTCCCCACTTGTCCTGTATCCTCTGTACATCTGAAAACCTGGCTCACAAGCACAATAAAGACTGCAACAATGTTGTTGAACATAAACAGTATTGTATCACTTCCATAAACTTCTACATCAATTGTCGTAGCCACTAACCAACAAAAATTGACTAGCATCAAGCTGAATCAATGCAGAAATGAAAGAAATAAGTCAACAACAATTCGATCCTTTACAACAGGAACATTTATACCCAAGGATCCATCAATGCTTTCAAGCATCTTTTTCTCATGCTGTACTGCAAGTGCATCCTGCAACATCTGATCCTGGTTAGCTACTCCAAGTTCATGTTTAGAACCACCTGTACTGACAGACATCAGAGTTAATTCCTTACTTGCATTAATTACCCTCTTTAACTGTCCTGTATTTGCAAAAGATTGATCAGTCTTAATCTTGTGAGAATGTAATGTACTGAATGCCATCTTTAAACAAGTGATAATGATTTTGTTGCCTGTAGAAGATTGCTTTTCTGTCATATAAGTAAGGGCTTCCAAGTACTATCCCACAGATATCCAATGGAACTACATCAAACTGAACTTCATCCACAAATTTACTAGTGATTGTGAACCTTAAGGTGCATTGTTTCGTTACTTGCAACTTATCATTTTCACAAATCCAACCTAGTGGATAAGGTTTCTTATGTGGTGTAGTTTTTAATCCCAAGTTATTTACAACACTTTCTGAAATTAAATTCACCTGAGATCCACTATCTATGAGTGCATCAATTTTACTGTTCTTAGCCATAACCCTTAAATGAAACAACTCATTCCTTTTTGCATCTTCAGAGAAATCATTAACTGTAGAAGAAGAAGCACAACTTGCAACAGAAACACCAGAAATAGGGCTTTACCTTTTAGACCCATCGCTGTTATCTTAGTCTCATCATCTGAATCTGAGCCAAGATCCATAACAACATTCATGGATTTATCCTTACCCTTCTGTTTCTGATTACGTCTTTGAGCCCACTTAGGCCTCAATTCGGGATGTAACTTCCAGCAGTGATTTTCATCATGACCTTCCTTGTCACAATGAGTGCAAGAAAGTTTCTCATCCTTCTTGACTGTAGCTGCCTTCTTTCCTTTCCCTGTCTCTGCATTCTTAGAAGATTTCTTTACATCATTATCAATAAAAGATCCTTTACCCCTTGACTCTAAGTGTGTTGCTGAACAGACACTTCATCTAAGTTACAAGGGTTCAAAACCAGGATAGAATGCCTAAGGTAGGAATGTAGACCTCCTATGTACTTCAACAACGTGTCTTGAGTGTACAAAGGAACATTCAAAGCAATAGCCCTTTTCCTGAATTCATGGGTGTACTCTTGGACAGTTTGACCTTTCCCTTGCCTAAACATTTGCCAATCCATCATTAATTGCTGCATATGTCCTAAGGGATAAAACTGCTTCTTAAGTGCATTAATAAATTCTGCCCAAGTTAAACTAACTCTACCATGTTGTGAAACTTCTGCCTTAGACTTACTCTCCCACCAGGTTAAGGCTGTACCTCCTAAACGAAGAGTAGCTAATTGGATCTTATCAACATCATCTATTAGGTTTTGGACTCTACAGTAGACCTCTATTTGTTGAATCCAATCATCCAATTTTTCAGCATTAAGTTCTCCACAATATTTAGGTAAATCAAATTTTACATCCAGTTTTATTTTAGGCTTATACCCACTCTTGAAAGGATTTGAAGAAATAGAATGAGGAGAAGATGGAGAAGAAGGGGAAGGAGAAGAGGGAGGAGAAGAAGAAAAGGGATGATCTGGTTGTTTGCCACCATCTTCATGTTGTTTCCCTTTCATGTCTTTGCGATCTTCTTGCTTCGATGAACCTTCTTCACGTGCCTTCCGTTCTTGTCTCTCCTGAAAAAGAATGTCCACCTTTGCCTTCATCTCGAGGAATGCTCTTCGAAACTCCTGCTCACTGATTTCTTCAGGAACCTCCATTCCAGAAACTGACATCTTCGGAAATGTTCTACGCTTTCTGATCTCAGGATTAAAGTCTTCGAGCTTGCCTTCACCCTTCTGAATCCTGGATCTCGTTAGCATTCAAAAACAAATAACTGCAATAAAAGTCACCCTAAAGCTCTGATACCAACTTGATCTGTATAGGATCCAGACTAGATTGCAGTTTAAATGCTTAAACTTTTACAATGCTTTTACAATGATTATTTCAAGTTAATTAAAACAAAATTAACTTAAGGAAATAACACAAAGAACGAAATAACAAGGTGATTATAACAGAAAGAAAGGAAATGAGAGACAGAAAGAGAGAGAAGAAGAGAAGTGCAAACAACGCTTGATAACGGAGTTCGTCACAGAATGTGACTACATCTCCGGGTCCACTCCAATAGAGAGACCGATCCGATTAACTCCAAAATTGATTACAATGCACCACAATCATTCTCCAAGCACTTCGGCAGCGTAACGACGCTCTGTTATGCAAGAATGATCTGAAATAATCTCCTCTCTTTTGATTATCTCCACAGCTTCAAGACTTCGTCACCTGAAAGAAAACTTCCTTTTCAATTCTCACCTCAAGCCCCCTTTTTATACAAAGAATTTGCTCAAATTGGCCTTTAACCAATTGATTTGAAAATATTCTCCACATCCACCTTATCTCTCCAAAATACATAAAGATCTTTACAAATCTCCCTTTTTTGAATATAAAAATCCAAATAAATCTTTTTAATCAATCTAAGCCTTTTTTATTAATCATTCCCGGGCTGATTTCGTTTTGGTGGTTGATTTTTTATCCTCTAAAAAGGATATTTGTTTGTTTAATTTTTAAATTAGGGGACTATTTAGTTTGTTTTTGGGCATTCGGTTTTAAACACCTATCAAATAAAACCGATGCCACATATTTGTTAAACGCGTTGAGTGGCTTAGCGGTGTGCATGCATTTTGTTCACCGGCCGGTTCGGGGTTCAAAACCCGCCGGCCGTTGTTTGTTTTTTTTTAAAAAAAACAACCCACAAAATCTTAAACAAAAATAACCACTGCCGAATATACAGTAGAGGAAATCGCGCGGCTCAGTGGTGGAGGCGTGAACTGCTTGTTGGGAGGTTACGGGTTCCAAACCCGTTCGCTATTTTTGTTAAATACAACGACTTGACCGACGCGGACTGGGGGGTAACACACGCCGCACAAGGAGACTGCCACGCGGCAACACTTGACTGGCTGATCACGACACATCACTGCCACCGTCAATCAATCAGATGCCACGTGTGAGAAGATAACTCGCTGATGAAGACATATCATTGCTGACTCCGCATCCACGTGTCATAATCCGATACGTTGGACAATCTGACTCGACTTCCACCTAGATACTGACTGTACTGCCACATGGCAGAACATGACTGGCTGGGAAAAACACGTCACTTCCACCTGTGTGCCACGCAAATGCTGACTATGTGTACGGAGGACACGTGTCAACGCCCGATTCGTCGACCTTGCTGACGTCTCCTGCCACATCATCACGCCACGTCGACATGTACGGACCGTACGGACTGCCACATGTCACCTTCCGATTGGTCCATTCTGGATTTCGTACCATGTGCTGATGTCAGCTGTACGGATGATGACGTCATCAGTGTACCCTGTGTCCACCAAGTCAACTACAACTTTGACCGCTGATAACTCTCGCGTATGATGTCGGATTTCGACGAAACGAACACCGTCGGAATCATCTCGATGAGCTCTTCACAATGACGCTGGTTCCGTCAATTTTTGAAACAATCATTTTTTCCGCTTCCTGGACACCCCTGATCCTAGTTTGACCGAAGGTTTGACTGGCCATAACTCGTGCAAACGGACTCCTTTTCACCCCGTTCGAGTTTCGTTGGAACCAGGACACTGAGATCTTTCTGATGGTGCAGATTTTGGAGAAAAATGAGACACTTCAATTTCTACTGAAAAATGTCCACCGGATCAATTATAGACACCTAAAATTCATTCTCACTTTCCCACCATCATCACACCATATATATCATACATATCCACTTCTAATATTAATTAAAAAATTATATTCATTTAATTAAATATTTTTTTCATTCTTCTAATATTGACTATATAAATATCAATTCTTTGATTAATTAATCTAACCATTATTTTAACATTAATAAAATAACTTACATTTATTTATTTAATTAATTAACTAACTCAACCCTTCCAAAGTTTCAAATTTAATTGAATAAATCACATTTATTTAAATAATCAATTATTCCCTCAAAATTCCTCCAATATTAATTCATACAAAATCCTCCTCATCATTAGTTGAATAAAAAAATAGTTTTAATCAACTAACTAAGCATTTGCACACTCTATCACTTTGATTAAAATAACTATTTATCCAACCTTATATAATGCTCCAAAAGGAACATTTTTCAATCCTAACCCTTCATCAAAAATAAGAAAATCTCCACCCTCCATATCTTGTCAATATGTTTCCTAATCATTTGTACCAATCACAAGATATCATGTGTAGGATTTTTCATTATTTCTTGGAAATGGATCAACATGTCTCCCTCAATCACATAAGATCAAATCATATCCATCCATCATCCTCATCCAAATCTATAAATCTCCTACTCCATAATCTATTTCTAAGATTTGGAATAAAATACAAAGCAAGGTCATGAACTACTAGAATGAGAAACTACATCAATTCTCAACAACATTAATCATCTTGAGCATATCTCAAAGGAATCAAGGTTTGTGTTGATGAGAATCTTCTTTCTATTGGAAACATGAGCAAGATAGTATATGGTATTGTCATTTATGGAAACCCATTTTAGAAGTAACAGTGCATCTATATGTACATAGTCCAGAGAAGTCTAGAGAAGACCAATTGTTTTGGTGAAAATTTTCTATATCCTAGACTAGAATAGTAAGTGTAACAGAGCAATAGTTTTGTGGTCTACATTGCTCTACTTTGCAGAATCTTGTTATGCAATTCTAAGGTAATAATGGTATGTGTTGAAGGAGTCTACATCAAAAAATTTAGGGTTGCATGTCTTTTGTAGCTGAAGATATCAATGATAGAGTATCAAGTTTAGTAGAAGTAGAGTTACAGGTGGAAAGTGCATATTAGAATGATCTACATTCCACCATGGATGATTATTATGTTGTGTAGTTTTGAGGAAGTATTTGAGGATGTTATAAGTGTATGCACTCCAAGTTGCAAGTGATTTGGTGGTACACTTGTTTAGTTGTGGATGAATAGTTGGTTCATTCAATTTTTGCTTCACTAGTTTTTTTGTGCAATGCCAACCTAAGGGTTTAGGGGTCGTCCAGAGTTGAATTATGAAAGGAGTAGAATCATGGGAGTAATTATAGGTCATTTTAACCTATTTTGGTGAAGAACACATTTTGGTTTCTTCTAAAAGGTATGTGGGTTATATTTTTGAGCGGACAAGTTATGGTGTCACACATTTCATCTAATTAGGCCAACCTAATTGATGCTATGTGTTTTTTTGGAAGATATGCATATAAATAAAAGGTAAATCCATTGTGTTGTGTATAGTATATGAGAGATTAGGATGTGTGAATGAGAGGGTGATTGTGACAAGTGTGAAGTGTGATAGTGGTGAAGGATGAAGTGTGTAAAGTCAGTCTTTTGAGCTTAATTGGAATTGTATCTTCAGCATGTTCTAGATGCATTATTAGGAGTTCAAAATCTGTTTGTGAATCATTCTTCTATTCTCTTTTCTATTTTGGATAGTGATTCCTTTGGTAAATGAGCCTTTCTTTCTGAGCAATAAGTCCTTCAATCTATAATCCATTGTAACTTGTTACAATTGTTACCTGATTTTGCTTCCAACTAAATCAGGTAGACTTATGATTGTGTTTGCATTTAAATGATAAAAGGTACATATCATTTTCTTCTAAGTTTCATCCATGTGCATAAAAGATATTATTAGAAGATTGCATTATTATAGTTATGCAATTGCATACAATAGAAAAGAGAGTCAATATTTATTGTAAATGTAGTCTTTATTGATGATCATAAGTGTATAGTATCTCTCACAAGTTGAGGGATTGACTATTTTAATGCATATAAAGAAAAAACTATACATTTACAGATACAAAGAGAAAGAATACACATAAAGAGAAAGGAGACTTGTCATTGCCTGAATGATGAATCCTGGTTGTATTGTCCTGCATCATTTTCAGTCTCTCCTGCTTGTCCTGCTTCCAATTGATGCTCTCCTTGTTTCTCCTAGGTTCCCTGCATCTATGTGAGAGAGTGTGTTAGATCAATGAGGGATCACCAATCAAAATATGTGCAAACATCCATAAACATATAATTTGATCCTTGTAAACATTAAAATAATAGCTAGCATATTATAGATGTCCAAGAAAACAAGAGAGTTATCAAACACATCTATCATATGCTTTACTTTATCTAACATGTTTTCTCCTTGTGGAGATATAGGTCAGATCTTTATTATTGTTTTGTTTCATCTGGTTACAACATGTGGAGAGAAATGTGGCTTCCACGAGGGTTGAGCCCAGCATGCTGCCCTCTTATGTTTTAAGAGGGTTAGGAATGTAAGAAAATTGAGCAACTTGATCAAATTAATGATAAACCTATTCTTGATGCATTAAATCAATATGGAATCATACCACTTGATCAAATTTCATTATCAAATTCAAAAGATGTAACAAAACTATGTGAATTATCAAGAAAGATTACTCTTCATCTTTTCACAATGAACCAAACAATAGGCTGCCATCATGTTGATCAAAGGGGTAGTCATTTCTTCTTGGAAATATTACTCTATTGGATATGTCTTTCAATCTTCTTAATGAATCCATTTTACCTAAGTTTGCAAGACTTCAAAATTAACACATTATTCTAGTGAGCAAAGATTTTTTGATAAAGTATGAAATAGTTTTGAATGCACAGTGGGATAGAGGCTCAAGGACAACCAAGAATTCGAGGAAAATAGTTTGTCTCTTCCTAAGAAATAGATGATTTCTGTCATAATGGTGAAAATACACAACAGAATTGGCACATGGAACTGAATAAACTAGACATGGAACAAAAAAATTTGTGATCTCTTCTTCTACCTAATCAAGAGGTGGGATGGGTATACCTTTTATCAAATCATAATCATAGTATTTCACACAATCACCATCATCTATCACTTGGTCAAGCATAGGAAATGGTCTATAAATCCTAACCATGTCAACTATCATTCTTGAATACATTTGTTTCATAATCTCAAACTCATCTTGATAGTTGGTTGTGTAGACCTCAATGTGACTATTGTGCCTATACCGCCTACCTATTGATTGTTTGGATACATCATATGGATCAAAATTCTTTCTAACTGTGTGAGTTTTAAAATTATAGAATTGAAACTCAACTTTTAAATTCTCAGCTCCTAGTGTTGTTGGACAAACTTTTGTTCCACCAAGCATAATTGCAAAGCCAAAACCTGATTTATGCTTATCTTTCAAAATTTTATTAAAAGTGCTTAGTTGTCTTGTCACATCCAAAATTAAAATATTTTTTGTTCGATACCTTGGAAGCCTATATGGTCTATTTGGGTGACCTTGTATTCTGATGTAAGAAAAATTAGCAAACTATATATACCATGACCCATATTTTTTTTAATCAAATCTATTGTTTCTTGTGATAGCCTAGTATTATATGAGTCTTTTTACAAAAAAATTAAAATATACATAAGAAATGCATCATTTACCCTTTTGTAATGTGAAGTACTTTGGAGGTGTAATTGAGGGTAGCAATCATAAAATTTGTATTGTCCAAGTTTTTTACTCACATCCCCAAGATAGAACTCAATCCTCAGTATTTAAAATTCCTTGCAAGCATATAGACAACATATGAGGTCATTGTGAAGGACCTTCTCTTCTTCAATTTTTTGAACTAACCATCTATATTGTCACTAAGAATTCTTGCCTAATTGATTTTCTTATCTCTATTAGATATCTCCTCAATGTAATAAAACATAAATTCTTCAAATTGGGTTATCTTTTGAAGAGACATTATTCTACTTAGGAGGGTGACTAAGTCACCACACATCTTTAAAATCACTCCTATAACTTGAGTCTTACGAATCTTGGAGTAATATGATCTAGGCTTTTCTAACCAATGTGAATTGATTATCTCTAAACATTTTTTAGGTCTTTGGGTGTAGTTCCTCTAGCTTCTTCTTTTGGTACCACTGTCATCATTGGGTAAGTTGAGATATCAAAGGCCTTAGCTATGGTAATCTCTATGAAATTTGTAAGGATTTTCCCATCTAGATCTATGATCCTCCTTTGGTTCCATTTGTAATGATTCACACATTCAACTATCAAGTCTCAGCATTGGACTGAGGGAGGGAAACCTATAGCTTGGGTTATTCCACTCTTGACCATTTTCTTTGCTAGGTCTAAAGGATTCTTTCCATACATCATTTCTTTGAACTCTTCAAGGTTGATATATCCCAAGTTGGTGTCTCCAACATTGGCCCAATATGAAACTATCTTTGTCTTGAGAAGCATGCCTTTGAAATCAAAACTTTATTTTGGTTGTGCTTGAGATATGTGTTGTCTTCTCACTCTTTTCAACTAGTGCATCTATATTAGTCTAACATAGCCTAAATCACTTGGAGTGAAAGTATGAAAAGGATAAACAAATTTCCCTTAGAAATCTAACTATATCAAAGTTACCTTAAATTCTAAGGAAATAACTTACATTTTCTTACATCTAATAAATATCATCATTATTAACTCACATGCTAAAAAATCCAATCCTTAAACATTGAAATTAAGCTTGAATAAACCTTTTCAAGATTTTAGCTATGTCATGGAATTTTGGGATTTTGAAAGGATCTTGGATCCCGAAGATGGTGATTTTCCAATTCTTACTCTTTTTGACTTATAAGGGTGTTTTTTGAAGAATCCATGTGCACAAAAAATCTTTAGAGATGGCTTCTTTCTTTGTTATGCAAGGATTTTTGAGGATGTAGAAGGCTTCGAAAAATGGGCCATTTATTCAAGTTTTAGGGATTTTTTAGAGATCTCAATTTTTTGAAGATTTGGGACCACTTTGGACTATTGGGGATTTCACAAGATGAAGAAATCCGTAAAAACCTAAAATCTCTACAAAATAAGAGAACTTGAACTTTAGGCCTTCTAACCAACAATTAATTATTTTCAATGACTTCTTACTTGATCCTTAGTGGTTGCAAACATCTCAATCTTCCTTACATTGGATATGAACTTGATAAATAATAGGGAGATTACTTGAAAAAGAAAAAAATCAAGGACTTCTCTCCTAGAGAGAAAAAACGAGGAACTACAAAGAAAAAAGGAAAAAGGGGGTCTTCGTTTGGATGTGGCATGTGTGTAAGGCACAACATATAGTATATGTGCAGATTGAACATAAATTTCCAACTCACCTCACCTCCCTTTCATTTGAGTGTACAATAAATCATCTTTTTTGTATAATTTAATATTGTCAAGCATAATGAGTAATAGAAGAATGCTTCAAAGGTTACAAAGAATAGTTATAAATAATAATATTTTTAACTATCAAACATTTTTATTTTTTATATAGATATTTTATTGTAAAAAATTATATTTATAAAGTGAAAGAAACTTATATATCCTATCCAAAAAAAAAATCTAACAGACTATTTCATTTTTTTCATGAGATTTTATTTTATTCTCCATCCCTATAAATAACCCTCATAATTATGTGATTATAAACATTATCAAGAATTTATTATTCCAAAAAAATATCTTTCTTCCAATTTAGAAAAGATAAGATTTTGAAAAATAATATTATTTTTATTGTAGATATTTTTTAATTTATGTTTTTTATTATAATTCAATCATTTTAATATTATGTGGTTTTGTTAATACAACTTTTTCATTATGAATTTATATTTTTCTATAGATTTTTGAATTGTCAATATAGATATATATCTATGAGTCTTTTTAATGTTATCTCTTCCTTTTATTATTGTTAAAGCAATTTATGGTGAAATTTTTTTATGAACACTTTTAAATATTTGTCAAAATTGATTGAATGGTTTCAAATTCTTTTCTTATACCAAAAAAGTGAGTTGTAATTTATATTTACTCTTTATAAAATTCTTCTAGAGTTCTTCAAAAGAAAAATTAAATTATTTATATACAAATTATTTATAAACCTTAATAAAATAATCTCATAATAAATATATCTACATATATTCACAATAATTACATAATTTTTTATATATTATAAATCTTAGCATATACCTCTTCACACACATTAGATTTTAGTTTATCAAACAAATATGCATAAATCTCATAAGTAACCATTTCTTTTTCAGAATTTATTATTATTTGATTCCTATTCAAATTAGATAATTTTTCATATAATATAACTTAATTTTTTTTAAAAATTATATAAAATAAGGATTAAGAGATAATGAAAGAGTTGTGTGTAAAATAATATTTATATATAAGATAAATTATATTATGTACAATTAATAATTAATGCTAGTCTATTTTTTTGTTTGCTTTAATTTCTTTAGTTGTAGTGAGTATGTCAAAATAAGGATAAATAATATTTTAATAAATGTAACTTGCATTTATTTTTGAGTTTGAGTTATTTTTTCATTTATTAGTCTTTCCTCCCATCTTTCTTAATAGGTATCCAATATTCTAGCTAATTATTATTTCATATTATTGTAAGTTCTCTTAATACTATGTTTCTTATTGAACATTTAATAGGTATTCAAAATTCTAGTTAATTATTCTTTCATATTATTGTGAGCTCTCTTATTGAACATTTGCATTCTCTTGAGAGAACTTAATCCGTTGTATTATTTTGATTTCATATAATTGATAGAATAGTTTTATTTGAACTAGTTGTTTTAGTTTATTTATGAATCTAATATGGTATTAAAATATATTGTATTAGTCTAGATTATTTGATTTTCAATTTGAGAGATTTTGGGGGGTAATCTTTTTGTATACAAATTTCTTCAAAATTTAGTATGTTTTTCACTTGCATCTTTCAATAATCCAAAAATTAGAAAAAATTGAAAGAGAATTAATGTTTATGAAATTCACACTTGCATTATTCATATTCTAAACATTTATAACTTTTTAATCTTCTAAATAACTTTTATAACATCTTTTGATAATTTAGAAAGCTAAATTCCAACAACAGTTTTGATGACAACCCCAAACCATCAATATATAATTTTACACCCAACGAACCTACCATTTTTTATCATCCTATCATACTTAAAAAAATTGAAAAGATCAAAATTAACTTTCATTTTATTAAAATTAAAATTTGAAAAATTAGATTACAACAAAAGTTTTAATCAAAACTCCAAACAACCAACTACTTAAAGGAATCTACCAGTACATCTAGAAGGTGGTGAAAAGTGCAAAACATATTTCAACACTTTTCTTAAGGCGGCTGGAAAACAACTTTTTGGTGCCTTATCCAGAGCTGGTGGCGGCCCTAAGAGGTCAATTTCTACCATTACATCTAGAAGGTGGCGAGATTTGTAATGAATTTCAACACTTTTCTTGAGGCGGCTGGAAAACAACGTTTTTTCTGGCTTATCCAGAGCTTGAGTTGGTCCCAATTTAGATGAAGCTGTAGTGAGTGGTAGGCCATACAGCTCGTACAGTGGTAAAGCGGCATTTCCTCTGTCTGATATGAGATCATATTTCTGTTCGTGGTGCATTTTTGCGTGTGCCAAGATCACCTGGTACATTGCAAGGTTCGTGTTGTACTTCGGAGATTTCCTTTCAGAGGTACGTGGTCATTCCAGTGGCCGACAGACTATCTTCTCAACGGGTCTGTTCCTTCGCCTCAAAGTTTCATGGTCGCATTTGAAATTAGCAGTGGCAGTCCATTCCATTCAACGTACCCTTACCATTCATTACTGTCTCTAATGTATCCTTAGCCGACGGTCAATGCTATCATTGCATCCAATAGGTCTTTTAGATCGTTTGCTCTGGTGGACGTCATTTAAATTCATTCTTTCATTCATTCGATAAAGAAACATAGGATAATGTTTGAATAGATATCTAACAATGGGCTTCTAGGATAATGTTTGAATAGATATCTAACAATGGGCTTCTAGAATTCTTGTGACTGGTACGAAGGGTGAATACATTGTGGACTTCATTGACGTGGGTTATGGTTGTAACTGTACCTTCTAAGCTTGACCAAATGCCTTCGTTTAAAGGCAACAATGCATTAAGTATTCCACACTCCCTCGCTTGCATGGGGATTATCATAGGAAGGTAAGGGTTTGTTGGAAGCTTGGGGGCCATTTCTTTGCCTTGTAATATTCCACCCACCTCTTTCCTTCCTTGTCCTTTAGTATAGGTCTACCACTTAGCT
Source organism: Sequoia sempervirens (assembly GCA_007258455.2). Lineage (NCBI taxonomy): Eukaryota > Viridiplantae > Streptophyta > Pinopsida > Cupressales > Cupressaceae > Sequoia > Sequoia sempervirens. Next base: position 104,312 of record VDFB02154279.1, on the reverse strand, counting down.
TTCTTGATATGTAGCTTTCACATGTTTCTTTTTAAGTCTTTGTTTAATATTTAGGTTATTTCTATCTAAATATGGGCCTCTCCCCTCCTTTCTAAGCTTATCACATGGTGTGAAAAGTGTTTTTTAATGAGTCATGGGGATTAAGGAATTTTTATTGTGGGAATCATTTCCTCATTAATTATAAGTGTTAGAAAGTTCATTCCAATCTCCAAATCTTTATTAAAGTTGATTTTGTTCTACTGCAATAAGATTTGTTTCAAGTTTGTAATTGTATTGATATTAAGTGTCATGATTATTTTGTGTTTGAGGGGATTTTAAGGGATATTGTAAACATGATTTGTTATAGAGTTTCAATTTTGAAGGGTTTCATCATGGATCTCAAGATTTATATTATTATGTTATCAAGTTAATTTTAAAGAACTATTTATCTTAGAAAATGAGATAGGGGAAACAAAGACAAGAATGAAAGGAAATGAATCTTATACCTTATTCTCCATCATACCTATGTTTGAGTTAGAAGAGTAGAATGTGCACCCAATAAGCTTGAGAAACCTTCAATAGCCTTCAAGGATCGTCTTGTTGTTTTCTTTGTTTTGATGTGTTGATGGTAGAATGTGGATGCTTCTCAAACCTATAGCATAACTTTGTAATGGAGAGGGTTCTACTTGTAAATTTATCAGATAGGAGATGGATGTTTGAGATTTAATTTAAAGATCAATGGTGGAGGATTCTTGATATCTTATGGTTGATGAGGGATTGCCAAGTGTCATCCTTAGATTGGTCAAATTGAGAGAGGGGAGGATTGAATAAATATTAAGGGCTAGGATTTTTTTGACTAAATACAATGGTGGAGGATGAGTCCTCTCACACATGTGTGTGAAGATTTATGTAGATGAGGGATGAATGATAGTTCTCCTCTTAGGTATGTGTGAGGAAACATTTGAAAGAGAATTTTAGAAAATTTTATTCTCACATTGTGTGATGACACCTTGCGAAGAGAGTTTTAGATAATTTTCCTCTCACATGTGTGTGAGGACACCTTAGAAAGAGAATTGTGGACAATTTCCATCTCACGTGTGAGGAAACCTTCACAATAAAAAAGGTGATGTCTCCTCTCACGTGTGAGAGATACATGGGGAAGGATATGAGACATGTGACTTCTCATACATGTGTAAGAGTCACATGGGCTAAATGAAGGGTGAGGATTTTCTTAATCAAATGGATGGTCAAGTTCTTTTTGTACCTTTTTTGAATAATTGGGATTAGAGTTGTGATTTATTAAATTAAACATGTGCAAAGGATTAGATTAGTTAATTAATTTATTTTATCTATATAATTGGATTTGAGGTAGAAAGGGGGAATTAAATAAATGGTTTTTATTTATTTAATTATTATGGGATCAAACAATAAAGTTGAATTTAATAAATAAATGTAAATTTATTTAATTAAAGTTGAATGATAGGATATCAAGTGAATTAATTAAACAAATGATTTATTTATTTAATGCTTGGATAATGTAATATTTGGTGTTGTTAGGTGTGGACAACTTTAGGTTTCTATATTTTGCCTCTCTTTAAGACAGTGTTGCAACTAGATGAAGCAATTTTATTTCAAAGAACAATAAAACATGGTGGATATAAAGGGATGAGACTACTAGCATGGTGCCCTAGTCATTGGAAGGCTAAGAGTGATGATGAATAGGGAAGTTAGTATGTCCCCTCAAGAGGATAAGCATGTTCAAAGAACATGGGTGTGATCTTGAAATTGATGCAGGGATAAGGGGATAAAGAATATAAAATATAAGGATGAGGATTAACTTACAATGAGAATAATGGAGGAATAAAGTCAATCAAGGTTTGTAGCAAGGCTAGGGGTAGAATTGATGGATTCGTTTGGATTTTGTGATAGATTGTATAGTTGGATTATATGGATTAGGATTTCTTATAGTTGGATGTAATGTTATGGGAATCTTTAGATTGCTTCTACAATTGGCATTAGTTTGAAGGCTTTTTTAGGGTGGGTGGATGCAACTAAAGTGTATTTAAGGAGGATATAAAATTGTTTAGGATAAGGGGATGGGATTGGAATTCATTAAGGGAGATTATAGGGGGTTGTTTAGGATGGGAGGGTTAGGATTAGAGGTCATTGAGGGTGATTGGAAGGTATTTTAGGAAGGTCAAAATGTCATTAAGGATAAGGGGGTAGAACTGAAGGCCGTTTGGGCAGATTAGAAGGTTTTTTAGGCTAGGGGGTGGGATTGAAAGTCATGTAAACAATGATTTTGGATTACCCAAGGTTGCCTCTATAGTTCTAGGTTTTTCACCTAAAAGGAGAGGAATTGGGGTCAAAATGCAAATCTCTACACTCAAGATTAATGTAAAGGAGGTGCAATGTGCCTAAATATGATGTACTAATACAATAAAATGAAAGAGAGATGATTTATTGATGTTAAACCTAAGAAATGCAAAGTGCTAGAAAACACAATGTGATATGCAAAAACACCTAAACATGCAAGTAAATGATAAAATAACTTAACAGAACTGGAGAGTTGCACCTGGAATCTAAAATATGATGTAAAGAGGTTCTGGAATCCTACAGAGTTGACTAGAAATGTTGACTGGGACACTTATGCCAAGCTAGGCGATAGTCCAGTTTTGGGGAAAATCTACCAGAACAAGAATCTGCCAAATCAGTATCCATAAATGCAGAAACCACTTTTTAGGCCTAGTAGTGGGACTAATTCACCACAAATGGTGACTTAGTCCACCTATAGATTTCAATAATTTCATGATAGGATCCTACAGCTTTAGGTCTGCACTTGCTTTTTTGACAAGTGTTTGATATTGATTATGTAGAAAACGAGTTGAAAAGAGTCTCCAAGCCTCAACTAGGGTTATGTTGATTTTTATGGATTGTTGACCACTTTTTGACACCAAACTCTTTGATAAATATGCATACAAAGTCTGTAAACACACATGCAAAGAGGGGGAAAATGGTTAAGGATTAGAGTATAGGGGTTTTCCTTGGTCAAACCCCACTTTGGTAATCAAACCCTAGATAATAAATGAAATAAGAAGAGAATGATAAATAGATAGCATGCAATATCATAAACTTACCAAACCCTTGATGTTGAAATCTAAAGATATGCAGTGAAGTGCTCCAATGGATGACTTGATTATGCTTAGAGTGCTTGAATGCTTGATAATTGTTTGAATGATTGGATGAATGAATGATTGAATGAATTAGGTGATAGGAGATGTAAAATGAGGAGAAAAACCCTTATTTATACTTGATTTTCCTAATTTTCTCAAAAATAACACATCACAGGCTGACCTCAAGGGTAAGAGAAGAAAATCTTGCCAAGAAATTAAAATCATTTTGATTTTTGTGTCAGGTAAATTTCATTGGGTTTAGGAGTTTAAAGTGCATTAAATTATGTCTAACGGGAATATCCTGAAAAATACACTTAAGAATGGTTGGAAAGTGCATTAACGGGTCATTTAAACAAAAGAAAGGGTTGAATAAGTGATGGCAAGTCTAGAAAATTGTGAGAGTTTGTTACAACACTTTAAAATAAGACTTGGTAAGTAATAAAAAATGGGTTATTTAAGTGAATTATAATGAAAGGGTCCTAGAAAAGTGTGAAAGAGAGTAACAATACTTCACAACACCTTTACAAGACATCCTAGAGGTCTTAATGATTCACAAGGGTCCAAGACCTAATGTGAATGTGTTGACCACATTACAACATTAAATCTAGGAAAAATCAAGCCAATGTCCACTAGGAGGGCCTGAACATGAGAAAAAGTAGAAGGGTTACTTTTTCCATGTCCACAGTTAGGCCCCACTTTAGTGAGACAATGAACCTACTTCAAAATCGCACTAAAGTAGCCGATCATGCAACCAAGAGGGGTTTGAATGCATTAATGCTTGGTAAGATGAGATAACAAGAATCAAGAGAGATGATCAAGCCCCCAGGATCATGATCCCATGGAAAATCAAACATAAACGCAAAGGAACACACATGATGATGAGAAAGATTGAAAGAAAGTTTTGATCATTTTTCCAGCCCATTGTGGATCAAATTTAGGATATTTTTTTGAAATAAGAAATGTGTACTCACTCTGGGGCGATGGAACTCATGTCTATCTGCCAAGTGAGAAAGCCCAAGTATACTCACTCTGGGGCCACAAAACTTCTAGTTTTCCATAGGTTGAGAAATCCACAACATACTCACTTTGAGGCCATGAAACTTCTAGTTGTCTGCGGCATGAGAAGGCCCAAAAGGTGAGAAACATACACTAAGTTGGTATGCTCTCACACAAGAGGGTGGATATGGGGAAATGTCATGCCTCGAAATGGGCTTTCCTGCTGAACCATATCAAAGTTATACCTCCTGATAACTCTAAAAGGTGCCACAAAGGACAATGTCATTTTGTGCTTCATGAGACAAGAAAAGCTTCGTATGCTTAGAACTCATGAACAAATGCAATGGAACCACAAGAATGCAAGCTATGTTATGCAAGGTGGCTATGTAAATGTGAAATGCAACATGCAAAAGAATGTTCAAATGAGTCTTTCCTAGTTTATGTGAGATCTTTAACTTAGGGAACATTATGTCTAATGTCTCCAAGAGAGGACCATTCAAAGGATAAAATATTCACAACTTAGGGGATGCAATGCGTCACATCAGACCACCAAGAGGAATGTAATATGCTAAGATAGATCACACTCATGAAATACATCGCACCCAATGTCATCCACAAAGTGACAAATGCATTGTATAAAGTAGCAAGGTTGCACTAAGAACCAAGAAAAAGGAAAAATTAAAATGAATTATGCTAGTGTATGACCCACTTTAAATGAATTGCTACACGCCGTTTTGTGAGCAATTACTTTAAAGTAGCAAATGAAAAATGCAAAAAGAAACAAGACATGAGAGCCAACTTGGAAAGCCTTTATGCCAAGTCATATGTTTTTGAGTAAGGATACATCATGCAAAGGAAAAGGAACAAAAGAAATAGGGGTTTCCCCCAAAAAGGAACACACCAAACATATAAGGGATCTATGGATTTGGGGTCAGTATGTTCGTTGTTGCAATGTTTTTATTAAAGAGCTCAGAACTATTATCATTCCCCAAAGACACATGGAACTGAAAGAATGGCACAAAGAGAGCAAAAAAAAAATGAAAATAAGATCTGTTTTGGGTCAACATGGAAGAGACATTGTGGTCTCAATGCTTTTCATCGTCCCCAAAATGAAAAACACAAAACAAAAGTGAAAAAGAAAGTAAAAGGACCGATTGGGTCAACATGGAAGAGACATAGGTCATCTCTACGCTTTGCATCATCCCCAAAAATAAAAACACAAAAAAAAAGCAAAAAGAAAGTAAAAGGATTGATTGGTCAACATGGAAGAGACATAGGTCGTCTCTACGCTTTGCATCATCCCCAAAAGGAAAACATAAAATAGAAGAGAAAGGAAAAAATTAATGTATGACATATAGAAGAATGAAGGTACAAATAGAAGAATGTGACAAAGAGAGGGGGAAAATCAAATGTCACATTACGAGGGAACACGATACGCACATATAAAAGAAAAGAAAAAGAAAATACTAGTAATGCAAAGGTAAGTCAACCATCAATTGAGTCATTGACCTCCCAATCTCAATTGGTATAAGCAGAAGGTAAATAATGCAGCTAAGGGACAAGAACTAATGCATCACTACGACAAGGCTAGCAACTTCTTGCCCCCACTTAGTGCAAGGAAAGATGAGTCGAGATAGGTGATGGGAAAGGGTCATGTAATAGTGAGAATAGAATATTCTACACCTATTACATGATGAGGGGATTTGGGTAAATTCTTAAGGATCTATTAGATAGCAATTATCACCATCAAAGTGATACTTGCTTAGTATTTCCTTCAATTTGCGACACTCATCACTTTGATATCCTAGAACACGATGATATGCACAAGGGTGATCCCACAATAGTGGTTTACAATTTTTGGCCAAACTAGACACTGAAATTATTATTTTTAACTAAATATTTACATTCAGGCACCTATAGTGGCTAAACTCTGAAGAATTTGAAAATGATGCAAACTAGAGTCTCATCACATTTTGTTTATAGATTCTAAAAATATTTTTTTCAAAATTTTGGGAATCAGATTGCACTTCTTTTTCCATCTGCCATGAAAACTGGTTTTTTTTCAGAAAACAACATTTTTAAAAAGTGACGAACACCATATAACGCATAATTTTTTTTCCATGAAGGATAAAATTCTAATTGTTTTGAATTTAGATTTGCAACTCGAATATCTAGTGCTTCCACTTGGTTAGATAGTTTTTTATTGAATATTTTTTCTTTAATCAAGTTTTGAAGTCAAACCAATTACAATTCAAACATAGTATGACTATATAACGCGTAACTTTTTTTTGTATATATCAAAATTCGATTTAATTTTTTGTTGGATCAGGGACTTCAATATCTAGTGTACTCGTATGTTTTAATTTTTTTTTATAATCTACTATTTTTCCACATGTGCAGAATAGAGACCTTAATTTTTGATGAAAAACCTATGTTTAATAAAACTAAAAAAACAAATACATAATAAAACCAAAACATATTAAAATTATATTTGTTGGAGAGCTCATTTCGAGGACTACCTGATTCCAGTTGGGTTTGTGAAGATTCCTCCATTTTCATCCTCAACTCGAGCTCCAAAGTGCCAAAAAAATTAGGTTTTTTTTGTGTCTCAAGAGGGGGGATGAGGGATAAGGGGGGTTCGTATGAACCCCTAGGGGTTTGAGTGGGTCACTCGAACCTAGGTTTTCTCAAACCTTGGTTTGACCGAACCCCTTCAAAGGGGTTTGCTTGAAACCCTTTCTGATGCATTTTTTTTATTTTTTTGGTGGCCAAATTCAAAGGGGTTCACTCAAACCTTGGTTTGTACGAACCCCGAAAATCACAATTTTTTGCCTTGGGGTCATTTTTTGTGAGTTTTTTTTCCTCACTTGAATTGTAAACCACTGTTGTGGCTTCACCCACAATGTGGAACATTAGCATCTTTAGGATAGATTACCAACCTATTCATAGGTGGTTTAATAGAATGAGTTCTTTGTTTAAAAGGATTTGCAATTTCCTTTCACATTCAGGTGGGGGATGGAGAGGAAACTTTAGTTTCTTCAACTTTTAAGGTTTCTTGCACTTACTAGATTCACCCTTTTCATGGATTGAAGGAGGAAGAGGACCCATGGGGATCCTATCATCCTTTTCATTGGTATCATGTAAGGATTGTTCATGAGGAAGGAGGACATTCAAATCAGGAGGGAGGGGGGAATCAAAGATCACTGTGCCATCATCACGAAGTCTCCAATATTCTACAGGAGGCTTGTTGTCATGAGGAGGGTACTAATAGCCTAACCCTGTTGTGTTCTCATCTGTTGGTCTTTGTTCTAAAATTTGATGAATGTCATGTTCAGTTGTTGTGTCACATCCTTGTTTTCTTAAGATGATAAAACCTTTGCCATAAATTTCTTCAATGTTGATTGGTGTGTAGGTAACTTTGTTATCATAGAATGGTTGAGGAGTTGCTTGGTTAGACGAACTAGGTCCACCTGATGGAGGGAACTTAGGTCCTTCATTTGTTTCAAGATGTAAGTATCCAAATGTATCAGAAGGTGAGACAGTAGGAAGATCTTGTTGTTTCATGGATGGATAAAAGGATGCATTGGCTTCAAAGTTGTCAAGGAATTCATTTAAGAACTTATTCATGTTATCATCATCTTCTCCAATGATGTCAACAACATGAGGACATTCATGAGGAGTTGAAGGAGCATGAAGAAAATTAAGGTCATTAGGATCAGTTCCAAAGGCATAATTTGACATGTCCACTAAAGATTTTAGTGATATCCAAAACTTATTAAAGCAAAAAGCCATGATGAAAGAAAACTAAATGCAATGAACAATAAATCTGGAAAGTATGATAGAAGACAAGAACAAAAAATAGAAATGCAAAATATGAACAGAAAATTGCAGAAATTACAGTGTAAAATGTGTAGGACTAAGTCGCCTAGTGTGGCGAATTAGTCCTAGTGAGGATTTTTTGTGATTTTTCAGAAATTTTGAATGCAATTTTATGTCTTTTGAATGGATAGATGAAGCTACATTATGAAAATGTAGAATTTTTTAGGTTTTTAATGAAATGTGATGCAAAAATGCAAGCTATGTGAGCTTTTCACTAATGTAATTATTAAAACCTTGGGATACAATTTAAACAATGCAATATCTAATGCAATACTAATGCAAATGAAACCTAGGAGGCTCTTGAAATCAGAAAGAATGTTCAAAATTTGAGTTCACCAAAATGTAAACAATGATTTTGGATTACCCAAGGTTGCCTCTAACTCTTCTAAGTTTCTCACCTAAAAGGAGAGGAATTGGGGCCAAAATGCAAATGTCTACACTCAAGATTAATGTAACGGAGGTGCAATGTGCCTAAATATGATGTAATAATGCAATACAATGAAAGAAATATGATTTATTGATGTTAAACCTAAGAAATGCAAAGTGTTGGAAAACACACTCTGATATGCAAAAACACCTAAAAATGCAAGTAAATGATAAAATAATTGAACAAAACTGGAGAGGTGCACCTGAAATCTGAAATTTAATGTAGAGAGGTTCTGGAATCCTATAGAATTGACTAGAAATGTTGACTAGGACACTTACACTAAGTTGGGCAACTTAGTCCAGTTTTGGGAAAAATCTATCAAAACAGGAATCTGCCAAATGGGTATCCAAAAATGCAGAAACCACTTTTCAGGCCTGGCAGTGGGACTAATTTTCCATAGATGGAAACTTATTCCACCTATAGATTTCAGTGATTTCATGACAAGTTCCTGTAGCTTCAGGTCTGCACTTGCTTTTCTGACAGGTATCCAATCTCGATTCTACAGAAAATAGGTTGAAAAGAGTCTTCAAGCCTCAACTAGGGTTATGTTGAATTTGATGGATTTTTTACCACTTTTTGACACGAAACTCTTTTATAAATCTGCATACAAATTATGCAAACACACATGCAAAGAGGGGAAAAATGGTTAAGGGTTAGAATATAGGGGTTTGCCTTGGTCAAACCCCACTTTGGCAATAAAACCCTAGATAATGAAATGAAATAAGAAGAGAATGATAAATAGATAGCATGCAATGTCATAGACTTACCAAACCCTTCATGTTAAAATCTAAAGATATGCAATGAAGTGCTGCAATGGATGACTTGATTATGCTTAGAGTACTTGAATGCTTGATAATTGCTTGAATGATTGGATGAATGAATGCTTGAATGAATTAGGTAAATGAGGAGAAAAACCCTTATTTATACAAGTTGATTTTCCTAATTTTCCTAAAAATAACACATCACAGGCCGACCTCCAAGGTAAGAAAATAAAATCCCGCCAAGAAATGAAAATTATTTTGATTAAATTTGTGCCTAGTGGGACTAAGTTGCCCCAAGTGGTGACTTGGTCCCACCAAGGCAATTTCACTAGGTTTTAGAGTTTAAAGTGCATTAAATGATGTCTAATAGGAATATCCTCAAAAATACACTTAAGAATGGTTGGAAAGTGCATTAAGGGGTCATTTAAACATAAGAAAGGCTTGCATAAGTGATGACAAGTCTAGAAAAGCATTAGTTTGTTACAACACTTTAAAATAAGACTTGGTAAGTAATAAAAATGGGTTATTTAAGTGAATTATAATGAAAGGGTCCTAGAAAAGTGTGAAAGTGGGTTACAACACTTCACAACACCTTTACAGGACATCCTAGAGGTCTTAATGATTCACAAGGGTCCAAGACCTAATGTGAATGTGTTGACCACATTACAACATTAAATCTGGGAAAAATCAAGCCAAAGTCCACTAGGAGGGCCTAAACATGAGAAAAAGTAGGAGGGTTACTTTTTTTGTGTCCACAAGTCATTTAGGGAGATTGTGAGGGGTGGGATTAGACATCCATTAAGGAGATTGGAGGGTTTTTGAAGAATGGGAAATGTATTTGAAGATTATTTAGGGGGCTTAAAGGGTCATTGAAGAGTGGGAGATGGAATTACAAGGTTGTTTAAGGGGATTGGATGGTCATTTAGAATAGGGTGGGAGTAGTAGTATTTTAGGGGAGTGGGAGATGAGATTATAGGGTTGTTCAAGGGGATTGGATGGCCATTTAGGATATGGGTGGGATTATTAGTTTTTTAGGGATATTGGAAGATCATTTAAGCTATGGTGGTGGAAATAAAGGTCATTTAGGATGGGTAAATAGATTATAAGGCCATTTATGGAGATGAAGAACTAATTAGGATGGGTGGATGGATTTCAAGGTTATTTAAGGAGATTGGAGGTCATTTAGGATGTGGAGATAGAATTGGAAGGTCATTTAGGGAGATTGGGAGGTTGTTTGGGAGTTTGAGGGTTATTTATGAAGATAGGGAGGTTTTGTACGATTGGTGGACAAATTTGAATGTCATTTTATGATGTTTTGAGACTATTTAAGATAGGGGTGGGATTTAAGGTCTATTAGATGGAGGATAGGACATAGACGGATGAGAGGAGGTAACTCCAAGGACTATGTCAAATAGGATTAACACACCCCCATCACCCCATCCTTGATGGGTTGTGTTGGAGAAGATGGGGGAATTGTATAGAAATTATGGCTTGTGTTGAACAAGATGGAGGACATGAAGAAATTAAGGTTTGAATTTTTAAATAATTCTTAAATAGTTTACCCTTGTTGTTATCAATATTGAAAAGAGGGTGGATGCAATGGATAATATGGAATAGTGTGGGTGGATAATATGGATGGATTACATAACTTGTGGAAGAAGTTTTCCCCCAACAGTAGGGTGTAATCTGATGGGGGGTTTATGTATGTTACCTATTTACTAAGTTTTCACCATGGTACTTTCTCAAGGAACCACAAGAAGTGGTTTTCACCATTTGATATATCAGTTTTTTTTTTCATTTTTTTCCTTTTGAAATAGGATGAATGAAGGTAGATAAGGATGCAAATAAGGAGTTATATATAGGATAAGTGAAGTTGGAAGATAGTCAATGAGGGATAGGGAGATGGAGGAAGGACTCAATAATTTGTTTCCATGGAGATTATCCCTTGTTGAATTCATAAATTGATTTCCCTTGTTGAATTCATAAATTTATATGGATAATGGCAATTTTTGTGGCACTTGTAAACATTGGTGAAAGGATGGAATAAATGGAAAGATGGAGGAGGATTTATGTGAAACCAAGTTATATTAAAGGGGTTGGATGGTAGATGTAGGTTAGATGGTGGATGGAAGGATAGGATGGTGCTCCATTATGAAAGAATGTTTCTAGGACCAAAATTGGCACACACCATGATGGGCTTTTAAACTTTGGATTAGAAGTGGATTTAAATGAGGAAGTTTGATGATGTATTTGGGATTTAAGTCCCAAAATGGATTTAGGAGATGATGGATGACTTGGGATAGTGAATTTTTGGACATATGAACCCAAAATTTACTTAGGAGATGAAATATTTATAGAGGATGATTAAGGGGATTTAGCAGCAAGGAAGCTTTTGGAGTACCAAATTTGGATGTTGATTTACATTTTTTAATGCATTGTTTATGTTTTCTTTAGGATCCATAAGGTTTTCAAATTTATTTTTTCCTGGTGGTCCTTTGTGTCCTTTGGTATTAAGTTTCATTTGGGATCAATATTTTCTTTTCTTTTGCATGTTGGTTTATTATGATATGGTGATCCTTGGGTTTTTGTATATTCTTTGATTTGAATATTTTTTGTTTGGCTTCCAAATTGCTTCCAAAGGTAATGACATGGGTGTGTAAGGATGTATTATTTAGATATCACATGGAAGAGGTGGTGGTGGGACAATTATGGAATGGATTCAATTATGTGTACCTATGTTACCCTTGATGGAGGATTTTGAAGGATGGATTTGTTAGATGAGAGAATTTGAAGATAGAGATAATGGGGTGATGTATTTAGGGATATAAGGACCCAAGATGGATGAACGAGATGGAGGATTGAACATTAGGACATAAGGGACTCCCAAAATGGAATTAGAAGATGAAGAACTCAATTTTGGGACATAGGGGCCCATATTAGATCTAGTAGACGAAGGACATGTGATAGCATGAATGTTGGGATATAGGGGTCCCCAAAATGAATTTAGAAGATAGGGGATAGAGATGGATGGAAAGAGTTCACTTAGGATTGTTATATGTGTTACCAATGTTTTGGGAATGAGCTTTATAGCCAAGGCCATATAATCTAGGATTTTTTATTTTATTTGAATGTATGCTAATATTCCTTGCACATGAAGGCCTAAACCTTTGCCTTGATAATGGATGTTTTGACAAATTTGATTATTGAAGGGATACTTATTTTTAAAATAAGACATAATTCCATTTAGAGGGAGATAAGGGGTGGTATGGATGATAATTTATTCAAGGAAATCAAATTAAAGGAAGATAGAGGAAACAAGTTGATAGGCTTGTGGTTCATGCATTGATGGGATAGGGATTTTGGGATCCTATGAGGGGATGAGATCATGAGAGGGATTAGTAGGGATGTTGCAAACATGAGGAGAACTAGGAAATATTCTTGGATATTAAGAGAAAATAGGATTGTAAGAGGGTGATAATGGTTTAAATTTAGATAGAAGGGATTGGAAAGATGGGGTGGATGAAGGATTGGAAGGACACTCGTGGCTTGGTGATAAGGATGGGGAGATAGGATAGGAATTAGAGATGAGAATTGGGGATGTGGGTAGAGATTGAAAGAGGCTTTGGATGAAGGATTGGTTTCCCTTGTCAATGATAGAGGAAGGATGACTAAGAGAGGATTGAATGAGGGGGGTGGATGGTGGAATCTTAGCTCTAATACTTAGAAGGTACCTAACTATAGCATATTTTTCTTGATTTAAGAGGTGGTCAAGGATTGGTTTTTCAAGAGGATGACCAATGGATAAGTACTTAGGAGTGGGAGAGGTTCTTATTTGAGGTGTTTATTAGGTTTGAGGGATGATGTGTGGGATACAAGGACTTATAAAAATATTGGATAAGGAAACATTATATAAGGATTGAGGGAACTTATATTGGTCCACAAGACTCCCATTATCATCGTATGGATTTCTTTCTTCTTCACTGACAAGGCTACCATCATAATACAAGAAAAGAGGCATGTTTTGGATTTGGATTGTGATGAAAGATGGATGGAAATAGAAAATATTGAAATGAAGTAGAAATTGGATTAAAATAAATTGTATAGGATAGAATGGATGAAACATCCTAGCCATTTTATATCAAAAGATCTTAGGATTGATTTTTACTTGCTCATATTTGGATTGATTAAGCTTAGAATTTGAGACGGGATGGAGGAATTATCATGTAATTTGTTTGAGGTTTTATTTTGATTGGAATACTAGATGTATGATGTGGATGAGTTGATTGATTGTAATTAGTGGATGTTTGGATTAGAATATGGATTAGATAATTCTTAATTTAGGATTGGAATAAGATTATGTATTAGAATGAAAGTTAAATTTTGAGAATTGGAGTGGAAGATGGGGTTTAAAATGATTGATTAAGGTTGGATGAATGAGTGGTTGGGATGGTTTAATTATGACTTGGATGAGAATATTTAGGATAGATGGATGATTTTATATGGATGAGAGGAGGTAGAGTTAATGGTTCAACCTTTAGGTTTCCCTTGAGTTTCAAGTTTAGGGTTTGACTTAGGATTTTGATTTGATTCTCCAAAGTTTGGGGTCTAGATTTGATTAGATATAGAGGAATGGTTTAATGAATAAAATGAGATTAGGATAGTGGATTAGAATTGGATTTGGGATATGCTTGATGAGGGTGAATTAGAAATTATATTTTTGGATGAGGAGATTTGGATAGATGGATTTAAATTAATAGTTAGATTGAAAGATTAGATTATGGACTAGAACAGGATAAAAATGATTGGGATATCATGATTGAGAGATGAGAAATAGTAGGATTAGGTGATAAAATTGATGAATATTAGAAGATGATGATGAATTAATTGGATTATAGGATTTGGATTAGATTAGGGATGAAGGCTTAGATGATTTGAGGAATGATGATGGTAATTATTCTTAGGGGATTAAAATTAAGATGAAGGATTCATGAATTAAGAAATATTTTGGTTTGGATTAATAAGGTTTCATTTTTGGATGGAGAAAGGATGTGAATTTGGATGTAGTTGGAGGATAAGAATTTTTTTTTCTTGAAAGGGTCATTGTAAGGAAGCTAAGGTAGTGGAACAACTTCCTACACTAACTTCTTGAGAGGAGAATAATACAAAACTTTATAGATCTTTCCAAATACAAAAAAATAAACATATATATATATATATATATATATATATATATATATCATGCATACCATAACATAGTGATTTACATGGGGAAAACCCTTTCAAGAGAAAAACCCCACACTCCAAAATCTACCCAATATATTATTTAGAAATCACAAAGATTACAATATACTTGCAGAGTAATCTTCTCATAGGAGTATCACCAACCAGAGATCTAGAGGAAACATGACCACTATCAGACTCTCAAAATACATCACAATACATAGTCGTAATACAATGCCCTCATAAAATAGGGTTCCTTCTAGGGAAGCTAAAGCTAATAAAATATTGGCTATTAGATATAAAACCTAATGATGAATGGTCAAGATTGAAAATAATAAATATAAATAAAATTTTCCTTTCAGGGGACCTACCCCCAAGAATCCATCGAAGTGCATTGTCCCTAGACCCCTCGTGGGGCCATCACCAACGTATAAATAGTACCTTATGTAATTGCAAGGTTGAGACACATTTTCCCAACAAATCTCCCACTTGTCAAACACCTTGCAAAAGAAACAAGAGGGTGTATAAACACCATCTCTTAATTGCTAGGGTTCAAAAGGCCCATAGTCTCTGAACACCATATGAACTTCTTTGTACTCATAGGTTTAGTTAAATAATAAACAACATTCATCAAAGTCTCTACCTTAACCAGCTTCACCCTACCATCTTCTACCATATCTCTAACAAAATGATATTGTACATCAATGTGCTTGGTCCTAGCATGAAATGTTGAGTTCTTGGCTAGACATATCACACTCTGACTATCACAATAAATTATCACTACACCTCAATGTTTTATACCAATGTCTGAACACAATCTCTTAAGCCAAATGGCTTCTTTATAAGCATGAGTAGCTTCCATATACTTTGCTTTAGTAGTGGACAAAGAAACCACAGCCTGTCGCTTACTCATCCAACTAATTGTGCCACCAAATAAAGTAAAAACATAAAAAATGGTGGATTGTTTGCTATCAACATCACCTACCCAGTCTGAATCCACATAACCATGAATATCAAGGGAAATCTCATCTTCAGTCACATTACTATGATAACACTAGGAATAGTTTGAGATACTGCACAAATATTTGAAGCCTCTTTTAACTGCATCCCAATGAACTCTACCAAGATTAGACATATATCTAGAAAGAACTCCCACTGCTTGGGAAATGTCTAGTCTTGTACAAACCATAGCATACATCAAACATTCAACTACACTGTGGTAAGGAACTCTGCTCATGTCTTCCATCTCTGATGGGGATGTTGGACAATCTAAAATAAATAACTTTGTTCCAACTAAAACATGAACACACAATGGTCTACATTCATGCATATGAAACCCCTATAAAATTTAATTGACATACTTACTTTGGCCAAGCCATAGCTTTCTGTTTATTCTATCTCTTTTAATTTTCATCCTAAGAATGTGTTTAGCTACACCAATATCTTTCATTTGAAATTTAGCAACAAGTTGAGATTTTAATTTTGAAATCATACCTTTCCCTCTACCAATAAATAACATATCATCAACATATAATGCAATAAATAGGGAAAGATCACCATCAGTTTTATAATAAACACAATGATCCAATTTAGAATGCTCAAATCCCATACTCAACACATATGTATCAAATTTCCGGTACCACATCCTAGGACTCTGTTTTAGGCCATACAAAGATTTCTTCAATTTGAAAACCAAATTACTTTTACCTTTCACCACATAGTGCTCTAGTAGTTTCATATAAATATACTCCTCCAATTCACCATTAAGGAAAGTAGTTTTCACATCCATTTTCTCAACCTCTAAATCATAAGCAACAACAATAGAAAGCAAAAATCTAATGGATGTCATTTTTGCAACAAGAGAAAATATATCACCATAATCAACACCCTCAACTTGAGAGTAACCTTTTGCAACCAACCTCACTTTGTACTTCTCAATACCTCTATATGAACCAATATTTTTCTTGAACATCCATTTGTAACCAACAAGTTTTTGTCCTTCAAGAAATGGTACAAGTTCCCATGTATCACTCTTTTTCAAAGTTTTCATTTCTTCATCCATAGAAATCTTCTAGGATTCTACATCATTCATACCTAATGCCTTTTATACCAATCTAGGTTCATCCATGTTAGTATTCAAAGCAAAAATACATCTCCAATCATTAGGTGAATACTTTTCAGGTTGTTGTCTATGCCATGTAGGCCTACAAACAAGCTAAGTTGGAGGTTCTTCCTCCTCTTCTAAAGATTTAGAGCTAGATGAGCTCTCCTCAATTTCTTGTCTATCCATGGGCCTTGATTCAAATTTCTCAAGTGTAGAAGGAAATTGAATCACATCTTTTTGTATACTTTGTTCTGGCTACAATGTAATAGAAGAAGGGTTAGTTTCTCTAAAAATAACACTTCTACTATGTATTTCCTTTTGTGCAATAGGATCCCAAAGCTTGTATCCTTTCACACCATAATTGTATCCGATGAAGATATATTTCATATCCTTGTTCTCCAACTTTTTTTGATTTTCCTTTGTCATATGTGCAAATGCATCGCAACCAAAACTCTAAGATGTATTAATGAAGGCTTGTGGCCTGACCATGCCTCTATATGTGTCTTATCAACAATAACTAATGTAGGAGATCTATTAATTAGTTAACAAGCAATGGCAACAGCTTTAGCCAAAAACCTTTGTTCTAGACCAACACCACTCAACATACTCCTAGCCTTCTCTATCAATGACTTGTTCATTATTTTTGCAACTCCATTCTATTGTGGAGAATATAGATTTGTCTTCAATCTATGAATACCACAATCTTTACAAAGTCTATCAAAATCATTAGAGCAAAATTCACCACCATTATTTTTCCTCAAACATTTTATTTTCTTTCCAGTCTTCAACTCAACCATTGCTTTAAATTATTTAAATCAACTAAAAACTTCATATTTACTCTTTGGAAAGTATACCCATGTCCTTCTACTATAATCATCAATAAATGAATGCTCATAATATGTGGATTTATCAATTGAAGGAACATATACAGTACCAAACACATCAAAATGAATAAGATCTAATACACCACAAGATTTATGAGAACTCAAGTAAAACTAAACAAAGTTTTATTTTCCATAAATGCAATGCTCACATAAATCAAATTCAAGATTACAATTAGACAATCCTTCAATAAGTTTTTTTATTTTTCAAGGTCCTTAGACCCTTTTCTCCAATGTGGCAAATTATTTGGTGACATAACATAGTTTTCTTTGTAGGTAGATTTGATTCAGAAGAAAGAGCACCCTTGGGTACCCAAATTCCATGACCATCTATTGAAGATGAAACCATCACCTCTTCCACAGACTTTCTTTTCATAGAAGTACTATTGCACTCAATAGTGCATGCATCAAGCTTATATAATGTGTCATATCTAATAACTATAGCAATCACCATAACACCTCTAATCATCTTACATCATCCATCAAAAAATACTACCTGCACACCCGCATCTATTAGTTTTCTCACAGATAACAAATTTCATGCTAAACCAAGGATATGCAACACACCATTAATCCTTTTTATTCTACCATTAGGAAACTTGATTCTAACTTTACCACGATCAAAAATATTTAAATAAGAATCATCACCCAAGTACACCTTACCTTCATCAAATTCTTCATATTTAGAAAACCTATCTCTATTAAAGTTCATATGGAAAGATGCACTTGCATCAATTAATCATGCATCATTACCTACACAAGTTGCCAAAGCTACAATGAATACATCACCATCTTCCTTCTCAAACACAAAATTAGAATCAAATTTCTTCTTTTTCTTCTTTTCTTCTTTCTAGTCCTTTCAAACATCTCTAGGCTTAGCACAGTTCCATCAAATAACTTTGGACTTTCTAGGAGATTTAGATCTCCCCTTGGACTTGGATTTATCACACTTCTCATTATTCTTTCCTTTTTCCTTAGGTCCTCCATGAACATTCAGGGCCTCCTTAGCACCGATGGATACCTTCCTCATCTTTTTCAGAAAGCAAAGTATCCTCCACATCTTTAGTTCTTCAATATAACAAAATTACTCCCAATAGCCATAACAAGAGAATCCCATGAATCAGGAAAAGAACAAAGCAAGATCAAAAATTTCTCCTCCTCATCCATTTTGACACCAACTAGTGCCAACTAAGCGACCAACATATTGAATGCTTCTAGGTGGTTTGTAATTTTTCCACCCTCTCCCATTCTCAAGGAATATAATTTCATCTCAAGAAAATATTGTTCACTAAATATTTGGATTGATACATCTCACCAAGCTTCTTCCATAGTTTATGTGTAGAGGCCTCGTCATGGAAATCCACTTCCATGTTTCATCCACTTGGTAGCTCATTTGTGTGTCAGTGGGGTAATTTCTATCAAGGACGCTAGTGTAGCACGTGAATGTCTATGTGACGTGCTTCCATCCTAACATGATTCCTTCTTCTGGAATCTACAGAGGCATCACACTCCTCCGTTAGATGTGAATTGTAACATTCGTTGCTCTTTGGATTGACTTCAAATGGGTTTTTACTTCCCTCATTCATTCAAATTGCCTATTATTTCATTCAATCCAACTTCTTCACATTGCTTCATCCTTCCTCAATCTTGGGCTCACTTTTGGATAGCTTCTTGATCAATCTCTCTCACTTTCAGCTCCTTCAGGCTTCACCACCACCATTGTAGTTGCAATTTGTTGCTTTTTTGGATCCTCCTAATTGTTGTTGTGACAACATTGGCTTTGGAGAGCTTGTGAGCTCACATCTTCTTCCATTTTCCTTTAGTGCACTCAGTTGACAAGGTGATATCCGTCCATTTCCATTTACTTTTGCATCATCTACTCATGTAGTAGCATATTGTTGTTTTATCATTGCTTGGTATTTCCACTTCTATAGCTTCTTTATCATCTTTCTACAATCATTGCTAGCTACCTGTTTGTGGAGGTGGAAACACCAAAGCAGGGGATTGGCTGAGGTAGTCCTCTAAACACAACCCCAATATTTTCTCGTTCTTGTGTGTGTAGGTTGTTCATCAAGTGAATATTTTGAAGACCTCAACTTACGGGTTTGAAGGTCTATTTCTACCACCTTTCCCTTATCAAATTATAACTTAGTACTGTTAAATTATTCTTCTTGTTATAATTTCTATTATTTTGCATTTTCTATCTCTGTCGTAGCATAAAACTCTATTAATCAGGTAGTTAGTAGGTTTTTTGGTGTTCTATATTGTAACTTACACTTTCTATCTATATCGATGCCAATACATCCTTGAGACCCCAGTACGCCATGCTAGAGTCCATTATCTGTGTTGTAGTCCTTTGGTAGTGGGTTGTTTGAGTTACAATATGAACCTTGAAAACTAGCTCTCTCGATTCCTTGAAACATTCGGTTTAGTAGAAAGAAAGTGACAGACCAGTTATCCTTCTTTTTTGACCCTTGAAAACCTAATCCTTTTCAATCCATTTGTCTATCTTGAGGTAGATTAGGGAAGCCTATTTTTCTAGACTCTCCTGTGACTTGGAGACACCATCTAGATATATGATCCTCCTTTGTTCCCATCTATAATGCTTCACACATTCAATTATCAAGTCTAATCATTGAACTAAGGTCCAGGGAAACCTATAGCTCAGGCTATTCCATTCCTAACCATTCTCTTTGCAAGGTCTAAAAGATTCTTTCCATACATATGTCATTTCTTTGAACTTTTCAAGGTTGATATTTCCCAAATTGGTGTCTCCAACATTGTCCCAATATGAAACTATCTTTGTCTCGAGAAGCACACCTTTGGAATCAAATTTCATTTTGGTTGTCCTTGAGATGCTTTGTCTTCTCACTTTTCTCAACCTGCATCTATTAGTCTAACATAGTCTAACATAGCCTAAATCACTTGGAATGAAAGTGTTGAAAGGATGAAGACATTTCCCTTAGAAATCTAACTATATCAAATTTACCTCAAATTCTAAGGAAATAACTTACATTTTTCTCACATCTAATAAATATCATCATTATTAGCTCACATGCTATAAATTCCAATCCTTAAACATCAAAATTAAGCTTGAATAAACCTTTTCAGGATTTCAACTCTATCATGGAATTTTGAAACTATGAAAGGATCTTGGATTTTCTTGAAGATGGTGATTTTCCAATTCTTACTCTTTTTGGCTTATAAGGGTGGTTTTTGAAGAATCCATGTGCATAGGAAATCTCTAGAGATGGCTTCTTCATTGTTATGCGGGGATTTTTTAGGATGTAGAAAGCTCCAAACAATGGTTCATTTATGCAAGCTTCAAGGATTTTTGGAGATCTCAATTTTTTGGAGATTTGGGACCACTTTGGACTATTAGGGATTCCATGGGATAAAGAAATCCCTGAAAACCTAAAATCTCTCCAAAATAAGACAATTTGAACTTTAGGTCCTCTAACCAACAATTAATGTTTTTCAATTTCTTTGTACTTTGTCCTTAGTGGTTGCAAACATCTCAATCTTCCTTATTTTATATGAACTTGATAAATAACAGGAAGATGACTTCAAAAATAAAAAAAATCAAAGACTTCTCTCCTAAAGATAAAAGAAGTGGAACTACAAAGCAAAAAGGGAAAAGGGGGTCCCCGTTTGGATGGGGCATCTATGTAAGGCACAACAGATAGTATATGTGAAGATTGAGCACAAATTTCCAACTCACTTCACCTACCCTTCATTTGAGTGTACAATAAATCATCCTTTTTGTATAATTTAATATTATCAATCACAGTGAGTGATAGAAGAATGCTTCAATAGTTACAAAGAATAGTTATAAATAATCATATTTTCAATTGTCAACTATTTTTCTTTTACATAGATTATTTTATATTGTGAAAGAATCTTATATATATCCTATCTAAAAAAAATCTAACATACTATTTCATTTTTTTCACATAGTGGAGATTTTATTTTATTCTCCATTCCTATAAATAACCCTCATAATTATGTGATTATAAACATTATCAAGAATTTATTATTTCTAAAAATTTCATTCTTCCAATTTAAAAAACAAAATATTTTGAAAATAATATTATTTTTATTGTAGATATTTTTTAATTTATGTTTTTATTATAATTCAATTATTTTAATATAATTTATTTTTTTCATACAGAATTTTCATTATGAATATATATCTTTCTATAGATTTTTAAAATTGTCAATATAGATATATATCTACGAGTCTTTTAATTTTATTTCTTCCTTTTATTATTGTTAAAGTGATTTAGGGTGAAATTTTTTTTATGAACACTTTTAAATATTTTTCAAACTTGATTGAATTGTTTCAAATTCCTTTCTTATACAAAAAAAAAAAAGAATTGTAATTTATATTTACTCTATAAAATTCTTCTAGATTTCTTCAAGAGAAAGATTAAATTATTTATATGCAAATATTTATAAACCTTAATAAAAGACTCTCATAATAAATATATATACATATGTTCACAATAATTATATAGTTTTTATATATTATAAATCTTAGCATATACCTCTTCATACACACATTAGATTTTAGTTTATCAAACAAATATGCATAAATCTCATAAGTAACCATTTCTTCTTCAGAATTTATTAATATTTGATTCCTATTCAAATTAGATAATCTTTTATATAATATAATATAATTTTAAAATAAATTTGTATAAAATAAGGATTAAGAGATAATGAAAGAGCTATGTCTAAAATAATATTTATATATAACATGAATTGTATTTATGTATAATTAATAGTTAATGCTAGTTTTTTTTTTTTTTTGCTTTAATTTCTTTAGTTATAGTGAGTATGTCAAAATAAGGATAAATAACATATTTTAATAAACATAACTTGTATTTATTTTTGAGTTTGAGTTATTTTTTCATTGATTAGTCTTGCCTCCCATTTTTTTTAATAGGTATCCAATATTTTAGCTAATTTTTATTTCATATTATTGTAAGTTCTCTTAATACTATGTTTCTTATTGAACATTTAATAGGTATTCAATATTCTAGATAATTATTCTTTCATATTCTCTTGAGAGAATTTAATTTGTTGTATTATTTTGATTTCATATAATTGATAGAATAGTTTTATTTGATCTAGTTGTTTTAGTTTATTTATGAATCTAATATGGTATTAGAATCTATTGTGTTTGTCTAGATTATTTGATTTTCAATTCTCTGAGATTTGAGGGGGCTAATCTTTTTGTATGCAAATTTCTTCAAAATTTAGTATGTTTTTCACTTGTATCTTTCAATGATCTAAAAAATTAGAAAAATTGGGTTTTTCACTTGCATCTTTCAATGATCTAAAAAATTTAAAAAATTTGAAAGAGAATTATGTTTCTGAAGTTCACACTTGTATTTATTATATTCTAAACATTTATAATGTTTTAATATTCTAAATAACTTTTATAACATCTTTTGATAATCTAGAAAACTAAATTCCAACAAAAGTTTTGATAACAACCCCAAACCATCAATATATAATTTTACACCAAACAAACCTACCACTTTTTATCATTCTATTATACTTAGAAAGATTGAAAAAATCAAAACTAACTTTCATTTTATTAAAATTAAAATTTGAAAAATTAGATTACAACAAAAGTTTTAATCACAAGTCCAAACAACCTACTACTTAAATGAATCTACCAGTACATCTAGAAGGTGGTGAAAAGTGCAAAACATATTTCTAACACTTTTCTTAAGGCGGCTGGAGAACAACTATTTTTCTGGCTTATCTAGAGCTCGAGGTGGCCCTAAGAGGTCAATTTCTGCCATTACATCTAGAAGGGGGCAAAATTTGTAATGAATTTCAAACACTTTTGTTGAGGCGGCTGGAAGACTTTTTTTATGGCTTATCCAGAGCTTGAGTTGATCCTAAGAGGTCATCATTTGCCCAATTTAGATGAAGTTGTAGTGAGTGGTAGGCCATACAGCTCGTACACTGGTACAGCGGCATATTCCTCTGTCTAATATTAGATCATATTTCTGTTCGTGGTACATTTTTGCGTGTGCCAAGATCACCTGGTACATTGCAAGGTTCGTATTGAACTCTGGAGATTTTCTTTCAGAGGTACGTGGTCATTCCAGTGGCCGACACATTATCTTCTCAATAGGTCTGTTTCTTTCTATCAGATTCTCATGGTTGAATAAATGAATGAATGTTTTTAATTATCTCTATGAAACTAGTCAGTTTATGGGATTCAAGAAATAGAATCGAAATGCTTTTGCAAAACAACAAAACAACCGTTAACCCCACCAATTACTTCTTGTTGCTTTCCAACTCTTTGCTGATTTTGTTTTTTCTATTGTGAATTTTGATCAGGTAATTTGCTGTTTTAGCAATCTTCTCCTTTTCAAAAAAGGCCGCTAACGATTGGACTTTTAACAAATCCGAATAACTGTACCTGATGTCTTTACAAGCCTTACACTGCATAATGTACTACCACTCTGTCTCGACTAAATCCAAAAACAAAAACAGTAAATCCTATCTGTCTACACCTATTTGAATATTTGAAATTAGCAGTGGCAGTCCATTCCATTTGGACGTACCCTTACGGTCTTACCTTTCATTACTGTCTCTAATATATCCTTGCGATGGTGAATTGGCACTGGCTATCCAGCCCCAGGCATGCACAGGGGTGGACATGGCCATGCATCATGTAGCATCCACAGTACGGGGCGGCTATTGATTGATGTGACTGCAAAAAACTCACCTCACCTTCATAAAAATGCTAAAATGCAGAGATGTAGCGCTGACTATTTGGGTGCTGTGTCAGGTGGGTCCCTCCTAATTTCACTGTTTCCCAATTTCCTTAACCTTACTCTTTTCTTAGTTTCCGTTCTGTAGCTACCTATTAACCGTGCAGTTTCATCAAGTATTCAATAAATTGCATAAAAAATGGTAAGAGTTGTTGAGCCGTAACTATCAGGGTTTTCAAGTGTATGCAGAATGGCTTGGCGCGGTTTCAAATGCACAATGTTTCTGTGTAATTGAAATGTATTTGAGACTTCTATCTTAATTTCACGCTGCAAGAAAAAGGGTTTCATGAAGTATTTCTTTAGCCAATAGTTATGCCGGAAAACTCTATGAAGGCGGAGGGCATTAAGTATAATTTATGATTTTTTAAAATTTATATATTATTAAATTAAATAAATAATGGTTATGTTGTATTTATTTTTGGTTTCTCATTTAATAAATAAAATAACTTTTAGTTAGTTAAATAAATAAATAAAATTTGTATTTATTAATATGTTTTTGTGTATTATTAAAAATTGATATTTTTATACATCTATAAGTAATTTTTACATGAAGATAATTTTTTGAAAATAAGGTTAGATTAATACAATGATATATTTATAATTTAGTATAAATTAATAATTACAAATTATGTTTAATTCTGTAGATTAATGTATTTTAGTATTAATGTGAAATTATGAGTAAATATAATGGATAAAAATATTTAATTTTATGATTAGAGAATGATGGATTATTCAATAGGTATTTGTGAGTTATCTTAAAAAAATTGTTATGAAAATTTATTAACTAAGATTTAAATCCATTAAAAATTATGGCATTTAAATTGCATTGAATAATTGTAATGCTAGATTTTTAACTTTATAGTGGAATTATCAAATAGGGGGGAAACTTTTTGAATTGTTGAGGGAACTTTTAGGGCAATGCAAAAACTAAAACTTGAATGAAACATCAAGAAATAAAAAAGAAAGGTGTGACAAAAGAGGGCCACGATTTGAATCCACTATTAAACCTTCTCAACTTGCAATTCCTCAACTAAGCACATAAATGAAAAACCAACTTATCATTATTAGTTACAACTAGCAAGTGGGCAATTTTTTGTTCACAAAATGAAAGTTTTTGCATTTAATCCTAAAAGGAATAGGTGACATGTCTTAAGGGAACCTATAGTTCAATATTAATAAGAAAATACTTGTATAACTAAAATTATTTATTTTTGTTGGAAAACTCTTTAATAATATTAAGTATAATATATGATTTATTAAATAAAATAGATAGTATTTATTTTTTATATGTTTGTTTTTAATTAAATAAAATTTATTAATAATTTTTTTTTATTATGAATATGTTTATATGTATGTAATAATTTAAATTATTATTAAAATAAATAATTATATGAAGGGATGAAGATGTTAACAAACTTTTTATCTTTAAAATCAGTTTTTCAAATATATTATATTAAAATAATTATGAAAATAAAATAGAATCATTGAAATAATGAATGATGTTTTTTTAAACATAAAATTAAAATTTACATCCAAAAGTAAAATAGTTCTTCTTAATCCAAAAATTGAGTAAATAAAATTAAATTATTGTTATGTAAATACAAATGATTCTTCAAATAAAAATAAAATAGACAATATAAATAAAATAAAACAATCCTTAAATAATTCTAAATTAAATTTGAATAACTCTTAAAGTAAATTGTAGATAGTTGAATTTGACCACTCCCATATGGTCAAATTCGCCCTTGAATTCCTTTGTCTCGCATCCCTTAGCCATATTAATTAAATAATTCAGTATTTGATTAATATTTCCCTTCAGCCTAATATCCCCTAAGGTATTTAATTAATCAATCAAATACCTTAACCCCTTCATCTCTAAATTAAATAAATACCCCAATTTATTTAATTTAGTCATGCCCAAATGAAGTAAATCTATTTTTAATTCATTTTCTTCTATCTTCGCATGTCACATCCTCCATAATATCCCACTTGCCTCTAACCCTTCATTAGCCTGCCTAATCCCACATTTGCACAACCTTAATCACCTAATTAAGCTAACCTAATCTTCATGCCATTTATGACATGTGTCCTTAGTCAACCTACATTAAATGCTTTATCTATTTGGAGAAGGCATCGCCTACCCTATGTGAATTTTTAATTCACATTTATTCACCTTATGCATTTTAAGGAATTTTAAATTCCTTCTCCCATCCCCATGAGGATTGTCCTCTCAAGGCACATGTGGACAAGGACCTCCTTTATGAGGAGATCTTGTCCATTCCCAAGGTACATAAAAGTACCTCCATGTCATCTCCACCTCACCCCTTCCCTTCCACATCATTTGCCACATGTCAGTTTGTGACAGCTTGTGAGTTCTCAACTCTCCCTAGCCCTTGATCTCCTCCACCATGGCTTAATCTTGGCCCTCTATTACTTTAGAGGAACTTCCCCAAAAAATGGTGGAAATGTCTCCATTTTGGATCATCGACTTTAGCAATCACACTCTTGCAAGCATTTAAGCCATCCCTTAGCCATTCAAGCATCCACCATTGTTGCAGCATTTTGAGCCACAATATTGCATCTATTCACATACCCATATCCTCCATTGCATTCCTCATCACTTCACCATCATCTAGAGCTAATATTTGAGCCATTTTGTCCAAGAAGGAGCACACAATCAAACATCAGCAAGGGCCAACCAAACCATTAATTTGAACAAGGTAAAAAGTTATATTTTCTTGCGCTTTGTTTCAATTCAACTAGGCCTAATCTTGAGTGTTTGTTTTGTGTTTTTCCTTTTTGCATTTTACTTAGTTTTGCATCTTAGAGTAGGTAAAAATACTTGCAAACATAAATAAAATAATTCAATTACAATAAGTGTTTGTTAAATAGATGTACTTAAGATATATATACTAGTATACACATGTTAAATTTGGTCTAGATTAATAAAATGATATAAATTAATAATTAAAAGTCATGTTAAATTTTGTGGATTAATGGGTTTTGGTATTAAATGTTAAATTATGAGTAATTGTAGTGAAAAGAAATATTTAATTTTATTATTAAATAATGAATGTGGTTTGATAAAAATAAATTTAGTCTAAATAAGTCAAACAATATGCTTATAGTTTAGTGTAATTTAGTACAAACTAATAATTAAAGATTGTGTGTAATTTTGTTGATTATTATTAAGTTAAGAAAGTGAATATAGTGGTAGAGATACTTGGTATATGATTGATGAATGAATGTCATTTGATAAAGAACATATTCTTGATTGTTACTAAAATGTATTTTTATGAGTCTTGAATTGTGTGATAAATCTCTATGATGTCACCAATTATGAATTTATGGGTTTGGGTATACTCTATACTCATGTATTTATTCTATGTGCATGGATTTGACCTTGTTTAGTGTTTATTTCTACTCTATAACTTACCTAAATGATATTTTTTCTTTGCTCTTTTCTAATATTTGGAGACTCGTAATATTTACAAATACCTTGAAAATATTATCATCGTATCAAAATATAACATTTTTACCTAGGTCAACTCCAAAAATGTGTGTAAGAGATCAAAGACATGTAGCATTCATAAATACTTAGGGAAGGATTGTCATTATATTGCAAGTGGACATGTTCACCTAGGCCAACCTATGTAAAAGATCAAAGACTATATACAAGCACCTAAGAATGATGCATTTAAATTTGTTATTCCTTTTAATGCACCAAACATAAGTGTTTCATTATTAATAATGCTAAGAGACATAATTATAGCAATGAAAATAAATGAGTTGTAATGATATGAGTATTTTAATAAAATACCTTTAACTTAAATTTAATAGCCATTTACATGTCAAATTATTAAATAACTCAAACTTGTCCCTTCAACCCCTCCTTGCTTGATTTGCATAGAATGTTGCGCACTATAGGTTGGATGTTTTTAATTTTTTGTTATTTAAAATTGACAAAAAAATATATTTATCTTACACAATTTTTTGTACACTTGGAACCAAAACTAACTAAGAAAAGAGTTAAAAGGAAATTGGGAAAAAAGATGAAGTTTCAAGGTCCATTTGACATAGATTTTTAGAAAGATATATATGCTAGTTTAATTTAATTTAATTTAATTTAATTAAAAACTACTTTATAGTTTATTTACTTTAAGGTTTTTTTAATTTTATATTAGAATTATTTAAGAATCATTTTATTTTGTATAGATATAAAAGTTATCTTTTATGCTTTGTTAACATGTTCACATCATTGCACTTCACCTCTTGTTGTCATTGTAGTTATTTTGTTTTATTTTTTAAAATTTTAAAAAATAAAATATTTTTTCAATTAGAAATAGTAATGTATAAAATAAAATAATTTTTAAGTAAATGTTAAAATAAATAGTGTCTATGTCTTTTCTTATCTCTTTAGTTATTTATGTGTTTATGTGTTCATGCACCTATTTAAAAGTCTAGATAGATAATAAAAATAATATTTATATATAAAAAAAATTGAAATAAGAGTTAAAATGAATGATTTGTTTTCATTTAGCTTTTTGAAAACTTAGATTCTACTTGATATAATCTCAATATTGATGAAATAAATAATTTTTGTTATACAAGAGTTTTTTTATTAATATTGAACTATAGGTTCCCTTAACACATGTCAAGTCCTCGTAAACCTATTCCTTTTAGCTTTTAGGATTAAAAGTAAAAACTTTCATTTTGTGAGCAAAAATTTGCCCACTTGCTAGTTGTAAACTAATAATGATAAGTTGGTTTTTCATTTATGTGCTTAGTTGAAACCCTAGTTGCAAATTATTGGTTTTTCATTTAACTGTTTTAAAGAAAGGCAAATTATAGACACCTAAAGTTGCAACTAAGGCAAATTATTTATTTAACTTAATAATATGAAATAGCCTACTTCATGAAACCCTTTCTCTTGCAGCATGAAATTAAGATAGAAGTCTTAAATACATTTCAATTAAACAAAAACATTGTGCATCTGAAACCGCGCCAAGCCATTCTGCATACACTTGAAAACCGTGATAGTTACAGCTCAAGAACTCTACCATTTTTTATGCAATTTATTTAATTCTTGATGAAACTGCGCGGTTAATAGCTACAGAACGAAAACTGAGAAAAGAGTAAGGTTAAGGAAATTGGGAAAACGGTGAAATTAGGAGGGACCACCTGACACAGCATCCAAATGGCAAAGGCTATCCAGCCCCCAAAACAGCATGGGGGCATCGGATGCCATGCCTCTCATACCCTGACAGCCGTGTGCAACTAACTGTGTGCTGCAGTATTTCTCAGATTTTTTTGTTTTACATGCCATCTACTCCTTTTTAAGTGATTTTATATTTATTTTTAAATTTGTATAATTTTTATTTTTATTTTAGATTTAGTTTTTTTCTTGTAAGTATAATATAATGTAATAAACATATATAATAATTTTTTATATAAATATAATTATATTAATATATATTGTAAAATTATATATTGTAATAAATGTGATATATAATATATTTATAAATTTAGGTTTTTTTTTTTTCTCTAATATATTTATATACTAACATACCTATATTTAAAAAATATATGTAATGTACGGGGAGAGATATATCTATGGAGGAGGTATGATATAAATAAAATCAAATAATTATTAAATAGCTCTAAAGTAAAAAGTAAAATAACTCTTAAGTAAGTAAAATAAAATAACTTAAGAGAGACAAAATAATCTAATTATAATATTTATTGAATTTTATTTACAATTTTTTTCATTTTTTTTCATTTTATTTACTTTTTTAAAGAGAATACCTGTCAACCTACTAAAAATATATGTAATCACCATGTTTTAAAATAGGAAAAATTAACATTAATTATTTTTGAATAATAAGTTGGTAACTATCTTGACCTAATTATATGTTTTGTGTTTATATGGATCATTAAATATACTAAAAAATATGTATTCAAAATTATGTTTAATAAATTTATAAATTTTATTTCATTAATCTAATTAATCAAAGTGTTAAAAGTTCATAATCTTTTATTTTTAACATTGAACTCAAGTGTAAAAGTGCTTCTGATTTAACTA
Organism: Sequoia sempervirens; assembly: GCA_007258455.2. Taxonomy (NCBI): domain Eukaryota; kingdom Viridiplantae; phylum Streptophyta; class Pinopsida; order Cupressales; family Cupressaceae; genus Sequoia; species Sequoia sempervirens. Next base: position 74,010 of record VDFB02154279.1, on the reverse strand, counting down.
TGTGTGTTTTTACAACAAGTTTTAATCATGCACTAATATAATGTATTAGTATATCATGTTATAAATGGAAACATATTAGTTTAATTAAAATATATCATTAAATTATAAAGGGTTGTGCACCATTTTTTTTCAATTAAGTTTAAACCTACACTTTCTTTTTTCATTTTTCTATATATTATTAGTCTATTTTTTCCATCTAATTTATGTTGTGATTTAATCCTATTTGCTGCTCCTTTTAACTCCTATGCTCTCCTACCCTTGGTTTTTTTATTCACGGCGCAATGTGTAAGACTTTAAATTATTTAGGGTTACAGTTAGCGTTGGGGTTAGGGTTAGGATTAGGATTAAAGTTAGGGTTAGAAATAGAATTAGGATTACAATTGGGGTTATCATTACAATTAGGGTTAGTGTTAGGGGTGGAGTTAGAATCAAGATTAGCATTATGGTTAGGGTTAGACGTAGAATTAGAATTAGGGTTGGATTTAATGTTAGTATTAGGATTAATGCTAGTATAAGGATGAGGTTTAGGGTTAGGTTATAGCTAGGGTTATGTTAGATCTAGGGTTCATTTAAGGTGAAGGTTATAGATAGGGTTATGATAGATCTACGGTTCATTTAGAGTTAATATTATGATTAAAATCTAACCCTAACTTGATTAAAAATTTATCTTAATCCTAACCATGTAATTGAATCTGAAAGAAAAATATATGTTAGATTGTTAAAATAAAATAAAAATTATATTTAAACATCTAAAATAAAAATTATAGATTGATATAATAATATTATAAATTATATAATTATATAATATATTATATTTTATATTTTAATATAATGTTTATATATTATATATTATTAGAATATTATGTTTATTCTAATAAATATATAATGGAATTTGTAATATTATATATTAAAAATATAATGTTATAAATATATATATAATATTTTTTATATAAATATAATTATATTAATATATAATTTTTATTTTAGATACATTTTAAATATATTTATTACAAATCTAACATATAACTTTTATTTTAAGTGTAATATATATTTTTCTTTAAGTATAATATTGATATAATAATATTATAAATTATATAATTATATAATATATTATATATTTAAATATAATTATATTAATATATAATTTTTATTTTAAGTATAATATATTTTTTCTTTAAGTATATATTTTAATATATTATATTATTATATTATATTATAATATCATATTATTATATTATAATATCATATTATTATATTATAATATCATAATATTATATATAATATATTGTAATAAATGTGATATATAAATATATTAGAAAAAAAAAATCTAAATTTATAAATATATTATATATTACATTTATATAAATATATTAGAGAAAAAAATAAATCTAAATTTATAAAAATATTTTAAATATATAATTTTACAATATATATTAATATAATTATATTTATATAAAAAAATAATATATATGTTTATTATATTATATTATACTTAACAAGAAAAAAAACCAAATCTAAAATAAAAATAAAAATTATAAAAACTTAAAAATAAATATAAAATCATTAAAAAGGAGTCGCTGGGGCACGTAAAACAAAAAAAATATGAGAAATACCTGCAGCACACGGTTAGTTGCGCACGGCTGTCAGGGTATGCAGAGGCATGGCATCCGATGCCCCCATACTGTTTTGGGGGCTGGATAGCCCAAATAGTCAGCGCTACATCTCTGCATTTTAGCATTTTTATAAGGTGTGAGGTGAGTTTTTTGCAGTCACATCAATCAATAGCCGCCCCGTACTGTGGATGCTACATGATGCATGGCCATGTCCACCCCGGTGCATTCCTGGGGCTGGATAGCCAGTGCCCTAGATCTCTTAGATCGCTTGCTATCTCGTAGACTTTATTATTGTCTCTAATGTATCTGTGCGACGGTCAACGCTATTATTGCATTCAATAGATCTCTCAGACCACTTGATCTGTAGAGATCATTAAAAAAAAAATCATGAGCTTGTGACTGGTACGAAGTAAGGGTATGTTGGAATTTTTGGGGCCATTTCTTTGCCTTGTAATATTCCACCCACGTCTTTCCTTCCTTGTCCTTTAGTATAGGTCTACTACTAAGCTCTCTTGAATTGTAGTTTCCCACCATTTTTTTTTCTCGGTTTAGTATTTAGGTTATTTCTATTTAAATATGGATCCCTCCTTTCTAAGCTTATCACATGGTGTGAAATGTGCCACTTTTTTAGTCATGGGGATTAAGGATTTTGTTGTTGTAGGAATCATTTTTTAATTTTTTTATAAGTATCAGAATGCTCATTTCAAGTTTTGATTTTTTTATTAAAGTTGTTTTTTTTATTGTAATCAGATTTGTTTCAAATTTGTAATTGAAGTGTGTAATTGTATTGATATTTAAGTGTCATGATCATTTTGTGTTTAAAGGGATTTCATGGGGTATTGTAAACATGATTTGATATAAAGTTTCATATTTAGGAGTTTCATTATGGATCTTGATTTATATTTTTATGTTATCAAGTTAATTTTAAAGAATTATTTATCCTAGAAAATGAGATAGGGGAAACAAAGACACAAATGAAATGAAATGAATCTTATATCTTGTTCTCCATCATATCTATGTTTGAGTTAGAAGAGTAGAATGTGCATCCAATAAGCTTGAGAAACCTTCAACGGCCTCTAAGGATCCTCTTGTTGTTTTCTTTGTTTTGATGTGTTGATGGTAGAATGTGGATGCTTCTCAAACCTTTAGCATAACTTTGTAATCAAGAGGGTTATATTTGTAAGTTTCTTGGGTAGGAGATGGATGTTTGAGATTTAATTTGAAGATCAATGGTAGAGGATTATTGATATCTTATGGTCGATGAGGGATTGCAAAGTGTCATCCTTAGATTGGTCAAATTGAGAGAGGGGAGGATTGAATAAATATTAGGGGCTAGGATTTTTTTGACCAAATACAATGGTGGAGGATGAGTCCTCTCACACATGTGAGAAGATGTACACAGATGAGGAATGAAGGATAGTTCCCCTCTTAGACATGTGTGAGGAAACCTTTGAAAGAGAATTTTAGAATATTTTCTTCTCACATTGTGTGATGACACCTTGGGAAGAGAATTTTAGATAAGTTTCCTAGAGATGTGTGTGAGGACACCCTAGAAAGAGAATTATGGATAATTTTCGTTGCACACATGTGTGAGGAAACCTTCACAAGAAAAAAGGTGATGTCTCCTCTCACATGTGAGAGATACATGGGAGAAATATATGAGACATCTGACTTCTCATACATGTGTGAGAGTCACATGGACTAAATGGAGGGTGAGGATTTTCTTAATCAAATGGATGGTCAAGATTTTTTTGTACCTTTTTAGGATAATTGGGATTAGAGTTGTGATTTATTAAATTAAACATATTTAGGCATGTGCAAGGGATTATATAAGTTAACTAATTAATTTTAACTAACTAATTGGATTTGAGGTAGAAAGGGGGAATTTTATTTATTTATTTATTTTATTCAAGGGGTAAACACTTTTGAACCGGAGCTATGAACCGAAATACAACCATTCAACAATACCACCCCAACGGGGTTTGAACCTTGGTGACAAGAACAACAATTCCACCTTTAAACCATCGCACCATGCCAATACCGGCAGGTAGAAAAGAGGAATTAAATAAATGATTTTTATTTATTTAATTATTGTGGGATGGGACAATAAAGTTGAATTTAATTAAATAAATGCAAATTTATTTAATTAAAGGCGAATGATAGGATAACAAGTGAATTAAGTAAACAAAGGATTTATTTATTTAATGCTTGGATAAGGTAATGTTTGGTGTTGTTAGGTGTGGGCAACTTTAGGTGTCTATAATTTTCCTTTCTTTAAGACAGTGTTGCAACTGGATGAAGCAATTGTATTTCAAAGAACAATAAAACATGGTGGATATAAAGGGATGAGACTACTAGCATGGTGTCCTAGTCATTGGAAGGCTCAGAGTGATGATGAATAGGGAAGTTAGTATGCCCCTTCAAGAGGATAGGCATGTTCAAAGAACATGGGTGTGATCTTGAAATGGATGAAGGGATAAGGGGATAAAGAATAGAAAATATGAGGATGAGGATTAACTTATGATGAGAATGATGGAGGAATAAAGTCGATCAAGGTTTGTAGCAAGGCTAGGGGTATAATTGATGGATTCCTTTGGATGTTGTGATATATTACATAGTTGGATTGTGTGGATTAGGATTTCTTATAGTTGGATGGAATGTTATGGGAATCTTTAGATTGCTTGTGGGATTGGCATTAGTTTGGGGTTTGTTTAGGGTTGGTGGATGAAACTAAAGTGCATTTAAGGAGGATAGAAAATTGTTTAGGATAAGGGGATGGGATTGGAATTCATTAAGGGAGATTATAGGGGGTTGTTTAGGATGGGAGGGTTAGGATTAGAGGTCATTGAGGGAGATTGGAAGGTATTTTAGGAAGATCAAAATGTCATTTACGATAAGTGGGTAGAACTAAAGGTCATTTGGGGAGAATAGAAGGTTCTTTAGGCTAGGGGATGCAATTGGATGGTCATTTAGGGAGATTGGGAGGGGTGGGATTAGACGTCATTTAGGTAGATTGGAGGGTTGTTGAAGGATGGGGGATGGATTTGAAGATCATTTATCAGGCTTAAAGGGTCATTAAAGGGTGGGAGATGGGATTAGATGGTTGTTTAAGTGAATTGGATGGTCATTAAGAATAGGAGTGGGATTAGTAGTAGTTTTTAGGGGAGTGGGGGATGGGATTACAGGGCCATTTAAGGGGATTGGATGGTCATTTAGGATAGGGACTGGATTATTCGGTTTTTAGGGATATTGGAAGCTCATTTAAGCTTTGGTGGTGAAAATAAGGTCATTTAGGATGGGTGGATAGATTATAAGGTCATTTATGGAGATGCAGGGCCAATTAGGATGGGTAGATGGATTTGAAGGTTGTTTAGGAAGATTGGAGGGTCATTTAGGATGTGGAGATAGAATTGGAAGGTCATTTAGGGAGATTGGGAGGCTGTTTGGGGGTTTGAGGGTCATTTATGGAGATAGAGGGGTTGTTTATGATTGGTGGATAGATTTGAATGTCATTTTATGAGATTTGAAGATTATTTAAGATAGGGGTGGGATTGGAGGTCTATTAGCTGGAGGATAGGAAATAGACGAATGAGTGGAGGTAACTCCAAGGACTATGCCAAATAGGATGAACACACCCCATTCTAGATGGGTTATGTTGGAGAAGATGGAGGAATTGTACAAAAATTAAGGGCTCAAATTTTAATGAATTCTTGGATATTTTACCCTTGTTGTTATCAATATTGAAAAGAGGATGGATGTTATGGATAATATGGAATAGTGTGTGTGGATAATATGGATGGATTACATAAAGTGGAAGAATCTTTCCCCCAAGAGTAGGGTATAATCGGATGGGGGTTTATGTATGTTACCTATTTACTAAGTTTTCACCATGGTACTTTTCTAAGGAACCACAAGAAGTGGTTTTCACCATTTGATATATTACTTTTTTTTTAACTTTTTTTAATTTTTTTTCCTTTTGTTATAAGATGAATGAAGGTAGATAAGGATGGAAAATAAGGAGTTACATATAGGATAAGTGAAGTTGGAAGATAGTTAATCAAGGATAGGGAGATGGAGGAAGGAATCAAGCATTTGTTTCCATCAAGATTATCCCTTGTTGAATTCATGTTGCTATGGATAATGGCAATTTGTGTGGCACTTGTAAACATTGGTGAAAGGATGAAATGAATGGGAAGATGGAGGAGGATTTATATGAAACCAAGTTATATTAAAGGGGTTCGATGGTAGATGAATGTTGGATGGTGGATGGATATATGTGGATGGAAGGATAGGATGGTGACATTATGAAAGAATGTTTCTAGGACCAAAATTAGCACACACCATGATGGGCATTTAAACTTTGGGGGTAAAAGCAAGAAGTTGGGTACACGAAGAGGGGAAGTTTCGGCCAAAAAAAAATTCTCGCAGAAAACACGTATGTGTTATTAAAAAAATGCATATGTGTTATGCTTCAGGTACCTGAGCCTAAAAAACACGTATGCACTAAAAAAACGCGTACACATTATATAACACACATTTTATAACATGTAAAAATTGATTATTTAAAAAAAAAAATAGTTTTTAGAAACGGGTACCCGTTTTAAAACATGTACCCATTTTGTAACACATAACGGGTACGCATTTTACAAAACGGGTACCCGTTTCTTAAATTTTTATTTATTTAAATAATCAAGAAAATAAAGAACACATGTGTTTTGTAACGCGTACACATCTTTAAAATGTGTATGCGTTTTTAAAATTCAAAATTCTCAACCCACATGCTGCCTCGCTTTTGGGCTTGGGAAAGGCTTGGCAATCTGAGCCTTAGCCTTTGACCTGCAACTAAAAAACTAAGGCAAATTGAAGAAGAATGTCCAACTTTGGCAATATGGTTGATGGACTTTTTTTCTGAATCAATCTATAAAATTAAAACCCATTAGAAAACACGATGTCTACTTTCCAAATATATAATTTTTATTAATATTGGATTATGTTTGCTATTTTTTAATTAATTTCTAAGCAAACTAGTCCTTAAACTTGAAATATCAGGCTTTTTTTGTTTTTTAATAACTTTTTTTTGGTTAAGCTTCTTGTAAAAAAAAATTATATGGCATCAAACTTCAGACAATTCTCTACACAATGAAAAAAAAGAGATTAAAAATGTTTAGTTTAGGTCCAATTATGTTGTCCGTACACGTTGATTTTTGTAAACAACAATTAAGGCCAATAAAAATTTAATAAAAAAACAAATATTCAACCAAAAATTACAAAAAAAAAAATTTAGACCAAACTTCATGTTGTTAGCTCTCTTTTCCCAAAATGAATTAGAAAAATACTTTTATTTGGGTCAAAAAATGGTGTCCGTACACGTGCTTGGTATTGTAAAAAAATAGGGACTTTTAAAAAGTGGTTTTTATAGATCCCTATCAAAATTTGATTTCTATAATCTGGGTATTTGAATAATTTACATATTTAGAAACTAGATTCAAAATGCTAAATTTTATATTACTAAATTTTTTAAAGATTCATTATGTAAGTGCCTCAAATTTTCAGTCCAAGTGTGACAAATTTTGAAAAACAGCAAAAACACTTCCACTCAAAAAAACACTTCCACTTTTTGAGCTTTTTGTGTACCCAACTTCTTGCATCAGCCCTTGGATTAGAAAGGGATTTAAGTGGGGAAGTTTGATGATGTATTTGGGATTTAAGTCCCAAAATAGATTTAGGAGATGATGGATGACTTGGGATAGTGAATTTTTGGACATATGGACCCAAAATTGACTTAGGAGATGAAATATTCATAGAGGATGATTAAGGGGATTTAGGTGCAAGGAAGCTTTTGGAGTACCAAATTTGGATGTTGATTTGCATTTTTAATGCATTGTTTATGTTTTCTTTGGGATCCATAAAAATTTAAATTTATTTTTTCTTGGTGGTCCTTTGTGTCCTTTAGTATTAAGTTTCATTTGGGATCATTTCTTTTCTTTTCTTTTGCATGTTGGTTTATTATGACATGGTGATCCTTAGGTTTTTGTGTATTCTTTCATTTGAATATTTTTTATTTGGCATCTAAATTGCTTCTAAAGTTAATGGCATGGGTGTGTAAGGATAAATTATTTGGATATCACATAGAAGAGGTGGTGGTGGGAAAATTATGGAATGGATTTAATTATTTGTATCTATGTTCTTGATGGGGGATTGTAAAGGATGGATTTGTTAAAGATGAGGTGATTTTGAAGATAGAGCTCTAATGGGGTGATGTATTTAGGGATATAAGGACCCAAGATGGATGAAGTAGATGGAGGATTGAACATTAGGACATAAGGTCCCAAAATGGATTTAGAAGATGAACTCAATTTTGGGGCATATGGGCCCAAATTGTATCTAGTAGATGGAGGACATGTAATAGTGGATGTTGGGATATAGGGACCCAAAATGAATTTTGAAGATAGGGGATAGAGATGGATGGAAAGAGTGCACTTAGGATTGGTATATGTGTTACCAATGTTTTGGGAATGATCTTTATAGCCAAGGCCATATAATCTAAGATTTTATTTTATTTGATTGTATGCTAATATTCCTTGCTCATGAAGGCCTAAACCTTTGCATTGATAATCTATGTTTTGACAAATTTGATTACTAATAGGATACTTATTTTTTAAATTATAAGACATAAAGCCATTTAGATGGAGATAAGGTGTGGTAGGGATGATAATTTATTCAAGGGAATCAAATTAAAGGAAGATAGAGGAAACACATTTGATAGGCTTGTTGTTCATTCATTGGTGGGATAGGGATTTTGGGATCCTATGAAGAGATGAGATCGTGAGAGGGATTAGTAGAAATGTTGTGAACATGAGGGGGATTAGGAAAGATGCTTGGATATTGAGATAAACTAGGATTGTAAGAGGGTGAGAATGGATTAAATTCAAATAGAAGGGATTGGAAAGATGTGGTGGATGAAGGATTGGAAGGAGGACACCCATGGCTTGGTGATGGGGATGAGGAGATAGGATAGGAATTAGAGACAAGAATTGGGGATGTGGGTAGAGATTGAAAGAGGCTTTGGATGAAGGATTGGTTTCCCTTGTCAATAGCAAAGGAAGGATGACTAAGAGAGGATTGAATGAGGGGAGCGGATGGTGGAATCTTGGCTCTAATACTTAGAAGGTACTTGTTGGACTTGTCGTTGCACCAAAAGATCGATGTATCAATGCTCGATACAAGATTCAGTTAAGAACCACAAGAGGCGATTAGACCATGTCACAAACCCAAGTGCTAGTGTTGCAAGGAAGACCAAGGGTCACACCTTGCAACAATCCCCCTAGCACAAGTGAGGGGTTTGAACCTGTGACCAACTTTGATACCAATTGTTGGACTTGTCGTTGCACCAAAATTGACCTATCAATGCCCGATACAAGCTTCGGTTAAGAACCACAGGAGGCAGTTAGACCATGTCACAAACCCAAGTGCTAGTGTTGCAAGGAAGACCAAGGGTCACACCTTGCAACAATACTATAGTGTAGAACAATGTACTCCTTTACATTTTCAAACTATTTTTGGGTCCCTTAATTAATTGGACTTAATTAAGCTTCTAATGACCCAAATTATGCATTCCTAAGCCTTATTATTCTTGTTTTCCGAAAGGGAATATGACATTAAAAACAAATGCTAACATTATTTTAAACACCTTGCAAATTGTGTGTCTTGAATTTAGGTCCCAAGACATTCACCCAAGGAAAAATGGGTCCTCATTAAGTCCTAGGTCCCAATTTTCAATATACTTTCTACAGTATTTTAATTGTAGACACATGAATTTGACCACCCCCATATGGTCAAATTCACTTCCTTTATTCCTCTATTCTGCACCCTTCATCTGCGTTAATTAAATAATTAATTATTTAATTAATATTCCTCTTCTTCTAATGTCCCTAAGGTATTTAATTAAAATAATGAAATACTTTAGCCCTTATCTCCTTTCCTCTCTAAGTTAAATAAATACGCTAATTTATTTAATTTAGTCATTTCCCTTTATGAACTTAAATCAATTTTTAAATTCATTTTCTCTCTCCTTGTCACATCCTCCATAATTATCTCTAATCTAGATTAATTTAATTAATCTATGATTAGGATGTGTACACCCCTAATTATGATTAGGGTCACATCCTCCATAACTCCCCACTTGTTCCTAATCCATCATTAATTCATCTAATCCCCTGTTTGCACAACCTTAATTATTTGATTAGGTCAACCTAATCCTCATCCCATTTATGGCATACCCCTAAGTCAACCTTCATTAATTGCTTTCTCCTTTTGGAGAAGGAAACCCCTTCCCCATGTGAATTTTAAATTCAAATTTACTCTCTCTAGGACTTTTAAGGAATTTTTAATTCCTCCCCTCTTCTCCATGTGGATATTTGAGGAATTTTTAATTCCTCATACATCCCATCACCCACATGTGGACATGGACCTCTTTTATGAGGATATCTTGTCCCAATCCCTAGGTACCATAAGGTACCTCCACCTCATCTCCCTTTTGACACCTCACCTAACACATGGCAAGATGTGAGGACTTGTGAGTCCTTAACTCACCCTATCCCTTGATCCTATCCACTGTGGCTCCATCTTGACCCTCCATTATTTAGAGGTCATTCCCTTAAAAATGGAGGAATTTCCCCTCATTTGGCAATCATCCAATAATCACACACATTTTTGCAATCAAGCTAGAGCACTCATCCAAGCATTCTAACAACCATCCACCATTGTTGCATCTTTGAGCTCACATATTGCACCCTATCCAATACCCATTTGTGCCATTGCATCCACCATCTCATCACCATCATTTAGAGCTAGGTTTCATGCTATTTTTCCAAGAAAAAGCACACAAAATTGACATAAAAGGGCCAACCAAAGGAGACAACTCAAGCAAGGTAAAAATTGTTATTTCTTGTGCATTTTGTTTGAGTTAAACTAGGCTAATCTTGAGGTGATTGTTTGTGTTCTTTCCTTTGCATTTCATTTAATTGTTTTGCATTTTAGGAGTAGAAACACTTGCACATATTTCTGGCATGTCTGGTGGGACCCACGTCACGTGTCTGCACTTTTATGGTTGTTGTTGTTTGAGTTTTGCAAGTTCATATTTTTAAACGTAGGGGCGAATCCGCCTCAATGGGTGAACTCACCGATTATAGAGGCTAATTTGCACTCAGCAAAGGCGAACTCAGATTTTCCTTTTTGTGAAAAGAGGTGAATCTGACTTAAAGGGCTAATTTGCTTGAAGTAGAGCCAAATACATGAAAGTATCCAAGAACGGGCGATAGTGATCAAGTTACAAAGGCGATTGTGAATTCACCCCTTTCGATTGACAGTCAATTGTGAATTCACCCATCCACCCGCACAGGCGTTTGCGAATTCGCCCATCTTCCCAGACATGCAATTTTGATCATAAAAAATAAGCGAATTTTCCTTACACAGAGGTGAATTTGAGGTAATCCTGAATGTTGAATTTTGCAATTCCAATTTCAATTTGATTTCAATTTCAGGTACTGATCCGCTAACCTATCTGTTTGTGAGTGTGTTATTTCCACTAATAATTTGTGCAACTTGTCCTTGTCTGTCCAAGACTGGTGATGAAAATTATTGACATATTTTCTATAGGATGATCGATCAAATATCCCTTTAGTTAGTCTATTTTTTGATTTCCATACTAGCTAGGCACGACAGATTAATTAAAGGGTCAATTTACATTGTTTTTTGTGCTTGGGAGTAAGTTGTTGACGTATCCACTCCCCTTGCACCTTTCGGTGATCCTGGGTGACAAAAATCATAGTTTACTCTAGTCCAGTCTAGTATACCTAGGAGGTGCTAGTGTGTCTAAGCTCTCCCCTTGTGCTATGTGCAAGCTTGGGGACCAGCCAAAGCATATAGTATCTTCTTCCTTTAGCGAGACCTGCCTGGGATTTCATCACCCAGGGGATGATTCCAACCATGTGTTACCGACAGGGTATATAAAGGGGGGAGAGATAATGTTATACCCAAATCTAGTCACATCATGTCTAGCGAAGCGTCAATGCTAGGGTGATACCTAGATAAGAAATACAGGGTTGGTTTGAGTTTCCAATACCTCACTGGGGCTCTCGATCTACGCTTGTGATGGGTTGGTGTTCACAGTTGTGCCTCATGTACCTAGCATATATCAAGGATGCACGAGATAGCCTATATAGCCTAGATAGAAACCCATGTTTTAGCCACGGTTTGGTGTAGTGCAGGTGATGCGCACCGTACCTCGAAGTTACTCGCCACGTACTCCCTTGGGTTCAGATAGAAATCCTCATGGTGGACTACAATAGTCCTTAAGAGAGAGTGTGAAGGTGAGCTTGTGGAGTTTGTTGATGACCTTGTGCCATTGGAACGCTAGTTATTTGCCTTCGCGAGAAAGGGTGATCCAGAGAACCACTCCGGTATCATAGAGTATTAACCTTGGGTTGTCCGCTCAAGGTGGTGGGCCTACATCAAGTTTGTAAACCTTCAATACTAATTTTAGGATTGTGTTGCCTGGTGTGTCTTCACTGTTGATACCAATGCTTATTTTTAGTTGAGTCAGTCTAACCTTTCTGTCTGTTGTTTGTTGTGGGGTCTATGCAAGATCATGGGGGTCCAAAAAGTGGCAATGTGAAAAAAAAGTGTTTTTAACATGTCCAGAAAATGTGAAATTCACGCCTTTGACTTTTTGCAGGCCAAAGTACAATATTTGTTTAGGTTTGGTAATACCAAACCTAAACAAATATCCATTACGAATGGATATCCGATATGAAATAGATATCCATTATTTGTGTTATAATTAAAAAAACTCTGAGAGGTCATATTATATAATATTATATTATATTATATAATATAATATAATATAATATAATATAATATAATATAATATAATATAATATCAATATAATATAATATACTATAATATAATATAATATTATATTATATGATAATAATAAATTATATTATATTATAATATAATATTATAATATATTATTATATTATATTATAATATTATATTATACTATAATATTATATTATATTATATTATAATATAATATATTATATTATAATATAATGTATGTATTATTATATATTATAATATAATATATATATTATATTATATTGATATTATTCTAATATATATAATATATTTATATATATATATATTATATTAAAATAATATAATATATATTCTATTATATAATATAATATATATTCTATATAATATAATATGTATTATATTATAATATAACATATATTAATATATATTATATTATAATATAATATATTTTATATTAAATAATCAATATTTAAAAAAAAACACTATGTTCGGGTCATGAACCCGACCATTTATTTTAAAAAGTTGTAAATAAGGAAATGAATATCCATTTATAATGGATATCTGTTTCCTGTATTATATACAGACCAAAAAAACCTGAGAGCTATATTTTTAGCAGGGCGTGTGCGTGGGTTTTAGGAGAGTGACTTGGATATCCATTTGAGGGAGATAAATTTACCAAAAAAATTACCAAATTTGTAAGGTATGTTTGATTTTTTCAATTTTTTATACAATTTATATATATATATATATATATATATATTTTGAATTTTAGTCAAAAGTAGGGTATATTTGATAGATTTTTTATTAGATTAAAACCATTGTTAATTTTAAATTTTTTATCAATTTACAGGTTAAAATGGATCAAAATAAAAATCCTAACCTTGCACAAAATGAAAACCCTCCCGCACAAAATGAAAACCTTAATCCTGGAGAAAATGAATACCCTCCAAATCCTCCACTACAACCATTGTTTCTGAATGAAAATGTGCCAACAATACACAATTCTATTCATAGGAATTTAGATCAATTAAGAAAAGTATGTCAAATCTATGAAACACTCGATGAACTATCAGAAATGAAAAACACTTTGGAAACAATCATTGTAAATGTTCAAACTTTGGCAATTCAACATAATAGATTTTCACAATGGCAAGAGCAACAAAGACAATTTTATGCTAATGGGTTATCGTATGATGAGGTGAAGGCTCTTGATATTGAAAAAGGCCAATTAGCCCAGTTATTCATAGATCAGAGAACTGGACAGCCTAATAAATGTGCAAAAACCAAAATTTTCAATTAAATGGTGCACCCATAGAGGAATATTAGATAATTTTTGGAGACGTCAGTGGATGGTTTTCAATAAACCACCCAACAACAACCTTGATGTCCCTCAATATTTTCTTTGAAAATTATATGTTGAGTTTGTGCTAGGGAAACATGTCAATTACTTTGACATGCGAGATTTCCAGGGTGTTGGTAGAGGGATGCCACATGGGAGACCTAGGGCATGTCGAGTCACCCTAGTTTGTCCTCCTCCACCTATTGTTGCTTCAACTCCACTACCTTACCTAGAGATTGTTGTAGATGCGGGGACTATGAGCATTTATGCATTACATTCGTTGAGTGATCATTTAGTGAGGTAGAGCCATCATGTTGTGCAACCATTTGACGATGCATCCCATCACAGTGGTGTTGCACCTAATACATCACAACATGATGGTGGTGCACTGCTACAGTAGCTCCCACTGGTACACAACCATCAACTCCGACTAGTACATCATCCTCTTTGGGACATATTTGTGTGCCTCATCGTTGCATGACATGCAACAATTTATGTCTTGGTCCTCTCCGACGGTCCACTGAGCCTCCCATAGACACATCCGACTTTGAGGTTCATGATATGGTGGATGTAGGAGTTGATAGAGCACAAAGTGGAGCATTTGCAGGAGAGACATCGACTGCCAGGGATGATGTGGGAGCACCGGTAAGTCTTAAAGCAATTTCATAGTGTGTTTTATGTAAATTCTTTCATATTTTATCAAGTATATTTGTACTAATATATGTTTATTTGCTGGAATCTTTAACAGTTGTTTATAGAGGAGCAGTTGTCAAAAGTGCAACAAGCTACGTGCATACTGCCATTTCATTTTCCTTAGACAATCAATACACGGTAAATAATTTAAATTGTTATTTTAGATGTTAATCTTTGAAATCTAATATGTTTAAATACATGTACTACATATATTGATAGTCTAATGTAATCTTGTGTTTTTATGTAGCAACTTGGTTCTTTTATAGCCTTGTTGATCGAGTCTGACCCATTCAATGAAGTTGTACAACAGGTATATATCTTTTTTATTGTCGACATTATAATTATATGTGCATGTGCATTTACATTCTTGTCATTTTTTATACTAGAAAGCATCTTAGTTGATCCATCCACTATGAGCCCATCTAGTGTCATAGCATCACAACAAGTATGTGTTTATTTTATATTGCAGATCATTTATGTTTAGATAGGAGTAGATATGTGATTAGTAGATATGATTATTTGTCAACAATTATATTTTAATTTATATAATTTTTATTTTATCTACTATAGTCCTCTGTTTGACTCAACAATGTGACGAGTGAGAGACCATTACTTTATAGGATGACTCTTGATCATCCTAGGGGACAATCATATGTAGAACGTCTTGCAGAAAAGAGAGAAAGATTAGAGGTAAACAAGAATTGCATTATTGATATAATATAGTACATGTATACTAATTTTGATGTTAAATTTGCAATTTATAAATGATGGTATATAAGTTTCTATTTACTAGTCTATCTTGTCAACCATTCAGATAATCTAATTTGTGGTTTGAAATGTTATTGTGCAAGAAACTATAGAGCACCTAACTTCTTTGAGGAGGCTTGATTTTGATGGTCTAGCACAGGATTAAGATATGATATAGATTGACATGTAATTAGGGTTTGATAGATCTTGAGATGGCATATATGCACTAACTCATTTGACTACAAAATATGACAAAACTTTCTGACGAAAGATGTATAATTAGATGAATCATTGGGTACCTGTGTATTTAATGTGAAATTTTCAAGTTTTTTTAAACTTTGTACCCGACGTTCATCAAAATTGCGACGATCCTAATATTCGTTGCTTTTTCGACGAACATCGGGCATAAATTTTTAAAATAAATAAAAGTGAATGGGGCCAACGTTGAAATTTTTTCAATTTGTGCTTGTATGGAGTGAAACTTGACATGGTTAGCCTAGACGCATGTGTTGATGATATGGGGGGGTTTCGAGACTCAAACATGACATCATGCTATATAAAGGCATCTCGTCCTTCCTAATAATACAAGTTTCCTTATTCTTCGTCTCTTTCATATATTGTTCCTAATTATCAAATGGTGGTAAGTGATTATTCCCTTATATATCATTGTATAATTTTATTTTTTCTATATTAATTATATATTTTTATTATATTATGTGGAGCTCCAAAAATTTAGAGAGGATTTCAAGTTAGTAGGTTCAAAATTAAAATTCATCACTTGTATTTCTATCTACTCAATAATCAAAAGGCCATCAACTCTTCCATCCTAGTTGAGAGGACTGATTATATTATGATTTTTTTATGTTCCTATATAGCTTTCTTGTACATGTATTTTGTATTACTAACATGTGACATTGTATGCATATATTGATTTCTTGTATATATTATAGTTTTACCAACATATACTATTGTATGCTTGCATGGCTTCTTAGTTAATATATATTTTATTATTATTGATCTTTTTGATATTTTCTATAAGTTATTATTAGATGATACAGATTGGATTCCTTTTAATTTTTTATATTTGAAGATGCATAACTAATTACAAGGATAATATAAAGAAAATATATCTATATATGTATCATTTATGAGTTTCTAAAATATTTTACTTCCATGTCAACCACTTTCTTTACTTCAATTTACAAACATAATACCTCTATAATCTTTCATTTATCAAGTGTCAATAAAATAAAATTCAAGTACTTAGCTATCAATTTTCTCTTGATTGATCTAGTAATAATATACTAGCCAACTAATACTAATCCAATGATATCATCTTGCATTGATTTGTGTTACTTGACCATCACATAATTGAACCAAGTACCACTTTATAAATACCACATACATAGTCTTCTCTTTCTACAAACCCCCACATTGTATTCATAAGGATTTTATTGTAGGTCCCATAAAATACTATGCCCCAATCATTTAACAAGTAGATAAGTCATCTTTACTAAGGTCAAACAAGGTTGTTTTATCACAAAATACAATAGTTTTTAGTCTTAAGTGTTAGATTTATGTTTTGATTATAAGGTTTATCTTGTAGGTTTAAGGTATGAATTTAAGGTTCTTACAATGACTTTTCAACCAATGGTATTATTCTATATCCTATCTCTACAATTATAGTTCTAAAATAAAACATACAAATCAAACTTAACTAGCAATCACACCTTAGTGTGCAATGGGTATGCCGAAAAAGTGTGGAATTTCAATTACAATAAATTTTGGTCTATTTTTTGCATACATTTATGTAGTACATGAGGTCAATTGGTAGGACATTTAGCAAATGACGTTGTTTGTGAAACAAAGGTCTCAATGGAGAAATCATAGCTTCAAATAAACTATGCATCCACTTACATGGATCCAAACATGATTGAAATAAAACCTCTAAATTAGGAATATGATCAAGCTCCATTACCAATAGGCTCATGTTATTCTTGTATTAAGGAGAGAGGGAGAGAGAGAGATGGAGAGCTAGCAATAGAAAGAGGGAGAGATAGAGTGGGAAAGAGTGAGATATAGAGGGGTAAGGAGACAGAGATAGAGAGGAAGATAGAGATAGAGATGGAGATGTAGAAGGAGGGGATATGGAGAGGAGGAGAGGAGAGAAGGATAGGGAGAGATAAAGAGAGAGAGGAGAGAGTGATAGATAGAGATGGAAGAGATAAATATATAGAGAGGGATAGAGAGGGAGATAGATGGATGGATAGAGAGAGGGAGACAAATTTATAGATAAAGGGGGAGAGAGGAAAATAGAGGTATAGTTGAAGATAGAGTGAGAGAGGAAGAGGGAGACAAATATATAGAGATATATAGGTAGAGGGAGAGATAAATATAGAGAGATAGGGATAAAAAGAGGGAGAGATAGTGAGGACACGATAGAGAGATATAGAGGGAGAGGGAGATGAAGAGATAAAGAGATATAGATGGTGAGATAGAGTGATAGAGAGATAGAGATATAAATAGATATAGAGAGAGGAGAGGGAGAGAGAGAGCAACAAAGAGATAGACAAAAAATAATAATTAGATATAAGTATATAGAGATGCAAAGAGGGAGAGAGAAATAAGGAAATATAGAGAAAGGGAGAAATGAGTATGGGGAGATAGAAATAGATGGGGAGAGAAAGAGAGAGAGATAGAGATATATGGGAAGAGAAAGAGAGATGGATATATATGGGAAGAGAAAGGAAGAGAGGTGGAGATAGAGAGATGGATAGGAGGATAGGGAGGGAGAGATGGGGAGAGATAGAGAGGGGGAGATAGAGAGGGGGAGGGAGAGACAGGGATATAGATAGGTAGAGGAGGAGATATAGAGAAGAGGGGGAGAGCTAGGTTGAAGAAGAAGAGAGAGAAAGGGGGGAGAGGGAGAAATAGCTCAATAGATAGAGGGGAGAAGAGGGAGTGACATAGATAGTGGGAGATATAGAGAGATAGAGAGCGACAGGGAGAGATATATCAATTACCCTCCCTATATCTCTATCTATTCATCCTTATCTCTTTATCTCTCTACCTCTCTCTATCTCTTTGTCTCCCTTTGTATTTGTATGTTTCTCATTATCTCCCTCTCTAT